>OY747722.1:4105000-4567500 GCA_963556495.2 Valencia hispanica | reverse complement strand
CCTCAATAATAGTTTACAGATTAGCCCACTTAGGTCTACAACAAAGCCTAAACATTGGCTCACACCCTTTTAACAGCAGAAGAAGCATATCTAAACAGCTTATATGAGATAGAGGTTCACCCACTAAATATGGAGATTAAATTCTTTCCTATAGTTGTGTGATTCATCTACATACTTAACTGTCAGTCAGTCAAGCATGTGAGGAATGCCTTTAATCCATATCCAAGACTATTTACTGATCATTTCATTACTTTTTAGTTGCCCTATATCCCCAATAGAATTAAACTTGCCTTTGTTTTAACAGTCTAGGTAAAACCAATGTAAGCTTATTTGTATGTTGCCATTCAGGGGGATCTATGGGAAACAAAGACAAGGAGCTAAAAAGCTTTAAAAACATCATTAAAACTAGACTTCTTTCAAAAAAGAAACCATTCGACGCACCTTCTGTTGTTTTAAGATACAGTCATGACCTAAACAAAGTACAGCCTCTGTCTGTTTGGTAATGAAATTATATATATATATATATGTATGTGTTTATATATATATAACCATACGTAGAAACAGGTCGGGCCTGCCCATTCAGATATCGACCCCGCCCAAGACGGATTACAACGCTCGTGTAAATTAAGTTGCAACTGTGCAATGTATTGAGCCGAGACAACCAGCAGAGGGTGATGGTGGCTACTAATTAGTACTTTTGGAGGCAGTAAAGAAGATACTTGGATACGCTAAAGGGACATTAGAGATTGGCTTAATAAAAACAACAGCAATGCTATTACAAGCAGGGACGAGGCTAATGCATCACCAGTCTTATGGAGGCAGGTGCGACCTTGAGTGACCTTGAGTCGTCCACACTTTATTCCAGTCGGTGGAGGTAATGCACCAATATGTTGTTTGCCAACTGCCAATTAACATCACAAAGAATAAGAAGGGTGCTGTTTGTAGGCTAACATGAGTATGCTAACGGTAGTAAAGATTAAAACTTTGTGAGAATTCATTGAAAGAGGGAAATTAGGGTTTTCAGCGCCAGATTATGTTGGATTGTGGATTTAAGATTTGTGGACTAGCTATTTCATTGGAGTGAATTCATTGGACCCTTGTGGACGTAAAAAGACAGTTTCTGTTTAAGATGGCTCTGTACCGTCAATGATATGTGGCCTTGAATGATGAGTGCCCATTATTTTGCCATTTAAAGTGTCTACAGTTATGATTTTATCCTTGATTGTCATACATCATTGGAATCCCACGAATCTTAGCATTCTAAAGATGTCCTGTATGTATATGTCCATAGAAATGGTGACCAAAATAAAGGCAGATATGATGTGAAAGTATGTAACGTACGGCAGATGTGGCTTATTGGGACCTAGTGAGGGAGAAAATCTCTTTAAAAACAGAAGATGATGGTGACTGTGACGCAACCTAAGCTTGCAAGACTTCTGAAACAATGTCCCCTGGATGTATGAGACCAAGGTAAACACCAAACACCACCTACACAGTGTCGAACATGGTGATTTGAGCTTCCTTTACAACTACAGGATCTGGGAAACCTTGTAGTCAACGATCGGATCATGATCTCCTCTGTTTACCAAAATAATCCAAGAGTTCAATGTAAGTTGGTTTGACAGCTGAAGCTGTTGTAATGTCCCAGTCGTAGCCCAGGTCTCAGCCTGAATAAAATGCTGTGGCGGGACCTTTATGCTTCATTTTCACTGAGCGTGTCGGTGCAGTCGGTGCGCTATTTTATGGTTTGGCGTTCTCAGGCGAGCGTTTCCACTGCTAGTTCGACTCCCATTTGGCAGGCGGGGTTAAACCCAAACACCTAATGCACTAAAGTATTAAAGCTGTGCAAAGATAAATGTCCACAAAACTTAATGAAGTGAAGGAAAATTGGACAAAACAATGGGCTAAATTTCCTCCATAATGATACAAGAGACTGAAAAACTCATCCACAACACCACTTGTTAAAGTTTTTGCTCCTGAAGGTGGTTTAAAACTTAATGCCCGAGTCTGGTTGCCGAAACAAGTTTCCTGACATGTCTCAAAGCTCAACAGCCAACCTCCTGCCCCACCTTTAACCACCAGACCAGGCTGGTGTTTCTCTGCTGGATCGTTTAAATGTTTCATCAGCGGTTCTAGGAAAAGCCAAAGTGACACTTAAACTGCAGAATCCTGCAGACAGACAGACCGATGGAGCGAGCAGATGGTGCAGAGGCATGTTTACTGTCAGAGTAGGAGTTTGATACAGAGGAAGGACGAGATATTTCAGGAAAAATAGCTTCAGGACCTGAAACATCCTCTGCAGACTGTTTGCAGCACACACACACACATAGACTCAGAGTGAGTGTGGAAGCTAATGGCATCAAAGCCATCTGGAGATTTCCCGGGGAGAGTAACACTGCACACATTGTGAACGGGAAAACGTCACAATATCACTCTTAGTTTTATCAGGAATCACAGCAGAGGCCATGGGTATGATGGGAGACTCAGGAACAGTAGCGGGTTAAACACTCCCACATTAATAACAGCGGAGGTGGAGCTCACGTGTTTGGCAGCTGTTGTCTGAGAGGAACAGTTTCTGCCACAGTCAGCAGGAATGTGGAAGCTGGCCTCTGTTTGTGTTGCTCTTAAGTGGAGCATCTCTAAAAAGATTTCCCAGGTCGGTAAATAATGCAATTGTCCCTGCATCACTCACTCTCTACACACACAGAGGTTTGTCTTTCTGCCCATATTAGGACTTTATTTGGACTTACATTCATTTTAGGGACTGCATATATGCCTAACCCTAACAACCTCCATAACCCCAATCATTACTAGTATGTTTTCCTCACCCTAACTAAAACTTATTCACAATTTATTCATCCGCACAAAATCCTGCTGAATTAAATAATATATTAAATGTTGAATTAAAATCAATTGGAAATTGGATAAAGCAAAACAAAATTGTAATTAATGGAAAGAAGAGTAAATGTATGGTGTAAGGATCAAAATATGTTTTTTTCCCCACGTCTTCCTGTCTGGCAGTTTGGAGCTCAGAGTTGGTGTCCAAGTACCAAGTAGGGGGTTTAATTGTGTTCTTGACTAAACGTAGGTCATTAAGGAATAGCATCAAATAGCCAGGGCTGCAGTTATATAAATTATATTTTAGAAATGTTTATAAAGTTATAGATAATTATCTACTGATCAGTGATGTGTTTTTTTTAATCGATAGTCTCTTTATCGTCCACCCGAAGCATAGATGCTTTAATATACTCTCATTCAGGCCTGTAACTCTCCTTGATTTGTTCTTTTCTTTTCTCAAAGTGCACCATATCGATGCTTTTAAATATAAAATGTCCAAAATGTTCTCCCGAGGGAGCATGCCCCCGGACCCCCCTCCTTCTAACTTTTTCTTAACCCTACACCCGTTTTCATGTCTGGGTATTACAGGAGATGAATTAGATTTAGGACTACATTACAACAAACCTCCGCCGTAAGCCGCCCCGCTGCAAGCCACAAGGAAATAACGCAGCGCCTGTAAAAGTCATCATCTTCATCTGTCATTTTTATTGCCACTTACTATATATACTGTTCCTTCAAAAAAAAAACACTGGGTATAAGCCTAGTAGCCATGCATTTGTGTTTACGGACGTAGGTGGCTTTAGGGACCGCTGCATTGTGTCCTTGCGCCTTGCGGCGGCGGCATACAGCAGTGCTTTGTCCTAATGTAGTCCCAAGTCTAAATTGGCTCCTGTAATTCCTTTGTACTAATCACTATTGTCATTTGCAATCGATATGATTATTGAGGTCACCAGGAATAATTTGGATCATTATTGAGTCATTTTCATCACTATTGCACATAAAATGCTAGCTGTTACCATTAACTTACATTGTTTATGCTAAGCTAAAGCAAAATGACTGCTGCCAGATTAGGAGAATGGCCGGGCTGGTTACAAATTGTTTTTTTCTTACTTATCTAACTCTGAGAAAGATGGCAATGGACTAAATTTCACTTAGGGTGGAATATCCCTTTAAAGTGTTTGCTGGGAATAAAAAACTGCCCCAAAAAGCACAGATGGAAAGCAATTCGAACATGAATAATGAGGCTGCAGTTTTTGCCAGTTCTGATTTTTTATTACTCTCATGTTCAGTGAGTAAAATCTATTTTATAATGCTTTTTTTGATTAAAAAAAAAAAAATCACACATTTCCATTTTTCAGTGTTTTTACTGGTTTTAATTAGAAATTAAATTAGGGAATTTTAACCCTCTAATAACCATAATTATGACTGGGCCACCTGGTATTTATTTGATTTTTGTAGCTGTAGAATCATCACAAAATATGCAATGAGTGTGTACTTCTCCTCCTTTTTCCAGGACAACCTCAGCTTTCAGTGTCTGGTAATGAATAAACATTGCTGTCTACAAAGACTGTGAAATCACAGTGTAAAGAGAAAAAAACGGATTAGTTTTTTTTCTACATATAGAAATGTCTAAATCACATGAGGGGCAAGCAATTTAAAATATAAAATGTAAACTATATTACATTAATAGAGAAAAAGTGTCAACCCTGGCCTTTTATTTATCAGTTTTTCTGCCTGTTTTTATAATATAAGTCCAGAGGTTTTTATCTGATGTGATAGGCCCTAAAGCAGCTCCTCTCCAGCTTCAAACATAGTCTCTCTCTCTCTGAACGCTTTACGTTGCTATAGGGTGCTTCTCTTGCACACAGTGCATTGTCATGACCCCATGCTGGCTCTCAGGTCCTGGTCCTTCTCCTTTTCCCTGCTTGTGCATGCAGAGAAAAGATTTTCAGATGGGTTCCTCAGCAGCATCTTCTCTGCTTTGCTGCTGGCTTGCACACAGCTCCTCGCGGAGGATGAAGTTGTTGGTGACAGAAATATCTAGTAAATGCTGGGAAACTGTGGTTGGCCATCTTTGTGTTCCTCTTGGGGTGAAGTTAGTTTCCAGCATCTGGTCGAATGAGCCTGTTCCTCCTTTGCACATGGCTGTGGGCATCTCTCTGGCTTAGAGAATGACCTGAAAGTAAAGGAAATGAGATAGAACATCATGCAACACAATACAAATGTGTAAAAATCAGATCAAATCTAAAAAATAAAATGTAAAAGCAAACATTTTATTACACATGATGGACAAAAATGGTGGATATAATATCATGATCAACTGGACAAGGATAAATAAAGCTGCAGTGAAGTAGTTGTTTACTTTGCACTTATGTGGAAAGAGTTAACTTGAACAAGCTTTGCTACATACCCTGATTAACATGAAATCTGTCACTCCTCATGGTCACTAATTTCAGAAATCAATCCTCTGGGTAATTTGATGAGTTTAGTTGACTTTTTGTTGTTGTTGTTGTCGTGATTTTCAGAATCTTATAACATCCCAAACCGTCTCTTCTGTTGCGTTCTCTCCTCTGCTCCGTCTCATGCAACTCGATGCAGCACATCAACAGTCACTCTGTTTTGTATATTTTGCATAATATCTCATGCAGTACCTCGTTAGAAAGCTCTTTTTCTCTGCTTTCAGACGCCGTTAAGATTTAGCGAATCTGACCGGCTGTTCAGGAGTTACAGGGCGGAGAAGCCGTTGTGACAAACATCATGGCGTTACGGTCGATGCTGCCTGTGATTGGACAAAGTCCCTGGTGCTACCATAATGTATCATATATGCCATGAAAGCCCTAATCTTTTCAGGACTTTTGCGGATACATCGAACGGTTCAGGAATCACGGTAATGAGAAGTACCCATGCAAAGTCCTGTCTGCAGCGACAGGTTGGTAATAAAAGGGTTAAACCCATTACAGTTTTATTGAGCACTGCCTGTTCTAATGCTGCCCCACTTTAAGCTCATATTACTCTGATTTCGAATGAACTGAGTTTTATTTCTGTTAATTTTGATGAGTATGGGTCACAGCTTTTAAAAAACCCAAAATGTGTGTTCTCAAAACCGAAGAAAAAGACATTTTAAAACAGAAATGTAACGTTAGGACCTCAACAATAATGGGGAAGAAGACTGCTGTCTTCAGCTTTCCAGCGGGAAATCTCTGACACCCTAAACACGGGGAGTCACAAAATGAGTGGAAGGAAAAAGTTTGATAGAAAAAAGATACAGAGCAACAGGGAGAGTATGACTTTCATTTTATTAAGAAGCTTCTTTATCTTCTAAAAACGCATTCCTGTCTTGGATCTGACCTTTTTGTCTCCAGATAACGTTGACCAATGTTCATCGACGTCTAAGTCCCCACAGTCTCTAATGGCCTAAATACTAACACTTTTTTTTTTTTTTTTTTTTATTCGTGATTTGTTTCCTGATGAAAACATAAAAATTGTTGTTGTATTTTTGCAGGATGTAAATTTCCTACGTAAGTTTGTATCTCCTCATGGCAGCTGGACTAACTGAGTTTTTAAATTCCCAGTTTCTGAGAAAGTGTATAAAAGTGTCTATCTGGTTTTCATGTCCAGCTGAGTCGCGAGGGGATTTTTATTTTCTTTTCTTTAGTGCAGCTTCCTGATGGGAGAGAAATTAGCACCCAGAAAGCGTTGCGGTTAATCCCGAGGAGGTGTCTTATCAGGGCTTTTAGATTCATTACTTTTCCTGGTCTGCTCTCACCCTGCTTCTGCTGCTCTTCCCTCACACCAGCCAAATCCAACCCTTATCAACACGCTTTACATTTCCCATGTCTGAACAGAGCTTCTCTCAGCCTCGTAACTTTTTTTTTTTTTTTGCCTTCATCCTATCTGCAGGATTCCCCCCAACATCCGGGACATAGTTTACTGCACCGGGGTCAGCCTGATGGACGAGGACGTGTGGGAGTTTATCTGGATGAAGTTTCACTCCACCAGCGCCGTCTCTGAGAAGAAGATCCTGCTGGAGGCCCTGACCTGCTCGGATAACACCTTCCTCCTTAACAGGTACGCTACCACTGATCGCTATGCATCATTTCACCTCCGAACAAGGGGTTTTTAAAAACCATCCTGATCAATACGATTGATCCGATGGGGACTGGCTCACAGATCGCTGTTCATTCTGGGATCATGAACTGTTTATCTTGTGCTTCTACAAAGCTCTTGTTTGCTGCGCTTTGTGATGCGTTTGATTAGCATTCAGAGGCTGATTGGGAAATATGTGGGTATGTCAAGCTTGCTTGTTTAAAGGGCTTTAAATGATAGAAAAGTAACACAATAAAGAAAAGTTGTGACTAGAATTAATGATGTTCCAGTGATTTCAGCTCTAAACAGATGGGTTTTTACAACTTGATTTAAAGGAACTCAGTGTTTCAGCTATTTTTCAGTTTTCTAGAAGTTTGTTCCAGATTAGAGGAGCATAAAAGGGTTGGGGTGGGTGGGGTAAGGTCATAAGTAAATATCCATCGTTACCTAAATTGTAAACACAGGTTTTAAATAAAGCTAACAAAAACAAAACTTAAGCTTTTAGACGTGGGCGATGCTGAAAAAAAATCTAATGCATATTATGACCGATAAGAATGGTAGATGTGCACCTTCTAGCCTGCTAGGATGTAGAGGAGGCACATTCTGAAGCCATTGTATGGGAGTGATGACCGCTAATAACGGCCATTTAAAGGTTGATAACATTCGAATCGGGTGAGTTCATCTTGTTAATTCAGAAAAAGTGAATGTAATACGTTTCCGTAATTCTGTGCTTTATAAACTAACGGAAGTATGTTTACGTCTATTCTCTGAGCTACAGGGAGCCAGTGTAAGGACTTTAGAACCTCTTGGAAGGTTCCGGTCTGAGTCCATCACTACACACATTTTCTAGCTGTAATAACTGAATCTGTGTGCTGACTCTTGATCATTCCTCTAGTTTTATTTCCGTTCAGCTGAATGAAGTTATGGCACCTCCACATATTGATTTGTTTTATCTACACTACTCACAATAAGTTAGGGACATTCTTATTTACATGAGTGCTATACCTATTTGGTCTGAATTTGAATGAAATAAGTAAAAGTATACTTTGATATTACTAATAATGAATGAGAAGAAACACTATTTTCATTAGTGTAATATTTATTACCCCAAAAATGTAAACAATAACAAGGGTAGCCCCAAATAAATTGACAATGTCAGTAGCGAGTGTTTCCACCATTGCCGCAATGACAGCTTGAGAGCGACGTCTAAAGCTCCTCACTAGCCTCATGATGTTGTCCTGAGGCAATGTGTTCCACTCTTCCACAAGTGCTACACGCAGTTCTTCCAGGTCACATGGATCCCAAACGGGCTCTATGGGGTTCAGGTCAGGGGACATTGCTGGCCGTACCATATGAGGCACTCCGACTTCCTGAAGTCGAGCTGGGACAATTCTGGCACGATGTGGAGGAGCATTATCATCCATGAACAGAAAGTTGGGGGATGATGATGGGTTCTATGGTGTCTCTGAGGTAAGAACATGAAGTGACTGAGCCATCTACAATAACCAAATCAGTTTTGCACTGACTGGTGATGCCTGCCCAGGCTGTTACACCTCCTCCACCAAAGCTAACCCTGGGGACCATGTTGACCTCGCCGTATCGCTCACCTCGCCTTCGCCATCGTTTCTGTGGAAGGTGACCCGACACTCGTCAGTGAACAGGACAGAACAGGTAAACCACTGCTGCATTGTCCAGGTCACATGGTCTTGTGCCCACTGCAAACGTTCATGGCGGTGTCTTGGTGTCAGTGGACTCACCTGCAACGGTCGTCTGGCATTCAAGCCAAAGCGGTGGAGCCGGTTGCGAATGGTTTGTCTGGAAACCCTAGTACCCCTCACATCGTAAACGGGCCTGCAGCTGTGTGGCATGACGATGTCTGAGTGCATAGATCCTTAGGTACTGGTCATCGTTGCGGTCCGTCACTCGTGGGTCTGTCACGAACTTTGCCAGTAGTTCTGTGTCTTGATGCAAGTCTGCTGATGACACTTTGAGACACACCGATTTCACGTGCAACATCAGACTGCCTGCCACCGACCCGAAGGCTCGCTATGGCCAGGTGGCGCTGCTCGTCCGTTAAGTGACGTTGTGCTCATGGCTGTTTGAAGGATGAAGCTGGAATGACTTACTGACAATACCAGCTTTTTAAACCCACAGAATGTTGAAACTGATGCCACATTGAAAAGGGTTGTCTTTAGTATTTTTTGGTGTTGGCCCCAATATGCAAGGCACACTGTACAGAGTTAGACCATTACGTGGAAAACACAAAATGAGGTGTGTCTATCACCCCAATACAATTGCCTCCCTATCTCAAAAATCTCTGAAGTGAAACAAACACCTTATGTATGACATCCACTGAGTCTATCACGATATCCCTAACTAATTGAGAGTAATGTATTTTCTCAACAGAGACTTTGTCATCTTTTCTCTTTCTTCAGATCAAGGCTTGGTGTGTTATTTCTTGAGACATTTTAGCCTACTTCACGTTGCCTATCGGTTTTTATTCAAGTGTTTTATTGATTGCCAAGATGCGACAGTTATCAGGACCTGAAGTGGCTACGGAAACTTCCAGAAAAATGTGGTAAATTGAGTTGATTAATGATTTAACAAAGGGTCCGATTACATTTACCACATGGGGCCAGGTTGTTTTGGCTTTTTTCCTTTGATGAAAACAAGAAACACTCTATAGGGAGCAAACATTTGCTCACAGCCTTGCATGAGAGATACTTTGAGATACATTTTTTGGCAGTGATTCAGACGAGAATCTTTTAGCAAGGCACTTCAGGGTCATGAAAACGTGACGGTTTGAAGTTTCCGGACGCCATCCGGGTCGGCTGAGAGGTTGCTATGACTCATCTATCAAGGATTCTTTGAAGGTACAAGTAAAACAGCAGGTAAATGAGTTGAAAGGTGAGATCTGTATGCTTGTGTACCCAACAGCTCAATGCTCGACATCATGACTGCTATAAGGTTGAGGCCCACAGATGGTTCCTGTGATATTCTGAGAAAGTGAATGAGTGAAAATATGAGTTTAAACCAGAGAAATCCTGCTTTAGTTGAGTCTGTACGAACATCAGAGTGTTTATCAGCGGCTAACCGCAGCCATTGTGTTCAGAAATATGTGGAAGATGGATGTTACACACTCAGAGCTGTGCATTGAGACGTGTTGTTGCGCGAGTGTGTGTGCGCAGGTAAACCTTATCCAATCAGCTGCCCACACACATATACCTACACACACGAGTCAACAGGCGGAGCCGTGAAGCTCACTGATTGGTCACAGAGGAAATGGTTTCAGCACAGAGGGATTGTGGGAAAAGAGAGAAAATTGATTTCAGGGTTTAATGAAACGGCAGCAGAAACCAAACCAACAGGAAAACACAGAAATGGGGGAAAAGGAAAGTAGAGGAAAACTCTGAACTTTTTCCACTCCCACATCTAAAGAAAAAAACATGTTATTTATTGTGTTGGTGAAATATTTCCGTCGGTCTGCTGCAGCCTGGAGGAATCTGTTTACTGTAGCGCAGGTGTGTCCTTTCAGGAAGTGATTTTGTGGGTTGACAGGAACACAGACCGGTGGGACTCCTGACAACATGGCTGGAAAACATCCATTTTTATCAAACAATTTGACCTTTTCCTGCCTCAACTCTGCGGGTCTGCAGCAGTGTTTGTGTGTTTGAAGGTTAAAGATTCTCTGCTCAAAGTGACCAAAGTCTTTATTTCCTGCAGCGGAGGAGGTGTTTTCTTCTATCAGGAAAATAAAAGCAGGGAGGGAGGTCATGTCTCTGTGTCGATGGAAAGCTGTCCTGAATCAAAAAAATTTTTTTCTCAAATATATAAAGGTGCTTTTTGACAAACAGACCCAGAGCTTATTCAGTTACTTTCAGTTCAGTTTATTTATATAGCGCAGATACACAACAGATGGCAGTCATCTCAAGGAAAAGTCATTTTTAATTCTACCATAAAAACATCCCAATCAGTTTAAAAGTTTTCTATTTAAGGAATCCTCGCAGATCGTTGATGCAGACTTCCAACCACAGCAATCCCTCATACTGAGCAAGCATGTAGCGACAGTGGAGAGGAAAAACTCCCCTTTAACAGGAAGAAACCTCCAACAGAACCAGGCTCAGTAGGAGCGGCCATCTGCCACGACCGTCTGGGGGCAGAGACACAGAAGGAACAGAAGAACTGATGT
Organism: Valencia hispanica; assembly: GCA_963556495.2. Taxonomy (NCBI): domain Eukaryota; kingdom Metazoa; phylum Chordata; class Actinopteri; order Cyprinodontiformes; family Valenciidae; genus Valencia; species Valencia hispanica. Next base: position 4,556,387 of record OY747722.1, on the reverse strand, counting down.
AAGAGTGCTTTCGTTATTAAAGAAAGTGAAAAAGTTGATAATGGGACACGGGGGAAACTTATTTCTTCTGGAACTTAATGTTTCCTCTGTGGAATAGTCTTTAGGTCAGCAGATGATGAACATTAACCTCTTACCACTATCATATCAACGAGGTCTCGCTTAGCGGCTGAGGGTTGGAGATATGTTACTTTTCAAGAAACGTTGTTTTTGTTAGACATATTTTCTAACTCCAAGCTAAATCAACTTATACTCCTAATGAATTTAATCATAGCAGATGATGTTTATCTGCGTAACCTGCTGTAATTTGCACTGTTTATCTCACTTCAAGTAACATTTCTGCTGTTTTTCCCAGTTTATATTTTTTAATTTATTTTAAAAAATACATCTACTTTTTAATGCACAACTACACATGCACATTCTGTAAATGTTTTTTTTTATTATCCTACTCATTTGCACATTCAAATCTGAGTATGCCACAGCGCAATATTAGTTTTGTAATTTTGTCCTTAATGTACAGATATTATTCTTAATTCTATTTCTTATATGCTTCTATTACCTGTCACTTTGCTGCGGCTACAGCTGAATTTCCCCTTTGTGGGACAATAAAGGATTATTCTATTCTATTCTAATGAGGGAGGGTGTGGCCTAAAGAGTCAAAACCCTAAATCAAGGTGTGAATAATTATTAAGCAGCTTCTTTTCTTTAGGCAAAAGGGGCAAAAAAAAGAAATTTAACTCTCAGAGGGATACAGCACTCATGAAATTGCCAAGATATTGGGGCGTGGTCACAGAATTATGGACATGGAGGTGGAAAACGAAAGAAGATGAAGAGAGGTAGGAAATAAGTTAAAAGAGAGAGGGCGAATTGAAGATAGAGAGGAAGGGGAACAAAGAAAATACAAGAAAACCTCCTAGTCTGCTTCTATGCCTGCAGGACAGCAGAGAGAGGGAAAAGAACAATGATAAAACAAACCAAACAATGCGAACTGAGAACTACACAACCACAACCCAGAAATAGAAATAAAAACACAACAACAGGGTCACTGAAAAGCTCGTGGTACAGATTTTTAAAAGATGTATTTGTGGTAACCTCAGCCCAAGAATGCATCTGTAAAAACCAGAATCCCCACACCTGTGTGTGTGTGTGTCCCTTTAAACTGTGGCTGACTGGAGCTACGGTCAGAAAGGTGGAATGGGGCGGTGTCTGCGGTGTCTGCAACCAGTCTGTCATTGTAAACAGAGAGCTGAGCCCAAACTGAAGCTTCAAATTTACTGGTCAATCTACTTTGCAAACCTTCATCAAATGTGGGTGAATGGTGGAAGGAACAAGGCAGTGAATTGAGGTGGTTCAGATGGATGCCTACTCGACGCCTTTCTAGAAAACCTTTAAACATTCGGACATGTCTCACTTGGAGAACCAGAACCTGTTTGGGAGATTATTTCTTAGATGTGACTTTGGAATGCTGGAGAGACGGGAGGATCTTGGGATCTTTGCTAAAGCTAATGCTGCAGGTTTTCATTAGAAGATAGATGGATAGATGACTTTAAACCTTCTTGTTGTCATGTTTTCCTTCTTCTCTCTAGGTTACTGAACCTGTCTCTGACCTCAGACTTGGTCCCCGAGCAGGACGTGATCGACGTCATCATCCACGTCGGCCGAAACCCTCAAGGTCGGAACCTGGCCTGGAAATACTTCCGGGACAAGTGGGACATCCTGAACGCCCGGTGAGACAGAAGAACTTTCTCCCTACTTTAGTCCCTGCTGTCCTGTTGCTCCGTGTCCCTCTAAATGCAACACCGTCGCTGTCTTTGTCCAGATACGGTGAAGCTTTGTTCATGAATTCAAAGCTCATCGGTGGAGTCACGGAGTTCCTCAACACGGAGAAAGAACTCAATGAGGTAAATACAGAAGGACACGTGTGGATTTTCTTCACAATTAACATTATTAATGAACTTTCAGATCAAACACAGTTCCCCTCATAGAAAATGGAAAACAGATTCAGTTAATTTTACCTTTGAAAACATTTGAGCTAAACAGCAACTATGAAAAAAGATTAATGTTTTAGCTTTGATTTCCTCCTGGAGGTCTTTGGACCGACGGTTCGGCGCTTCTACAAAGTGCAGATTTTGTTTTTTGTTTTTCCAGATCTAGAGAAATATGGAAAAACTTCACAAAACTTTAATCCTCAGTTTAATATTTTGTTCCATCTAGAAAAGCAAGTCTGGGAAAAATATGGGAAAAAATTATGAATTATAGAAAAAAGGTAGATTTTTAGACTTTAATCCCTATTTCATTGTCTAAATGTTTATTCTATCCATTTGTCTATCTCTCCATCCATCCATCTTGAAAAATGGCAGGTCAGAAAAAAATAAAGAGAAAAAAATCAGTATGCAAATATATTTGTATTTTGCATCCGTTCAACCAACTATCCAACTGCCATCTGTCTATCTGGAAAAGCAGATTTGGAGAAATATAGAAAAGAAAAAGTGTGTATTTTAAGACTTTTTCCAGTTCCATCAGTCCTGTAGTTTGTGAATGCATCATGAATGCATCCATGGTGAAGTTCTGTGTTTAATTTAATGAAATGTTATATATTTAGAGGAAATGAAAATCAGCACTTACAAATGCGAGACCATGGTCCTAAGCCGGTGTTCTGTCATAATAGCATACCGAAAGTTGATTTTTATAGCGCCGTCTGCCGACTTTATTGAAACAGCAAACCAGTGTTTGTGATGGGGTGTGCTGTTTTGATAGCCGCTTGTAAATACAGTTTAAAAAGAGGTACGCTGTTTTCTCGAGGCGTTCATGGCGAGTCCGAACCCTGGAGAATCCGTTCTGATTCCGGAAAAGAGCCGCATGAACCACATACAGTTTTAAAATGATCCAGATGCACATCTTGTAAATTCATCACTGGTATTTTCTGTCAGACATAACTGACTTTAAAAAGTTGTTTTCTTTTTCTTTCTGACTTTACAATGTCAGAAATTAACTTATAATTTAAATATCAAAAGTGTGCGCCTTTGATCATGGACATTTCTGAGTTTTCTCTCGACATCAGAGAGCATCAGTCTTTCGGCGGAAATTTACCCCACTGTTTTTTTTTTCTTTTATCTACAATTACCCTAATACACCAGATTTTACGATTGACCACATTACACAAATTTACGACTCCTCTTGCGAAAAATAACATATTGAAAACATTTTTTCAATAATTCTTGTGATTTTATAAGGTATGCAATTAGGCAATATAATACACCAAAACTTACCGCTTGTAGGCTGAGGTATGCAGAAATTATGTTTTGATTTTAACGCATGCGTGATTCCGCAGGTTTCCCTGCTGCGCGTGTGCATTACCCGAAGGTATGCGATTCTGATGGGGACGGTGTTCTGTCAGAGAAATGGAAAAGGGTAGAGTGCCTTCTCCAGGGGGACGAGGTCCAGCTCTAAGTTGGGGGGTTTAAGTATCTTGGGGTCTTGTTCACGAATGAGGGAAAAATGGGACAGGAGATCGATAGGCGGATTGGTGAGGTATCTGCAGTGATGAAAGCGAAATACCGGTCTGTCGGGCCAAAAGGCGAAACTCGTTCCTACCCTCCCCTATGGTCACAAGCTCTGGGTAGTGACCGAAAGAACGAGATCATGGATACAAGCGGCTGAAATCAGATTCATCCTCAGGGTGTCTGGGCTCTCCCTTAGAGATAGAAGTTCGGTCATCAGGAGGGGCTCAGTGTGGAGCCGCTGGTCCTCCACATCGAGAGGAGCCAGTTGAGGTGGATCAGGCATCTGGTGAAGACGCCTCCATGGCAGAAGAGGAGACCCAGAGGAAGACCCAGGACACACTGGAGGGACTATATTTCTCAGCTGACTTGGGAACGCCTTGGTTAAGCTGCTGCCCCTGAGACCTGATCCCGGATTGAGCGGAAGACGACAGATGGATATGTAGAGTTTGAGTCTGGAAAAGTGTTGAATTTTGTCATGAAAGCTAAGCATCCATCCATCTTCTGTACCCGTCATCCCTATGCAGGGTTGTGGGGGGGGCTGGTGCCTATCCTCAGCTGTCGCGGGGCGAGAGGCGGGGTACACCTTGAACAGGTCGCCAGTCCATCGCAGGGCAACACAGAGACACACAGGACAAACAACCATGTACGCACACACTCATACCTAAGGGCAATTTAGAGAAACCAATTCACCTAACAGTCATGTTTTTTGGACTGTGGGAGGGAGCCGGAGTACCCAGAGAGAACCCACGCATCCACAGGGAGAACATGGCGAAAGACCCCAGGCTGGGATTTGAACCCAGGACCTTCTTGCTGCAAGGCAACAGTGCTACCAACTGCGCCACTGTGAAAGCTAAGCAATCCTAAAAAATAAGTTTGGCTTTCGGTTTAAGAGGTGATTAATTTTGATGTGGAATAACAGGTACATACTTCATAGAAATAAGTCACTGTTTTATGAAGAATGGTTGAATAGGAATATATGGTCTGTGGCACACTCGATGAAAACAAATGGTAAATTCCTAAATTATGAAGACTTTTGTATCAAATACAACTTCAATTCTCCTAAATCTGAATTTATAAGACTTTTGAAAGCATTGCCAAAATAATTTATATTTCAAACCCGAAACATAATGAAAGACCAACCTATAAATCCACAGTTGGGCACCATATCAATCCATGGAATATGTCTCATTGATAAGAAATGCTCCAATCGATTTTTTAGACAATGCCTTACGGAGAATTTTTTCCCTGGTAAGATCAACAAGAACAACATTATTTATAAATTTGAAAAAAAATCCATTAATAAACTGAGAACACTGCACTTAAAACGTCCTATTCAACCAAAAGCCAAAGAGACACACTTTAATATTATGAATGCTGTTTATCCCTCGAAGGATTTGCTAAAAAAAACGCTTCAATATTGATGATAATACATATACCTTCTGTGGAAACAATGTGGAGACAACGGATCATATTTTTTTTAATGTACCAAGACTCAAATATTTTGGAAGAACTTACAGGACTGGATACAAGATCAAATTGAAATCCCAGGCCTTATCTCAAATGAATTCTTTTTCAAAACAAGAACAATGACTGTGTTATAACTTGGTCCTCTGTCTAGCCAAATTGTTTATACATAAACAAAAGGATTCCTAAATCATCCCCAAACTTTAAAATGTTCCTTATTGACTTTGACAGCTACCTAAAATCCCTCAAGTACTTAAGTACCAATGGTAATGAATCTGTTTTTGAACTATTGAATAAACTACCCAGAACTGCATAACAGCTTCTATGTAAATTTAACCTCTTACACTATACACTACTTTGTTTTATATTTTTGTTCCTTTATTGCCTATTAACAATGTCATCTGAATTGACTTATTACTATTGCCCTAATTTGTTTTGTACATGAAAATGTAAATAAATATTTATTGGAAAAAAAAAAAAAAAGTTTGGTTGCTGTCAAAGTTTCTTTGACATCTTCTCTATTTTTATGCCAACACTGTTCCCCGGCCCCATATGATACCCAGCAGAACCAACATGCTGGTGTGAGTTTGGGGGATTTTCTTCTTCTTTGGAACCGGTTATAACCAAAGGATTTGACCACAACAAATGTACCTTTTTATTACCAATTTAGCAAATGTAAAGCCTGTCCTGGAGCTGAAAAAGCGGGCTATCTGTGGCCATTAGCTACGCTGAGACACCAATTAATCACGGCGGATTAATATGTTCTCTTGAGACTTACCACCTCATCAATATTTTACATTCAGGGTTGATTAATCTGGATAAGTAGAGCTGGATTAATGGTTTTTAATCAGTTCTGTGTCGAGTCATTCCACAGCTGGTACACCTATTTATTAAGACAAAAGAAAATATGTCCCATTGAATACGTGAAGCAGAAATAACAGAAAAGCTGAAAGGTTAACGGCGTTCCTGAATGAAAGTCTATCCCTTCGCCTTTTTTAACCACCCTTCTTGTTGTTATGGCAACAAATTACAGTTTCTGTATCGGCTTGACTGTCAGTGAAACCTCTGAACAAAACATCATTATTTCCCGCAGGACGGCTGAATACAAAACCTCAACAAAGAAAAAGATTGACATGGGGTTTTTATTTCAGATATGAACAAATGTCTCGGGTGAATCACTCTGGGGAGCAAAAAGGAAGAAAGGGAAGGAAAAAGTAAATAGTAACTGAAACTGTGGAGGGGGGGAGAGAGAGTGCCGAGTTAACAAATGATTTAAAGTAAAGAGACTTGAACGGAAGGATTTCCTTCTGTGCTCCACTGGATCTGTCAAAATGTGTCTCTTTGGTCTTTGACCTGAAACAAGTTGAATTATTTCTCTTTTTCACAGAAAGTTTCTCTCCTCAGACGATATTCCTTAAATTAATGTCACACAATTGGGGCATTTTCTGCCGAAATGTTTCCAGTGTTTGATCTGTTGAGGCTTTTTCTATGAAAAAAAAATAAAAGGACTAAGAAACTGTTTGTTCTTCCAAGGTCGGAGACCCACGTCATTATATCTTGTTAAACGTCTGTACCAGTAAATAGTCGCTCCTCTCCCTGGTGTTTTCTCAGTTTCTGTATCAGAATGCAGAGAGACATAGACGGTCTTTGTCTTTACAGAAATCTAAATCATAAACAGCATTACAAACGGTATTCAGTGCTCGGATATGATGTTTACATCTCAGAAAGCTAAACAGTTCACATTGGAGGTGACATTTTAAACAGGCTGTCCATGAATGCTGGATCATGTCTAATTGGAATTTTTTTTAAATCCCTTGTTTAACGAGATCTCATGATTTCCACATCTCTTCACTGTCATCATGTGACTTCATCTGGAAAAATCTGAGGTGTCAAGTAGAAATTTTGGGTATTTATACTTTACTGAAGTAATTATCTATGGGCCTACTTTTTACTTCTATTCCTTACATTTTCACGCAAGTATCTGTACTTTCTACTCCTTACATTTTAAAAATAGCCTCGTTTCTACTGCTTCATTTAGTCTTTTATTAAGAAGACACATAAAAAACGATCTAAAAAAATGCGCCAACTGGATAGAATTTGACAGCGGTTTGATCATAATTTTAAACATCTACCATTCTGACACCCCGCTTGTATGCGATCCATTGCGTACTGTGCACACGGGGTCCCGTTAACCGAATATTTCCCATATTAGTCCGTTTTTTTTGACAACGGTGACGGAAAATCCAAAGGCCACTTGTCATTTTTGACATTATAATTCACACCCCTGACCATTTAGTGCAGACGCGAAGACATTTTTAAGTTGTAGTTAAAGCGCGGAGTACAAGGAACTGAATCAATAAATGTATAATAAGAAGATTTCCATGAAGCCATCTGAGCATCATGTCAAACCGGGAAGCTTTGGAACGTAACTGTTACCGGTGCGGCTGGTTAAAACCGCACAGATGGAGTACGTGCTGTACATCCTCCGACGTGGACACGCTCCAGCAGCAGCTCGTTTCCGGTTGATGTGCCCTGCTGGCAGTTTATGAAAAATGAGCGCCAGGTTCACCGGAGGGAGTTGGCGGGTGAGGACGCAGACAGAGAGAGATAGCAGAGATCGGAGACATGAGGGGACGTGGAAGCTCCACCTGAAAAGCTCCTGCAGTAGACATGGCTTGTCTGGCTCCCCGTGCAACAAGGAGACAGATTCCCAATTGTGTGGATTATATTGATGCAAAAGAACTTACCATTATTTATGATAAAACGAGGACTGGACAATTTATTTTTTGGAATGTATATAATTTTTGGTTGAACTATAAATAAATTATGTAAATAGTAATTTGTTGCTGGTGCATATACCTTTAAGTTCAGTTATACAGTGTTGTTGTTTTCTGAGTTTCGTTTATTCAGTGGGCAGGGTGACGAGCGTTACAAAACGTTTGCATCCTTATATATGGTTTAAGCATAAGCTTCTGTTTAGTTTTTTTTTGTTTCAATAAAGTAAGAAAAAAAAAAAGTCTTTCTGACTTCTGATCACTTGAATCAGAGAAATGTTCCCTGATTTCAAAACTTTGGCTGAAGTGGAGCTTTTAGTTCCAGTCTCCAGTGCGTCAGCGAGGATTCAGCCTCTAGATCAGTGGTTCCCAACATCAGGTTCGTGTGCCACAAGGGGGTCATTAGAGATTGCAGGGGTCTGGACAATCTTGTCTGTGCTGAGGTTGTAAGACTATATATAGATAAGATATATACTTAATGTTCAGTAGTCCACATATGGTTCTTTAATGTAATTGCATTGCACTAAAATTTATACATTTTAATGGGAATATTTTCAGCTGAAACAAGCAACCTAGTGTATCCCAAATGTTTCAAAATTAACGTTTTTATATATTTATGGCCTTTCTTTTTGGGGGGGAGGTTTGGCTTAAGCTTTATTCTTTAATGTATTTTTTTTATTATTACATTACTTTTACTTTTATACTTTAAGTAGTTTTGAATCAAGTACTTTTTTACTTTTACTTGAGTAAAAAACTTGACTTGATACTTTAACTTCCACAGAAGTCTGTTTAAACCCTAGTATCTATACTTCTACTTGAGTATTGAATGTGAATACTTTTGCCACCTCTGCGAAAAATAAGCCTAGGCTTCAGTGGAGTGTTAGGGACCACAACCGCCAGCGAATAGCTAAAATCCACAAATACTTGAGCCTCTTTCTAAAAACGCTCATAACTGCCTACTTTAATAGTTAGAAACATCAAATACGCCCTAACATGGATTAATACGCAGAATGTAAATAGTCTTAGCTCTACTGCTAAAGCTAGCATCCTATGGTGCGGCATAAGGGCCAAAATTTAGACTATTGCGCACCCAGCAGTGGCTCCCTCTGCTCTCCGTTAGCTTAAGAGAGGCTAACAACTTGCATGCCTAGGCTGGTCACCTGCTTTTTTAGGCGTTTTTTTAAAAATAAATCTTTATCACATAAAAACGGTTGCCTTACAACATCTAGGCATGCTAGACGTTAGCCTCTCCAATGCTAACGCCAGCCTATCTGTGCTAATGGACAGCAGAGGAAGTAGTAATCCAGTGGGTGACCGGCCTAGCTATGCTAGCCGCTACCCTCTCCAATGCTAACACAAGTGAGTGCTCTCCTTTCAGTTACCGGTGCCGGCCTGTCATTAATCAGATCAGTAGCTGGCTTCGGAATGAATATAGCGTCATGCGGCAAGGAAGTGCGCAATAGTCTCAATTTTGGCCCTAATACAGCGTCATAAATATCTACAATCTTCCTGATGTCCACTCTCGGAGGTACAGCCAATTAGCGGCAAGGAAAATAAGTGGCACCCCTGTATTGCCTGCTTTGCAAATATTTTAGATGTGCTCTATGAATTTACATTAAAATATATAGAACTCTGCTCTTCTTGTTAACATATGTGGTAAAGGTCACTTGCTGAAAAAGGTAGGACTCATCCTTTAGATGGATTTTTTGTAGATTTTTAAGCTGATAGGTTTAAGAATATTAATATAATTTGTTTTATAAAGCTATTATCGAATTAGCACAGAACCTTTAGAGGAGAAGCTCCCCTTGGTTGACTGCTACTATTCTATGTTTTACTGTATTTGCTTATTAATCAGTTACTGGCAGGAAACTACCTTTGTTGAGTTTAGATTTGGTCAGTAATGAAACCTTTATTTGGTGCATTTAAAACTAATACTTGAAAATATTTGTTTGATGAAACTCATTCTTACTGGTGGGTTTCACAAATCCTAAACTTGTTTATTTTTTTTACATTTCTGTTTTCGTTCCCATATTCTCCTCCCACCATTACCTCCTCCAGTTAAAGGAGTTTATCCAGTCCAGTGGCGTTGGGGCGGGGCCTGCGCTGCCGCGAGCGTTGGAGATCGTCGAGGGGAATGTCCGTTGGCATCGCCTCCACCGGCGGCACTTCTATCAGTGGCTTCGCAAACCTCAGAGCTCCACCTTCGGCTAACGCTCCGCCGGCTCGCTGGAGTGAAGCTAACTGCGATCTGACTGCTAAGCTAATGCACTTCTAGCTAACGGACGCAGTCGACACAAAGAAACTGTCCTGACTGGTTATTTGGGTTGGTTTCCGAACTGGTTTTTGTTTAATGTGTTCTCAACAAGAAGCCCTTGTGATCAAACTGTGGTGTAAAAATGTGATAAAGGTCGATCCGGTCATGGGTGAGCTAGCCTCAGATTTTTAGATCAATCACTAAAATACCAACAAACTTCTTCTAGAACCACCTGAAACAACCAGAACTTCAGAATTAAAAAAACCCAGAATGTCTTTTTTTTTTATGGTCAACTCGGACACTATGCCTTTAAACCGTTGAGCTGTTCGCATATGTTTTATTTCTTTCCAATAAGAGAAAGTAAACTGGTTGCTAATATCTGGAACTTAATGAAACATGAGCCATACAAGTGATTTTTTTTCCTCTTCTGATAAATCATTTCTACCTGTGATCCAAGTTAAAATGGAAGTCTGTTGTAGATTTCTTTTGTCATGGTCATTTAAGATTAGCCAGTCCTTAAACATACTTAGCTCAGACATAATATTTTGTAAATTTAGCCGAAAAATTCCTTGAAAATCAGTTTTCGTTACCTCTCTTGATTAACCCCAACAGACGTCTTTATGTGGACTTCAATCACCTTTTTATGTTGTTTAGATGGCAGGAAGTGGCCAGCATGGCCAACCCTATACAATATTGCAATAATTCAGTTATCCCGGTTTATATAATTGGCCGTCTGCATGTAATTGCAGTGGAAGCTGTGGGAAAGAGGAATGATCCTAAGGAAGAGACACAAAGTGAGTAACTATAAATGTGTGGAACAACAAAATAACTTTTTACAGTCAATTTTTTTTTTTTTTTTTTACTGTGTTAATTTTAATTTTCCTAAATCTGGTTGGTTCTTAGTGTTATGATCCACCCATGAGCCTTCAGCAACAATCAAACATGAACATTTCTACCGTAACCCCTTTAATTGTTTGTTTTGGATATCATTTTCAATAATCTCTCCCTGCCTGAATTTCTTTAGACTTAAAGAAAATATTTATTTTTGCTGCTGAACTGATGGTAAATTTAAATAGGGATTTTACATTTGAATGTGGCACATAGAATCTTTCTGGAAGTCCAGTATAACCCTGAGGCCTGAGAAGATCTTAAGCTAATTTATTACAATTGCATTTCCTAGTGTAACCCCATAACTTAAGACATTTTTTCTAGTAGTAATTCACTGTTGATCAAATACATATTTATGGACATCTTTGACTTGACAAAGCATAAAATCAGTAGAAAACCCACCCAGGTTAAAAATTTGGTTCTTTTATGTGCACATAACGTTGCTTTTTACATTAGCTTTTCCTATCTTGACAAGATGAGTCATAGGTGGCATTTTACAGATTGTTTACCAGAATTCACATCAATATGGACTTCTTTTTGGAGTTTACAGTAAGACCTTACCCTGATGGACCTTACAAAATTTGCCATTTGTCCTTGTGTTCCTTTTAAAGACATAATAGAACATTTAGTAATCGAATATGCAAACTGGTCCAATTAAACATGATTTGTTTTTTGGCTCCAAACCACTAGATGGCAGCAAACTGCTTCCAATATAATACTTGAAACGTGTGGAATATTTAGTGGGATACATAACCCACTTAAGCTACGTTAACACTGGAAGTAGTTTGATGCAGATTTGTGACAATAGTCCACAAGGGAGGGGTAAACAATTTAAATAAACCTTTGTTGTTGTTTTTTTAAACAATTCATTTTTAGTCTGCTCCAACTGCAGCTGGGATGGACTGCTCCACTAAACTTGGCTGGCGTTGAGGGTTTTAGGGCAGTGCCTCCCCTGTCAATGAGAGGAGTAAAAATAAAAGTGTTTCCCATTTAGATTTACAAAAGTCTTGCAAAAGAAAAGGCCTCCAAAACGTCCAAGTTAGTTATTACTCAACTAACCATTTCTTAAAAAGCTTAATATTAAACTAACCTGAAAGAGGAAAAAAAGTTATCTTTAAAATATTAAACCTTTGTTGTGAGATATTTCCACTGGCTAGAATATCAGAGCAGTTTAAATTCAACTTTAGTTTGTTTTTGTTTTTTAACCAGCTTTCAGTTGAAGGCATGTGGCTCACTGCTGTAATTAACACAGTTTGAACCAGTTCTCCTCTGTTCACAGCATTCACAGGACTCATTAGACTCTTTACCTTTTCGCAACATTCAGACCGACGCAGCTTGAAGTCAAAGAGCAAGAAGTTCAACAGTTTGATTCATTCGTCGTTTCAGAATGAGAGACAACAACAAAAAAGATGACAGCAATTTGAACGTTGAGCTCCAAACCACAGAGAGGCCCACATATAGAGGAATAATTGTTCTCTGATGAGCGACAGTGTTCTGGTCCATCTTTTGTTTTAATGAGCTGAAAAATGTTTGAAGATTTCAAAGAGAAAACAAAACAAAAATGGTTCCAACATAAAAGACACAATGCTGTCAGACATTTAATTCCAGGCAGGTTGGAACAAAACAGGTTTGACAAACATTTGAAGTTTAAATGTCCGACAGCACTTTACGACAAAGCTATTAATTATAGATGAAAGTTTCAATTTTCAGCCTTTTTCCTTTTGAGGTGGAGATCAGTTTTCTGTTTATAGATTTCAACATGTTTACCTGAGATGTGAAAATCAGAAGGAATATGTTGGTCATTGACAGACAGAAACAAAAAAAGATAGAAGATTAGAAAGTGACTTTCTACTCTGTGTGCTTCAAATCGAATGGCTGAAATATCTTCCTTGTTGCTGCTGTAATTTTAAGATTTCACCACCCTGCAAAGAGTCAAATTCTTATTTAAAACCCTCAACAGAACTGATGGAAATAGAACAGTGTAGTTTTACAAATGGACAATAGGTTTGAAATGGTTGCATTTAGTGGATGAAGGTTTATTCATTTAAACACACATTTGATGCATAAAATCTCCATGTTTCATTTAATTAATCTTTGAAGGTTTTACATAAATGTGCACCATGAATAATTGGAAGGAGATAAGGAGCCCAAACTATATTGATCTTAAGTATCTCAGGAAGTCCAGAAGAACCCTGAAACCTGACTGGATCTGAAGCTAATCTAGTTGGTTTCCAGAGTGTAACCACATAAAACTTAAGACCTTTTCTTTCTAGTAATTCACTGATGACCAAATACATATTTAACCCGTCTTTGAATTGACAAAGTATTAAAACCTGTGGAAAAAATCGGATCCCACCCAGGTTAAAAATCTGGTTGTTTTATATGCAGATGATGTTGCTTTTTGCAGGAGCTTTTCTTAAGTTGACAAGATAGATCCCAGGTGATATTTTACAGATCGTTGACCAGACTGGACATCAATATGAACAACTTTTTGGACAGTGGGACCACACCCTTATGGACCTTACCAAGTATGGGATTGGACCTTGTGTTCCTTTGAAGGACAACCGATACTTCATGAACGTTTCTGTGTGCACAGCAAATATTTTTTGCAAGATTTTGCGGCTTTTCAGTCAGCTTTGGTGCATTTTGAACTCTTACGCCCTCATCGTGCTGTCGGAGATATCAGGTGGATTCTGTGGATGCATTACGGAAAGTAATGAACTTTGCGTGGATTGTACAGTTTATCTTGCTCCGGGGGGAAAAAAGAGCGCCGGATTAAACTCTACAACAGATCTTTACAGAACATTTGGAGAACCTCAGAAGTCGTTTGGGACATGACAAGAAACTTTTTAAGAGCTGTTCCTCTGCTGTTTGATCCAGCTTTGATGTTCATAACTGAGCCATATATGAATTAACGGGCCTGCCTCCTTCTATACATTCTGTGTCAAGTGATGTGTGTGTGTGTGTGTGTGTGATGAAGATGATGATAATGAAAACAGCAGAATGAGAACTGCTAATTAAGGTTCTGGTCATTAAAAGCTCTAATTAGATCAGGAGAAAAGGCAGAGTGGATGATGATAGCACAGTTGGCTGCTATAATTGTTGACGATGTGAAGAAGCTAATTACTGTGTGCATTATCAACCGTTAATGTCCAGGCAGGGGAGATCTGGTTTACAGGCATTAAAGCACACCACATGTACAATAAACACTGTAAATTATACAAATGTGATATTTTAAAAAAAAGAAAAAAGTGCAATCTAAAACGGTTTGTGTTGGTAAAAATGTTTATGGTGATGAAGGCGCACGATCCAAATCTGAAGGAAACAGGAAGCTGCAGGCAACACTTTTGTCCTAATTCCTGTTTACATTGTGTTGATTTCTTGTGTTGGACAATATTAAAACAAACAAAAAATTATGAAGCCGAACAATTATTTTGTTTTTCTGAAAAACCAAAACACTAAAATAACACATTTCACACGAGGTCACAAATGGCTGGCATTCTGGCCCAATGGAATGCAACACTGGCGATGACATCATAGAGTGAAGGCAAGGCCATTTTATTTGTATAGCAAACTTTCAACAGGGTAATTCAAGGTCCTTTATATGATTTAGTGATAAAGAAAAACATATAATGCTGTTGCAGTAATCAATCCGACTAAAGATAAACGCAAGAATGAGTTTTTCTAGGTCCTGTTGCGACATCAGTCCTTTAATCCTATAAATGTTTTTCAGGTGATAGAACGCTGATCTTGTTATTGCCTTTATGTGACCCTGGAGGTTCAGATCTGAGTCCCTTACTACACCTAGATTTCAGGCCTGATCATCATTTTCTAGCTGTATTAACTGAAGCTGTGTGCTGACTATTGATCGTTCCGCTTTAGGTCCAAAAGTAAGTACTTCTGTTTTGTTTCTGTTCACCTGGAGAAAGTTATGGCACATCCATCCATTGATTTGCTCGTCTCATTTACTTTGGGTTTGGATGGGTTCAAAGTCACCTGGGGACATCATAATGTAGAGCTGAGTATCATCTGCATAGTTATGGTATCTTATCTTATTGGTTGTTATAATCTGGGGTAGTGGGAGCATGTAGATATTAAATAAGAGGGGCCCCAGGATGGAGCCCTGGGGCACCCCACATGTGATTTCTGTTTGTTCTGATGAAAAATTGCCTATTGACACAAAGAAGTCCCTGTTCTTTAGGTAAGACTCAAACCAGCCAAGTACTGTACCAGAGAGTCCGACCCAGCTCTCCAGTCGTTCTAATATCATGATCAACACTGAGGTCCAACAGAACCAGCACTGTGGTTCTACCACAGTCTGTATTTATGCGGATGTCATTGAATACATTTTGACGAGGGCAGTCTGGGTGCTGTGGTGAGCACGGAAACCAGACTGAAACACATCAAATCGATTGGACATTGTTAGGAAGCTATTTAACTGTTAAAACAGCTTTTTCAATAATTGTACTGATGAATGGAAGATTAGAGATCGGCCTGTAGTTCTACGTTAAAATGTTGTCCAGATTTTTCTTCTTTAGCAGTGGTTTAATAACTGCTGTTGTTAAAGCCTGGGGGAAGGCACGGTTCCAAATGGTTTTGGTGCTTCTTAAGTTCACTCGTTATGCATATATAGTGTTAATTATAATGTGTAAACTTATAATTTTATATATATATATATATATATATATATATATATATATATGTGTGCTTATAAAAGTGTAAAAGTAACAAAAGGTGTAAACTGGAAGTGAGTTTTACTCACAAGTTAAAGTTCATTTGCTTATATCATTACTGAAACGATTTATAATTATTTACATAAAATAATTAACTTGGTCTAAAAAATAAAATATGGCAACAATGCACTATATTATAGTACTACATTAATATATTAGTTTATATATTAGTTTACTGATCTCAACTCTTTAGTTTCTACTGTCACTAGGGGTCGCGTTTACTGAGTATTTTCCATATTTAACCGTTTTTGGGGGGGTTTCAAAGGCGATGGAAAAATCTGAAGGCTATCGGCCATTTAGACAAATTACAATTCCCACCCCTGACCACTTGGTGCACAGAAATGTTCAACTTTATGCACAAAGTTCATGTAACTAATCAATCCCAAAAAAAAAAGATTCCCATGAGAGCATCTGTGCTTCATCTCAGTCCAGCGGTTATCAGGCAATCAGGGCAATGCAATGGACTGTCATGTCCCGTTGTTGTTGAGTTTAATTCCCTTTTACTTTGTTTTGGGATTGGGAAATAGTCTAGTCTCTAAACAATGTAGAAAGGACTATTATTTATTATTAGTTGGTCAACTTTGCACAGACACCCGGATAATTTGCATAAAGTCCATCAGACCCCCAACCCCTCTTTTCTGTCCCCTCCAGCATATGATGGTAATTCAGAAAAAAAATAGCTTTGTTTTATTTTATTTTCATGTGAATGCAATACCCTTCCGTATCTCTGAGTCAGAAATGTTGGTATTTGTAATATTTTAAACATGAAAAGGAAAAGTCATATTTTCTACCTGTTTGGTTTGTGTGGAGAAAATCCAAAAACCGGAATATAGACGAATCCTTGAACCCCACAGAGTAGATCTAGAAATGATGCATTTACCAAATGACCCTTTATGCATATTTAGGTATTTTTAGATTTGATCAGAATACATTGTCGATATAACTGTTCACCGTGCTGTCCTCCGGGGAAAGGTTCAGATCCCTCAGCTGCAAAACTAACAGACTGAGGAACAACTTCTTCACCTGGCCAGTCAGAGCTGTAAATGGACAGAAATGTTTAAATTGCACTCGTGTAGTTAACTCGTTTCTTAACTGCTTGCTATTTTATTGTGTTGACACCTTATTTTAGATTGTACATCGCATTTGTTTGTATGTCACATTTTGTACTTTTAAAAGCTAATGTTAATCGGGCAGGTAACCTCGTCGAACAGTCGATGGCAAAGTGTCTGTCTGAACGGATGGAACTAGTTCGGCTGAAACTTTTCTCCTCACAAGATGGATTTCAACATTTTTGTCCTTGGAAAAGGTTTTTTTTTCCTTTCTCATGGACGTTGGGCTTGTTTTTGATTAGAGAACTCGGGTCCTGATGAGCTTGTCTGCATACCTGTTCCTCCTCAGATGCAGCTTATTTCTGGCCCTCTTCCATCGACCCTGTGTGGAGACCAGCAGCTCTGCGGTGAGAGGCCCGGTGGGTCTCAGCGGGAGGGTAAAGTCTTCTGTCCTGTCGCTGTGGGGCCTGTTTGCACCTGCTGTTAACATGCATCCCCACATGCCTGCCGTCTCCAGTGGACCGCCTGTATTAACATGCATCTCCGGTGTCCACTTGTGAAAGGATCCTACCTTTCTACTCTAAATGCAAATAAACACAACAGACAAGCAGCTGTTTGGAAATCCACAGGACGGGGAGGGGTGTTTGGGGGGGGTTGGTAGTTTTCGGCGAAGTGCCGTATTACATCCAGTTCCCCGAACGGTGATCAGCATTCTGGATGCAGACGTGGAGCCGTTCTGGGAACACCTGAGTGGCGCTGATAGCAGGATTCTGACAAATATTTCTGGGGCTGTTATTTGAAACATGTCATCTGGGGGAGAGGTGTAAACAAAGCATGAGTCCATGAACTGATTGATTTCAGAGCTCCCTGTGAGCGGATGTGAGCCGACTAAAGAAAATGAGGTTTTTGAACTCTTTCTCTCTCTGCACACAGCTTCCTTTCTGACCTGCCTTGGCGCCGGGGAGAAAATAACGACAGTAAAACCAAACATTTCCCGCTCTCACCTGACGTTTGGTTTGAGCACAATCTAGGCTTTCCTGCAAAAATCAAGCAAACGGCTAATTATTTTATTGGGACTCAAGGTGATAGACCAACAGTAAAATCCCTTTTTTTCCTGAGAAAATCCAGATGGCAGTGGATGGATTCATCTATTAGGAGAAAGAAAGGATCTTTAAATCATGAGCAAACTGTGATCAGACCCATTTATGGAAAGCCCACCTGGGTTATGCAGCAGGACAATGATCCAAAGCACTGCAGCAAGTCCAGCTTTGAATGGCTCAAAAACAGAATTAAGGTTTTGCAGTGGTCTAGTCAAAGTCCAAACAATCCTGCAAAGGGTGACTAAGTTTCCTCCCCGCTGACGTAAAATGATTGACGGAAGTTGTTGCTGCCAAGGAAAACATGAGCAGAAAATAGGCAATGCGACTTTATTTGTGTAGCACACGTTCAACAACAAGGCAATCCAAGGTGCTTTGGGTGATTAGAAGAGAACAGTAAAAGCATAGAATACAACATTAGAGACACAAAAACATATAACAATAATCTGTAAGGGGGACAAAAACTGAAAAAACTGAACTCTGATTGGATGGAGAACGTTTGTGAACATCTTGATTTGACTCTGGACTTTGACTAGGCCACCCTAACACAAGGATATGCTTTGAGCTGAACCATCCCATTGTAACTCTGGCCGTAGGTTTATGGTCGTTCTCCTGCTGGATCCATCCCAGCAAATAAATTGCATAAAACGGTATTTATAAAGCACGCCTAATCTTTTTGTGGTCTAGACTTCAAACAATGAGAAAACCTGGAAAAATGGAGGATAAATGTAGCGTCGGACGTAGAAACCCGTTTCCAGCAGATTCTCTGAAAGTCACGTCTTTAAAAATAAGTCCATCAAAGACCAGATATACAGATTTTTATTTATATTTTTTTATGACCAAGGTGTAAATTCACCCGAGGAAACGTCCTGGTAGATGAGCTGTGTGAAGAGAGAACAGAGCGGTACATTTTGTGAATCAGTTGCAAGTTTTTAGTCCCATAAATCATTTCAATTTAAAATAGATTTAAGCTCCGATCAGTTTAAATCGTTTCAAACCATTCTTGTCTTCTGATGCACAAATAAGAGCATTGACGAACATTGTGGATTATTAGCTTATTTTTCTGACTAGATTTCACGTTAAGAAATGAGGCACCGATGATGCTGATGTGTCCTTAAAGCTCTCTAGGGCACGTTTTTCCGGCTTGAATTAAATTTCCGGGATCATTACGAACTTACTTTGAGTTTGAAGTGATTCTATTACACTTTGATTATGTAAACACTGTGAAATAATCCCAACCACAGCTGCCTCTTCTTTTCCCGTTTTTCCAAAGTTGAGAAAACACGGAACTCTGCATTGGGAAAATCCCATTACAGCAAAAAAAAATTAAGAGCTAAAAAAGAAAGTCTTGCTCTTATAGCTGTAAGATCATTTAAAAGGCGTCACAATTGTAACATTTATTCGTACAGCTTACTGGCACACTTCCCCAGAAATACTCCCATTTTCTTTTGTTTGCTGCCCCTAATTATATGATTTGGATATTATGCTATCCACTTTAATGTATAAATCATTCTATTTAGTTTTTCTTGAAGCAAACATAAATCAAAGGGAACATATTATGCAAATGTCACTTTTTTTCATTCTTTTCTGCTGCCTCTAAGCACTCCAAACATGAATAGAAACGATCCACCCCTTTTTTGTTTTTGTTTGCAGGTTTTTGCTGTCAGAAAGCTTGTGCTTCTACAAGCTGTTTGAAAATGTGTCTTAATGTGACAATAATCAGAATTTGCATATAACCACCCCTCACCTGTCAAACCCCGCTATGGATGGGCGTGGTCTGCAAACACTAATTTGCATAAAAGTGACAGAAAGGGGCTGAAATGATCAAGAATTGATCTGGGGAGATCGCTTTATGTGAGAATGATTGTGTGCAATGAACTTTATTTACATGTTTTGTATAGACCATAAACCTATTATAACTTGTTTAAAAAGAGGTATAATATGTCCCATTTAAAATGTTTTAAATTCATCCTAAAGGTCCTAAGATTTTAGCTGCTGACTAAAAATATATTCTTACACTAATATATAAATAATATAAACACAGTTTTTGTTAACACAAATACTGACATGTTGTTTTCAGTTACAGAATTGGCTTTGGTGGGGGTGACTGGGAGAAAATAGGCAATTTGTTTTATTTTTGAAAATAGGGTCTTGAGTGTTCCCCACCCTGGGCAACTGCCCATATTGTGCATATCATAAAGCCCTGTTTCTATTGACTTTGTTATAATGTATGCTCACACTAGAAAATAAAATTGGTTGTAGCTTTATTGCTGAAAATCACGGCTCATTTTCATAAAGGGAGCCTCACTGCCACTTGTCTCATGCTTGAGAAGTGTCCTACTCGGTAAACAGAATCCACCTGCGTCCCAAGCTTTTGTTCAGCGTGACGGTAAACGTCCTCCATCGTTGTGGACTGAGAAACGCGGCGTGGTGTGGCTCTAGTGTAGCGATGCAGCCATGGGAACGCCTTTAATTGGCTTCCATTTAAACACACTACTCTGGGGATTTTTGACAGCTCCTATATATTCTGCAAACACTTCAGCTGACTGTCCCCAAAAAATTTTTTAGCAGGTCATATTTTTAGCCAATCCAAAGCCCTGTTTCACTCACAGAGACGCTGGATGAAGTCCATCATTCCGCCATTACCAGCAGGATAAATTACTGCCCAACACAGCCTGGTGGCTCCAGCTTAATGCCCCCCCCTCCTTTAGGGTGTAGCATACCCGCCAGGAAGGTCTGTGATTTAGATCCATCATCTGCTCGCCTGCAGCTGGATGAACAACCCGACCTGAATGAAGAATCACCAAACATCAGCTTTGACCTCTCTTCATCAGCTGCCTGTTGGCTTCTGGAGGGATTTAAAATGTTCATTTCTGGATGTTTGAGGCTCAACACACACACACACACTTAACTCTGACACTGCGGAGATAAACATCTCCTATGATCAGAGTGAAGATAAAATAGACATGCATCATGATTTTTGCGAGATTCTTAAGCGAGTAAAACTGATTTTGATCAAATCATTTCAACAGTTTTGCACACATCAGGTTTTCAGGGAGTTTGTTTCCGAACTAGGAGACTTCTCTTTATTTACAGTGCTGTGAAAAAGTGTTTGTTCCCCCTTCTGATTTCTTATTTTTTTGCATGTTTGTCACACTTAAATGTTTCAGATCATCAAACAAATGTAAATATTAGTCAAAGACAACATAAAATCCCGTTTTTAAAGGAAGTAAATTAGGAGTGCTGATCAACTTATCTTTGCAGAATTGTTGTAGTTCAGCCACATTGGAGGATTTTACAGCATCTCAATAGGATTCAGGTCAATACTTTGACTAGCCCACTCCAAAGTCTTTATTTTTGTTTTACTTCAGCCAATCAGAGGTGAACTTGCTGGTGTGTTCTGTATCATTGTCCTGCTGCAGAACAGAAGTTGGTTTCAGCTTGAGCTCACCAACAGACGGCTGGACGGACGGACGGACGTTCTCCTTTAGGATGTGTTGGTAGACGGCAAAATTCATGGTTCCATTTATCACAGCAAGTCTTCCAGGTCCTGAAGCAGCAAACCAGTCCCAGGCCATCACACTACCACCACCATGTTTTACTGTTAGTGTGATGTTCTTTTTCTGAAATGCGGTGTTATTTTACGTCAGATCTAACGGGACACACACCTTCCAGAAAGTTCAGGTTTCGTCTCGTCGGTCCACAGAGGATTTTCCCGGAAGTCTTTGGGATCATTAAGATGTTTTCTGGCTAAATTGAGACGAGCCTTAATGATATTTTTGCTGAGCAGTGGTTTTCATCTTGGAACTCTGCCTTGCAAGCCATGTTTTTATGGTAGAGCCATGACCTTTGATCTTAACTGAAGCAAGTGAGGCCTGAGGTTCTTTAGATGTTAATGATGGGTCTTTAGTGACGTCCTGGATGAGTCATTGCTGCACTCCTGGGGTCATTTTGGTTCGGCCAGCCGTTCCTGGGAACGTTCATAGCTATTCACTGGAGTCCCAAAAACTTTAGGAACTGCTTTAGAACCTTTTCCAGACTGATAGATCTCAATGACTTTCTTATTTGTTGCTGAATTTCTTTGGATCTTGGCATGATGTCTGGCTTTTGAGGCACTTCACTTTGTCAGGCTGGTCTTATTGAAGTGATTTGTTGATTGAGAACAGGTGTGGCTAGAGAAGCTGAACTCAGGTTTGATGAACCGCTGTTATGTGTTGTTTTAACGGGGGGGGGGGGTCGCCTTGTCTCCCTTAATAATAGAAAACATCATTTAAAAACTGCCTCTTGTGTTTACTTCCATTGTCTTTGACTAATATTTAAATAAGTTTGATCTGATTCATTTAAGTTTGACAAACATGCAACAGAAATAAGAAATCAGGAAGGAGGCAAACCCCTTTGGACACCACTGTAGTTCTGGTACTGAGAACACAGAGTAACAAGGTCTCTGATCGCCTGAGGGGTCTGCATGGTTCATACCTCAGCAGCTGTCATGTTTCGTGAGATAGAGGACCCAAACGCAGAAAAGTAAGGAACTCAATTTTAACTAATCAAGGAATAAACAAACTTACAAAAACTTCAGGGTAAACAGGGAACAAGGAGACCAGGAAACGCAGGAAAACCGACAGGGAAGATAGACGACGAACCAGCGGATAGTGGCAGGATGAGAGCAGAATATATACTGAGGAGGGAAATGAGGAAGTGGCAGAGGAGACCAAGAACTAATTAGAAAAGGCAGATGCAGGTGAGGGCAATTAGTAGAACTGGGTGAGGAGCTGAGTGGCAAGGAGACAACAAGAAAGGCAAGGGAAACAGAAAACTCTTAAGAAACTAGAAACTACCTAAAGATATGGCTAAGGGGGAATCAAAAGAGAGGAACTTAAGGCAACACTGGAGAACAGAAGGAAGAAGTAAATAAGGAGACAAACTAAGGAAACACAAATGAGAAGGTGGACACAGAAGCAAAAGGGTGAAAACATCTAAGAGCAAGAAGAAATACGGAACCTGGGGAGGGGCCAGAAATAACTAATAAAGACGAGGAATAACCTAACATGATAATAAAACTAAATAAGGAAAAGAACTAACAACAACACAAACACCTAAGAACTATGACAGCAGCAACTTGTCCCATAACAACGAGTGCCTTATAGACATCATTAAAGGAGCTGTATGTAAGAAATGTATTTCCATTAATCATAAAATGGCCCTGATATTTCACTAGACATTAAGAAATCATGTTCATTTCAAATACTTTTATCACTGACAACAGTACTACGGCCAGGATATTGTCATTTAAAAAGTGAAGTTGCAGCCCTCACCTGATGTTGATGATGTCATCTTGTGTTTTGGCCTGAAGCTCCGCCCTCCACCTATCTACCAATCACAAAGTCAGTAGTGTTTCGGCATCGGGGTTACCAGCTCTGCTCTAGTTACTACAGCTGCAGCTACAAAAGCGTTTCGGATAAAAAATGTCTAACGTTACTACACCTAAAAAACTTTGTTATCATTCAGAAATACGTCGTAACAAAGTCCGAAATAAAACAAGGATTTGTTTAGGAGATGCCTTTGCAAGATGGAGACCGGTGAAAACAGAGAAGAATTTGACGACAGACGCCAACGTTGCTAATTTAATCCTGGACAGGTAAAATTCATCTATTTTTGGCTAACTTGTACTTAATGTAAATGGACATTTGAAAAATTCATGACAGTCGAACAAAGTTATGCATGTTCGTGCAAAGTAACGTTACGTTAGCGCATATGGAGGAGGAGGGTTAACGAATTGAAAAGATAAGGAATTGTTTGCGAACTAAAAACGGCAAGTCGTCATTGCTAACATTAGCGATGCATAATCAGAGCCCGTTTCTCTGTCATTATGATTAAACATAATTAACAGAAGAAAAAAAACCTTACTGCGTAGGACTCGTCACTTGCCATTGGAAGCTCCTTCTAGCAGCCTACGTTCCTGCAGCCTATCTGGCAACCTCGAGTCAGGAGGGATACACCGCTCTACAGTAATTTTAAAATGATTGCAGTACCAGTTTTGGCCACAATCTTACATACGGCTCCTTTTAAGATTTTAAAATCTGGTCTTTGATAAACAGGATGCCAGTCTAGGGATTTAAAAACTGGTGTTGGTCAGGACTCACAACCGATCTGAAGTCTAACTTTCTAGGGAGGGAAAACCTTAAAGACACCTGCCAATCTCCTCAGGAGTGGACGTCCCAGCTACTCCCCCCCCCTCCCAGGTCAGAGCGTGAAGTGCTCAGAAATGACAGCTCCAGCTGAGACTCTCCAGATTATCAATGGGGTCTTGACAAGTATTAAAAGTTGATACATTGATTTAAGGAAATTTAGTTTGGTAAAATTTGGTTTCGATTGACATGTTTGTCTATCAAAAATAGAAGCACTTAAACTGATAAAATAACAAATTTTCTCATTTTTTTTAATGCCGCCTGTTTGCTCAGGTTTCTGTATCCTGTGACTTTACGTACTATCACTACAGACGTGTCATCGACGATGTGACGTATCTCGCTATTTTTTAGCAAAGTGCAGTGAAGCGATGCAGTGCTACCGAAGATGGGGAAGTGTACATTTGCTGATTCTTTGCTAGAAGTTGAGGATTTTAAACAGTGGCCGGATCTTTGTAAGACGATTAGTGTTGCCTCATTGGGTATCAACGCAATCAAATCGCTCATGAATGGAGCTAGCTACAAAACCGCCGCCATTAGCCGCCGTGAAGATCCGAACAGATCCATCAGCAGTTTTTGTTCAAAGCTGCTACTGTGACAGTGGGAGCAACTTTGTCAATTGTAACACCCATGAATACACCCAATGGTGGTCTGTCCTACAGCCAACATAGAGGCTCCCTAGGGCGCCTCCTGTAGGAGAGCATCAAATAAAAAACAAGGTACAGCTCTTTGGACATAAGGTTTTTTTGTGTTTGATTTGGTGGTGGGGATGGGGGAGGTGCCTCCAGGTAAGCTTGCCTAGGGCGCCAAATGGTCTAGAAGTACACCACTCCCCAAAGCGACCACCTCCACAACATTGACATCGGCCCTGTGTTCTGCTGCATCCTGCCTCAGAGTGGCGCTAGCGAGCACACCAACGCATTACATACATTACATACTTCCGTATCAAATCTGCCTGTTTTTTGAAACACCCTTTCTATGTACATATACATATTATACATCATTTGACAAGATTCCAATGGTGTATGTCAATCAAGGATACAATCATAGCTGTTGGCACAGCAAACACTTTTGTCAAACCATTCAGAAATCAAGGTTGTACCAATTCACTGTTCGAAGCCATATATTGACAGAACAGTAAGGTGACCCCTAGAGACAAACCCCAAAACACATGCACAATCCAAATGAAATGGGCACAACTGCAAGTCAATGACTAGATGCACCTTTTTTAAGGAAATACAAGAGAGATGCATGTAAGTTTCGTTTTGATTTCCACTATCACATTTCCACGTGGCCCTTTTAACCTATTCATCTTTTAGCCAGTTGCTAAGTTAAACTAACTGGTTAATATTTTCTGAATGTAAAGCTGACTGTTTCTGACATGATTGTTTGGTAGACTCAATAACAGCACGGCAACAGACACTATTAAAAGAGTAGTAAAGTTTATTTGAGAATGTTTTTAAAGGTCGTCTCGGGAGAACCAGGAAGGAAGCGCCAGGAACGGGGGAACTTGGAACTGAGGAGAGGTAAGTGGAAAGTTATATTTCTGTTTAAGAGAGGATGATATGATGAAATCGCAGAGTAGGAATCTGTGGTCTGTCGGTCTCTGTGGGTGAATACTGACTGTTGTTGTTGCAGGAGCTGGAGCTGGTGGAGGACTGGAGCCGTAATCCGGAGATGGTGAGGATGATGAGATTAACCAGAATGCTAATGTCAGAGATTGTATCTTACTTGGAGCAGGCGACAGAAAGGCAGACGGGCGGGCAGGCGAGCGAGCGACACTCAGGACGGATGGAGAGGGTACCAGAGGGGAGGCGTTGCAGAGGCTGACCGGGATAAATGCTGGAGAGGTGAGGAGATCCAGAACTGAAGAATCCAGGAGTCTTGGAACGAAGGTACGTGGATCTTCGGGAAGATAACTCTGGTGAGGATCCGAATGACACGAAGGGGAAAATCTTACCTGGG
Source organism: Valencia hispanica (assembly GCA_963556495.2). NCBI lineage: Eukaryota > Metazoa > Chordata > Actinopteri > Cyprinodontiformes > Valenciidae > Valencia > Valencia hispanica. The sequence continues at coordinate 4,530,478 of OY747722.1, read as the reverse complement.
TTTTGGTTAGGAAATTTGCCCAGTACCACGCTGACTGCGAGAACCATCTGGCGTCAGCTTGCAGCACCCGCTCCCCTTATGAAGCTGGTAGGCGATGAGCTTCATGAGCTGCACCTGTTCAGAGCTGCCTGCCACGCCCCTGTGAAGAAGGTGAGAAACACACAGCAACCAACAGACACAGAAACCTAACAGTTTCGTATTAATATTGGACAACCCTGAGCATCCTCTTTATGGGACTATATCCTACAACAACAGTGACTTCAGTCAGAGGCTTCTCAGTTTCGCTGCAACAAAGACTGCTACAAGAGATCCCTCCTGCCCACAGCCACCAGGATCAACTCCTTGAAGAGTTAAATACAATGAGCTACAACAACACTTAATTTCCCTCTGGGATCAATAAAGTATTTTTGAATTGAATGTTCCTGAATAATAGGGGGATTATTTGTGTATCGACACTGCGATGCGTGCGCATATGGTTTGACACAGAACCTTTACATAACGTGTGTCGTAGACCGATAATCCCTGAGAAACGTTCACATGGAACCACGGATGCAGCTTGGGTCTGCCATGCTGTTTACAAGACCAGTGGGGGTTGAATTGTGTAACAAACAGGGGGGGTCGTTCTCTCCATACGTTAATTGCATCAAAAAATTAATCGTGTAAATTCTACGAATTGATCGACCTGCATTAATGCGTTCATTTTGACAGCCCTAATTTTTACTAAGATGCACTAGAATACCAAAATAATTACCAGAAATATAGACAGCACTATTAGACATTCATTTGTACAGTTTATCAGAAAATAAAAGTTGATTTGGGGGGGAGTTGCTCTTTAAATAGAAAACTGTGTATGACTGAATTTAAATGACATTTCTTTTAAAGTGCATTGAGATCACATCTGTTGTGAATTGGTGCTATATAAATAGTCATTTCAATTGAATCCAAAACACATGTTAACTACACAAACTCTGGTACCCTCTCCACAAACTGTATGTAGATGTTTGTGTGAAGAAGTCAGAATAATGTCTGGAGATATCGCAGAAACGTGTGTTTGTCGGAGGGAGCACTGAAATGAAAACCGGGTTCACCTTAAGGCCTTTACTGCCTCCTGTTTGGGATGTGGATCTACTTCCTGGCTTTTGTAGACAGTCGGAACAAAAGCTCATGATTGCCCTTAGCATCCTAGATTACTTTCGTTGTGAAGTTTGCATGTTTTTGTGGATTTGCATGTGTTTTAGATTCAGTTCAATTGAGTTTGTTTATATTGCACCAATTCACAACAGATGTGATCTCAAGGCACTTTACAAGAAAAGTCATTTAATCATGAGTCATGTGTTTTGATTTTGCATGTGTTTTGAGATTTGTATATGTTCTGGGATTCGTACGTGCTTTGTCTCTAAGGGCCGCTGTAGAACAGAGCCATCTCGAACAAAAACTGTCTTTTTTACATCCACATGGATCCAATTAATGTCCTATAGTAAAATAGCTAGTCCACAAGTCTTGTTTATTTCTTGTGTGTATTTCTAACAAGGTTTTTATCATAACTACCGTTAGCATGCTCCTATTATTCTAAAAATAACACAGCAGCACCCTTCTTCTTTGTGGGCCCGGGCCCAGCGAGCCTTTTGGCGCCGGACCTTGGCCCAGTCAGAATCCACACCAGGCCTGGTTGAAATGCTGTGGCAGGACCTTTAGAAATCAGACCCAAAATGAACTGAAATGTCGTTGGTGAGGAACAAGCTGGACCTGCAGAGTTTTGTTTTCTAGCATTGCAGCTGCTCCTACAGTCGATTATTGATCACAGACGTCTCTGATGTAATCAAAAGGCTGTGTGATAATGTGTTCATCTCACATAATACAACCCTTTATGCTCTTAGTCTTGTTATTCGATCATTAGGCGAGCTGTTACAGCAGGAGCCGGAGAGCAATCAGCCTCCTAGCAGGCGCTCCACATTAAGAGGCGCTCTGATTCTCTGCTGCCTCGTAATCAGTTCTGCAAACAAAAACACGTGCAAATATCACTTTAAAGCTTTAATATCTGTTTAAATTATCCAGAAAACTTGGCGTAATTCACCTAAGACTTTTTTCCTGGCTTGAATAATTGAGACGAAACAAGTTTGAAGTTATTTTTGCCGCCACAGAGGGGACCGGCTGATGATGAGCTCTCCCACAGGTGAGCGGAGACGCAGTCGTCTGACAGCCTGACTGCCGGGTGGCCCACTTATTCCAGATTCTCCTCGATAAACTGCAGCTGGATGAGTTTTGGATGACTAGATGGAGGGAGGGGAAAGTGTAAGATACACAGACTCCGAGACTGGATCAGAACCAGAAGCCCACGGAGCTCGGAACGCTACGTGTGTTTGACATTTTTCCAAACTTCTTACACAGTGATGAATGACTCCCTTGGTTTCCCACAGCATCATGGGAAATCTCTCCATGGAGAGCCAGTAGAACAGTTTTATTCATGCTGTGAGGACACATCCGGGCAAATAATTAAGGCTAATTAAAGGGTTTTCTCCGGCTTGCGGTGGCCGTTTGTGTAAAGAAGTCGGAACGATGTCCAAAGATATCGCAGAAACATGTTTGCGGGAGAGAGCACTGAGATTAATGGCGCCGGAAAGGAAAGTGACAGAAAGAGAAATGAGGTAAACAGATGATAGAGAGGGAGACAGGAGCAGAAACAGAGGAGTATTTCTGTCTTCTTATGAACGAAAATGAAAACGGAGGCGTCGATGTGTCACTTTACTCTGAGGAAAAATAGATTCACTCCAAAAGGGGCTGAAGGCAGGAGGATGGAGAGGGAAAGGTCACAAGAAAATGTCTTCTCTTCTTAGTCAAACATAGAATTTTGTTGAGTTTAAAGCAACACTAAGTAAGTTTTGCTCTCTGGGTCCCCCTACAGTTGAGAAAAATGTATTGTTTTCTACTATTGTCGTAAAATCTGTTATGGTTACACCAGGGGATTCACATTTACAAGCGATACCCTATAACGTTACAGATCTTCACGTCTTGGGCAGCCTTTGTGTCAAATGTCAGCCATATAATAAAGAAATTAGACGTATCACGTTATAACGTTATTGTAAAAACTTGAAAACCACTTGAAACTAAAACGTTATAACATGATAGTTTCACGTTTTTGCAATGTTATAACGTGATACGGTCTAATTTCTTTATTATATGGCTGACAGCTCTGTTCTGACGATCTGTGCTACCTCCTCAGAATGTCCTACCGTAGCGCGCATCTGTCAGCGCTACCCCTTGAAAAGTATGTTTACATGCCGAAAACAACAACTGTTAGCTTTGATGTTAAACATAATCATCGGAAAATATTTTTCGAGGGACGGGATTGAAGTGGCAGTTTAGCAGCAATGCCTAACATAGCAAAAAATTATGAATAACAAAAACTTTTCTTTCAATCCACAGAACATGCTACCCGTTTAATATAAAGCTAAAACTAGCACATAAAGATGCACTAAAAACCATGATCAGAATATCCTACCTGTTAAATAGGCCTATAGATGAATAGCACACTCTGGAAATCTGTTAGTTTGTAAAGCAGCTAATGAATATATACCAAGCCAGTAAGACGTAGAGCTGATAGCGGTATTATTACTCCAAAATATTAAAACGTAGTAGCCTATCATTATAAGCACAAATAGCCCGCAAAATACATCGCATTTACTGTACAACTCTAATTAATGGGACTTGTTTACATGCAGTGTAACGATATCACAGAAGTGAAACTAACATACAAGGGGTGTCAAGTAAACTTGAAACTAGTAGCTTAAGGAAAGCCTTAAAATATTTTGAATAAAAATTATACAGTAATAAAATAATTTGAATAAAACTCACAGTAAACTTCAAAGAAATAAAACAGACGAAATGGATCTTCCAGGTAGGAAATAAATGATGACAGATTTGCTGAGTAAGCAAATTGTGACGTAACATCGAAATGTGCATACAGGTAGCACAGATAGTCGGTGTACCGGTGTACAGATGAATACAATTTAGGCTCCATCATGATAACTGTTCAAGCTACCTGCTGCTTGGTATCTTCCATTTATATGTACCTGCCGAGTACGCTCCACCCAGAGAGCCTTGCAGGACGCTCCACCCAGACAGCCTTGCAGGACGCTCCACCCAGAGAGCCTTGCAGGACGCTCCACCTACCGGCTTTTGTGAAGCCTGCCGTAAAGCAAGTCGCATTTGAACTCCAAAACCGCTACCCGACGACCCAAACTTACATAGTGCTGTTATGGCTGATAGAGGGCCACAAAGCCAAGGCAGAAGTGCCGTTTCACCCTGTTATGAGTTGATCAACCACTGACACGAGTTCGGAAACATTATTTTAAGGTAAAAAAAACTATTTAGTGTTGCTTTAAGGCTTTGAAAACGAATCATGCTTGGTTCATTCATTTCTGAGCAGTCTGGACTTTGACTGGGCCATTTAGACACACTTTTCTTTGTTTTTAGCCATTCTGTAGATCTGATGCTGTGTTTGGGGTTATTGTCTTGTTGGAGGCCCAGTTGAATCCGTCTGAGACAGAGGCCCTCATGTTTAAGCCTTCCACCACTGTGCTTGACAGTTGTTCGACTTATCCTGTTTGGCGCTGTGCTTCATGGCCAAATATCTCTGTTTCGGGTCCATTATTCCACAAATATTGTGCTTCAGTCGACTGCAATAGGCTGTGCTTTATATTCTCAATGGAGAAATTGGACACAATCTTCCCAAACAGCCACACTCATTCAGTCCTGTCATGAACTTTAACCTTTAGCCTGCCAACTGAGGTTTGCAGAGACTAAGAAGGAACTCTTAGTTTATTTATATATTTATTTGAGCCTTGTACACTTTGACCTCGGAAGGAAAAGACTGGCTCTTCTCTATGTTTTCCACAGAGTTTGATGGACAGAAGGTCCCAAATTGACCCAATAGCTCTTCCTAGATTGGTGAGCAGCAACAGCTGCTTCTCTGAGGTCATTGCTGATTTTTTTCTGCCTTTGAATTGTGTAGACCACACCTTTCTGCTCCAGACAATTAATGCAGTAAGGGTGTACTTAGTTTTTCTGTTGACTCAGCTGTATGAGTTGTACATTACCCTGTAAGTGCCAGAGTCATCTTAAAGTGAAGCTTGTTTTAGAGGTGAGAATTAGAGGATGACACATTACGGTAACGTAACTGTCAAGACAGTATTTTGATGACGGAGTCTGTGACCAAGGAGTAAACTCCGCCGGCCAAATGTGAAGCCAACCCAGAAGTGACAAAATTGCAGTTCCCCCCTCATCCACTAGGGGCTGGCTCCAGAGAGGAGAATGTTCCCATTGACTCCCAAGTTAAAAATGCCAACTTCACAGCAGAAATAAACATGTTTACAGCCTGGTTTTAAAAAAACATTTTAGGAGTCGTTTTGAATTCGTAGTTAGTTTTAAGTTAGTGTAATTTGAAATGGTGCGTGTGTAAATGTATTTTGTACTTGTACTTTCTTTATATTTGTGTGTACATTTGAACACACAGCTGCAAGTGCTCGAAGTTACGCACAAAATGTTTTTTACAAGTTACAATTCATGTTTTACACATACAACTAACCTAAGTTACACACAAATAGGCTGACACAAGCTACAAATCAAGTATTACACACAAACAGATCTTTTGAGACTATTTTCTCTCCATAATTTTCCGGGTGTGGCGACACGTGTGATGTGGCCAAGATGGTGGAACCGCCCATTGGGCTTCAATTCAGCTCTTTAGAAACCTATGAATGACCTCACGGAGGCTCCGTCCATCTTATACAGTAAATACAGTCTAAGTCTGTGACACTACTCCAAGTCTAGAAGTCTGTCTCCCATTAGCTTTTTTACATGTTGTTTGGGCTTAAAAAAAGTCCCTTTTTAAAGCTACATTGTGTAAGAACTTCTCCCATCTAGGGGTGAAACAACCAACTGAATATTACGTTCTAGCCCCGCCTCCCACCCCCCCCATTCCGAGGACGTTTTAACTCCTACGGTGGCCGTTTCATGCCAAGGTTAACATGGCTTCCAGTACTACGACTTCATCCAGTGTTCCTTCCAGTGATGAGGTTACTTTAGAAAACTACATTGCATTTAGTTATACAGTCAGACGTCTGCCGCGTCGCGAGTAGACAATCTCCCTCTGGCATTCGTCACGGTGCAACTGAGTGTAGCCAAAGCGCGAAAGGCGGAGCTAGAATATCCAGGATTGTCCCTCGTTGGCGAATGTATTTCAAAGATGGAGGCTCAACATGGATTCAGCCATTCGCGCGACTCGCGCGTATATATTCTGAAAAGCAGATTCTACACTTACAAGAATACTTTCATTAGTAGGTGGAAGTAATTACACATGAATGAGCACATATTTTTAAAAGAACAAAGGAGTTTTTGCTAAGAATTAACTCAAAAAAATACACAATGTGGCTTTAAAGGTGCAATAAATAAATATTTTACAGGGAAAGAATCACACAACAGTCTGTCTCAATCATGTTGGAAGGAAGGTTACATTGAAACAGATTTCCTTCTCAAGCTACGTTTTTCAATCGCCAACAACTCGATATTGCAGTGAACTGTATTTATCTAATTATCAACTTACTATGTACTCTTCTTCTCTTGTCATCTAGAAACTTCTGCTGCTGATCCGTAGCTCTCAACCCGGCATGAAACTCACGAAGGGGAGGGAGAGAGTGGCTGAGAGCGGACTCTTTTGTTTTTCTACATGGAGTACTCACATTTGACTACAAGATGTTATTCTTACATACTGCACCAAATTTAAGCTAGTTCTACACATAGTAGATCGAATGAAACTCAAAATACTGACTTACAGACAGCAACTACACTCAAGAACTCTTTAATTGAGCTCAGACACTGAAGGTAGAACAGTCACACCTGAATCTAGACATGTAAGAGGATTATTGATTTAATGCTACGATCACACATCAGCAACATTTTGTGCTGATAGACATAAAAGATTTAAAATAAACTTCAGTTAAAACAGCATTTTCTTACCGCTAAACTTTATGCTCACAAACAACACCTGTGATGGCCTTGTCTCTCTTCCCTGCTCTAGCTGCCTGTCCTAGTCATCGCAGAAGCTTTGTTGTCCTCTACCCATATATGGTGCTCATTTCCTGTTTTCAAAAGCGGCATTGCTACAAAAGTGCTTTTAAAATGATCTGCTTTAGAAAACAATGGAAAGGCAGACAATGATTTCGTTCCATGCTTTTAATATTTATAGGTTTTGTAGCTCTGAGTGTATTTATCCTTTAAATTGTTTATTTCTTGATGTAATTATGAAAAATTCAAAGTGGGGTTGTGACTCATCAGTTGGAAAAGATCAAAAAGAAGAAGAAGAAGAACCGCTTCTATTCAATTCAGTTTATTTATATAGTGCCAATTCACAACAGATGTCATCTCAAGGCTCTTAACAAGAAGTCATTTCAATACAATCATATAAACATTCCAATCAGTTAAAAAGTTTCCTATTTAAAGAAATCCCAGCAGATTGCGTCAGTCATTGGCGTGAGGTTGGGCCCCGTTGATGCAGACTTTCCAACCACAGCAATCCTTCAGCAATCCCTCATACTGAGCAAGCATGTAGCGACGGTGGAGAGGAAAAACTCCCCTTTAACAGGAAGAAACCTCCAACAGAACCAGGCTCAGTAGGAGCGGCCATCTGCCACGACCGTCTGGGGGTTTGAGAAGACAGAGCAGAACACAGAAGGAACAGAAGATCTGATATAAGAGAACTTTCTATGTTACAGAAAGTAAAAAGTTGATAACAGGACACAGTGGATGTTCAGTTACTGGGAGGATCATCCCAGTCGATGCCCCCCGTCCAACAGGGCATTGCAGCCAAGCAGGATACCAGGATACTACTGCGTCGGTTGTTATAATTCTAAATGTTGCCTGTCTGGAAAACCTTTTTCGATAAGACACTCCGAGTGTAATGGAGGACAGGAAGATGGAGGGCAAGAAAAAAAAGAGAGAAAATTGTAATTCATTTTCTGATAACATGCGAGAAGCACGGTGATGACTTTACACCACTGAGAGGATTTCTTTCCTTTCATTTTTCTGTTGAAACACTAAAATAATAAAGCTTTTCAACGTGTTGCTGAATGTCACGAGGCTGTAAATAAATGATGCAGCAGCTTCATGCTGCATTACTGAGTCGTATTAGATTTGAGTGTTTGAAGCCAGGCGTGATGGTCACATTGAGCTCAGTGCATTAGCGAGGTTGTAGTTCAGACAGACGTGATGTAACGGCGGCAGCTTTTATTGATCTCAGCGAGAACGAGAAGTAACACAGAGATCAGTGTCTTACAACAAGTGGGAGAACTTGCCAAATCACAGGTGTTCAAATGCTTATGTTCCTCACTGTAAACCCTACTTATTCAAAATACAGATTTTAGTAGCACATCATAACCCCACCGATCTTATACTATGGTGGCATTGATTGTTGTAATTCAATATATTGTGTAGCTGTAGTTTGGAGGTCTATAAGCTACAATATTGCAATTGCAAAAAACAGCTTGAATGCAATATTTTGGGGGATATTGTGCCATGCATGCTAAATCTGCCTGTAGGATGGACTCTAACTGCCCTATATCCCCACACCTGCTGTTTATTTTTAGTAGTGTTGACACACAGATATGTAGGTTTTGGCTATGAATAATTGCTTAGGCCAATTATTCGTAAAATGTATAATTCTATGTCAAAATTACCACGTTTGGGGCACGATCCTGGGTTCCATGAAAATAACAATAGCCAAATTGTTCAATCTCAGTTAATGTTTATGATTACCTGCCTGATGAAGCTGAGGTAAATAAACAATAGATGAAGGAATAAGTTCTTGGCGTTCTTTGAACAGTAACAAGTTACTTCATATGCATGTGGAATAATAACAATTTTATTACAAAAAGAATTCAACTTTCTAGTCAAAATACTTTAATCAACAAACGGCCTAAGCTAGTAACACACAACTAAAGAAGAATGAATACTAAAACCAACTACCAAAAGTAAAACAGTAAAATTGACAAATATGCAAAGAAATAGAAACAATAAGGAATAAATTGATTGTGATGTCACAGTTCAGTATGAATATATATTCTGAAAGACAAAAGCTTGTATTGAAGAGTTTTGGGAGTGAAGCTAAGTTGGTTTTAAACTGATTTATAATTAGTTTAAGACAAACCAGCACCTTATGGTTTGTGTTCAAACAACCAATTAACAATGCAAAGCAGACTTAAAACAAGAACATTCTTCGGAGGAAGCAATGTTTCATTAAATCATTTGCTGAATTAGAAATCAATAACCTTTTCAGAATCAGAACCACTTTATTGCCATTGCCAGTAAAAAATAAATAAATAAATTTACAGGCTAGGAATTTGCTCTGATGTATCGGTGCAGATAAATAACGAAGTAAAAGAGAAATTAAGTATAAACATAACATACTTTTAAATTAAAGAATTGGTTAAAAACAACAATATGTTTGTTTTTTGTAACAGTATCAGGGGAAAAGTGTGGCTATTTAGCTATTATTTAAGAGTCTGATGGCTGAGGGGGAAGAAGCTGTTTCTGTGGCGTGCAGTTCTGGTCCAGATAGACCGTAGTCTCCTTCCTGAGGGGAGAGGGTTAAACAGGCTGTGTCCAGAGTGAGAAGGGTCAGCCACAATCCGACCTGCACGACCCAAAGTCCTGGTGATGTACAGCTCATGTAAAGGTCGAAAGTTGCAGCCAATCACCTTCTCAGCAGTCCGCACAATGCGCTGCAGTCTGTCTCTGTCCCTGGTGGCGGCCCCCGTGTACCACACGGTGATGGAAGAGGTGATGATGGACTCTATGATGGCTGTGTAAAACTGCACCATCAAATCTGTTGGCAGTTTGAGCTTCCTCAGCTGCCGCAGGAAGAACATCCTCTGCTGGGCCTTCTTAATGAGGGAGGTTGTGGTCAGCTCCCACTTAAGGTTCTGGGTGATAGTAGTATCCAGGAAGCGGAAGGAGTCCACAGTGGAGATGGGGAGGTCCATGAGGGCAAGGGGAGATGGTGGGGCTGAGACTTTCCTGAAATCCACAATCATCTCCATTGTCTTCTGAGTGTTGAACTGCAGGTTGTTGTGGGTGCACCAGGACACCAGCCGATCCACCTCCTTTCTGTAAGCAGACTCATCACCATCTGAGATGAGCCCAATAAGGGTGGTGTCATCTGCAAACTTGATCAGTTTCACGGACTGATGGCTGGAGGTGCAGCAGTTCTTATACAGAGAGAATAGCAGAGGTGAACGTACACAGCCCTGAGGGGAGCTGGTGCTGATGGTCCGATTCTCCGACACATTCTTCCCCAGCCGCACGTACTGCCTCCTGTCCGTCAGGAAGTCGGTGATCCACCTGCAGATGGAGTCGGACATGTTGAGCTGAGAAAGCTTGTCTTGGAGCAGAGCTGGCAGAATGGTGTTGAATGCAGAGCTGAAATCCACAAACAGGATCCTGGCATAGGTTCCCGGGAGTCCAGATGCTGCAGGATAGAATGAAGAGCTATGTTGATGGCATCATCTACAGACCTGTTGGCTCTGTAGGCGAATTGCAGCGGATCCAGGAGTGGTGCACTGATGGTCTTGAGGTGAGAGAGGACCAGACGCTCAAAAGATTTCATGACGACAGACGTCTGTGCCACAGGCCTGTAGTCATTAAGTCCAGTGATCCGTGGCTTCTTGGGGATGGGGATGATGATGGAAGATTTGAAGCAGTTTGGCACATGCCCCAACTTCAGGGAGGTGTTAAAGATGTCCGTGAAGACTGGAGTAAGCTCATCCACGCAGTGTCTCAGGGTGGAGGGGGAGACGCCATCTAGCCCGGGAGCCTTGCGGGGGTTCAGCTTGCTGAAGAGGTAGTGTACGTCCTGCTCTTGGATAGAGAGGGGAGAGGAGGGGGAGTCCATGGGCTTTGATGGAGTGGAGTGAATGATGGTGTCAGGAAAGTTGGAAGTATCTGGAGAGGTCTCAGGGTTGGCAGATGGTCCATCAAAGCGACAATAGAAGTCGTTGAGGCGGTTGGCCAGTTGCAGGTCATCAGTGTGGTGGTGTGGTGGGCACTCGGCTTGTAGTTGGTGAGCTGCCTAAGCCCCCTCCAAACAGAAGGAGAGTCGATGGTAGAAAACTGTTGCTGGAGTTTCTCTGTATAACATAATTTAGCATTTCTCACCTCCCTGCTAAACCTATATTTTGCCTCCTTGTAGCTGTCTCTGTCCCCACCCTAAAATGCTGCTGCTTTCTCCACCTTGAACTGCCTGAGTCTACCTGTGAACCAGGGCTTGTCAATGTTGTAAATCACCCTAGTGCATGTTGGGATAATGCCGTCCTCACAGAAGTGGATGTCTGAGGTCACAACAGGTCACAGGTTGTTCGTGGCAGCCCTGAACGTCTCCCAGTCTGTGGAATTCAGATACATGCGTAGCTCCTCCACTGCCTCGCTGGTCCACTTCTTTGATGTCCTCATCCTAGGTTTGGCAAGCTTCAGCCTCTGTCTGTAAGTGGGTATCAGGTGAACCATTACATGGTCAGAAACTCCAAGAGCTGCGCGGGGCACCGCACGGTAGGCTCCGCCCACTGTAGTGTAACAATGATCCAAAGTGTTCTCTGCTCTGGTTGGGCATTTAATAAACTGTCTGTATTTCGGTAGCTCCTGGCTCAGATTCGCTTTATTAAAATCACCAAGGACTATAACTAAGGAGTCTGGAAAAGCCTGCTCCACATTCAGAATCTGGTCTGAGCTTCATGCACTTCTGCATCAGGCGGGATGTAAACAGTGGCCAGAATGAATGAAACGAACTCACGCGGGCAGTAAAAACACTTACAGTTGATGAAGAGATATTCCAGAGCAGGAGAGCAGTGTTGGAAGATCACAGTCACATCATTGCACCAGCCGCTGTTGATGTAAAAACGGACACCTCCACCCTTGGTCTTGCCAGAGAGCTCCGAGTCGCGATCCGCACGGTGGAGCTGAAATCCCTCCAGGTGTGGCGCACAGTCTGGGATCTGATCACAGAGCCACGTCTCCTTGAAACATAGAGCACAAGAGGAGGAAAAGTCGCTGTTTCTTTTCATCAGGAGTGCTCGTCCAGTTTGTTGCTGAGTGAGCGAACGTTGGAGAGGAAAAGCCCAGGTAAAGGTGTACGAAGTCCACGACTGCACAGACGCACCAGGTTCCCGGCTCGCTTTCCTCTTTTGCGGCGTATCACTCTCTTCGCCAGAAAAGTAATAAGTCTGCTGCAGGTGCTAAAAAAACTGGTAATAAATCCGTGGAAGTAGTTGCTCTAATACTTAGAAGCTCTTCATTGGTGTAAGAGCATGCTGACACAGTGTTTACATGGAAAAATAAACAAAACAAAGCGCACCGAAACACCGAGGCAACCATAAGCGGCGCCATGGTAACAGAATTGAGAATTTGGAGAATTGATTCTATTTTATGGATCGGTCACCGCAGTGATTGATCTACTGTAATGTAGTATTTTGACAAACTAAGAAGGCGGTTTCAAAAACGACTTTATACGATTTGTTTTCTGTGTTTTAAACTATTTTAAAGCCGATCTGTATTTTGAATACCGTATGTAGCAATCTTTATTGTTTATGAGCGCTGTCGGTCTGCTAAAAAGCAGGCTGCACTAATCCGATCGAGTGTGCAGAGCTAATTTATGTGGCTTAGAGTGACTCGGTCTCAGGTTCGCACCAAAGAACAAAGGAAAAACTACAGCTGGACGGAGTAAATCATATTGCATGATTTAAAATGACTCTTTATATCAGTCAGAAACTTTTGAAGACACTGTTTATACCACAAAAATTGAAGAAATGAATTCTTATAAATGCCGCAAAAACGCAATGAAATAGAAAAAAAAACAAAGCAAACCCTTATTTGTTTATATTAACCTAATTTATCTCTGCCCAGACACAACCTTACTTGAAGATCTCCATTGAAGGGTGGCTCCGTTGTCTGAAAAGACTGCCGATAAAGCAGAGAAGCCAGCACTTAGCTGGTCAGTTAGCAGCAGCTGCGTGGGACCAAGGCTACCAGTGAGGCTAAGAGGTGCAGGGGGCTAGCCCCTGTTAGCCAGGACTCAGGCCCTCAGGTTCGTCCAGCATTCTTCTCCCACAGACCGATCCCTTTTTGCAGGCAGCGTTCAGCTCGGCGGCTCTTGGCTCGGCGGCTCCGGGTGAGCAGCTCTGGGTGGGTCCAGTGGACTTACGGGCAAAAGAGACCGAGTTACGGTGAGCACCTAGTTTATTTGGGGTTTGGCCGTTCACAACTCCTCCTCATGTTGAAATGAGGATTGTTTTCTGATTAGCACTCCTACCGGCGGGAGGTCTGTGTTTTGTTCTAGTAACCATGGCTGTATTCCAACAATAGCCATGGTGCTAAAGCTCACAAATAGGGATAGAGACATTGTAACACAATGGCACACTTTTCTCTGACCACTTCAAGGTGCTGGTATGCTCTAGAATACATGAACATGCCGGTACACTGCAGCCAGAACCGTAAACCACAACTAACTTGCAACAGAAGGTTTATGCATGCTCCAACCCCTCAGCAAGCAAACTATTAATGTAGCCCTGATGGCCTTCTAGAAAGGTTTAAGCCTAGCTTTTTTTAATGGTAACATTGTTGCATTATACGACATGTGATTTCCTATAACTTGCAGAACAATCCCCTACGTACTTAACCGTTACTTTGGCAGAAGCGATAAAATTACAGGGAAGTAACCTGTAATTTCTAAGTTCCAGTAAAGCATGCTGCAAGTTCTGGGTGAGTAACTGCTAAGTTCTAGAAAAGCAACTTCTATTTTCATGTGAAGTAACCTTTACAATCTGAAAAATATTCGGCAGAGTACCCTTTAAATTCCAGTAAAGTCTTCAACTACCTGAAACGGAGCTTAGTTCCAGGTAGGTTGGAGGAAATAATTGCTGCGAAAGTAATCTGCAAGTTCAGATAAAGTAACCTGTAGGATTTAATCAAATATCTTAAAACTCCTGGGACAGAAACCTAAATGTTCCTGCAAAATAACCTGTAAATTCCAGAAAGGTAACATGTAGGTTTCAGTAAAGTTATCTACAGAAATTCAGAGAAGTCAATCTGTAAGTTTCAGGAAAATAACCTCACTATTCTCCAAAAGTAACTTGCATGTCCTTAGAAATGTACTGAAAAGTATCCTGTCAGTTTTAGAAATGCACCAGTATGTCTGCCTGAAACTTAGAAGATATCTTCCTTGACCTACATGTTACTTTTTGTAGTCTTTTGGGAAAGGTTAGAGGAAACTGACCCATAACTTCTATAAATGTCCTATTACTCTGGAAGTTCCAGGAAAGTGGCATACTAGTTTGATGAAAGTAACCTTCAAGTTCCAAAAGTAACTAAAATAACGTACCTTGTATTTTGGTCAGGGTTACAGAAAGTAACATGTGACTAACTATTTAGGTAAATAAAGAACTCCAGGGAAGTAAGCTGCAAGTTTCTGGAAAGTAACCAATAAGATCTGGTAAAGTAATCTTTAAGTTTCAGTTAAATACGTTTGGTGATATAATTTGCAACTTCTCGGAAAGTTAGCTGTGAATTCCAGTAAATTAACCCCAAAAGTAACCTCACTGTTCCGCGAAAGTAACTTGCAATTGTTTAGAAATATTCTGAAAGGCAATATAGTAAGTTCTAGGAATTTATGGAAGCCACAAAAACTAAAAATGAATTTACTCAACCAACAGCTTACAGTTTGTAACATCTTTGGAAATGTTAGAGGAAACAGACATGCTACTTTTATAAATGTCCTTGTAAAGTACTCTGGACGTTCCAGGAAAGTGCCGTATCAGTTTGGTGAAAGTAACCTGTAAGATCTGGTAATGTAATCTCTACATTTCAGTTAAGTACTTTGATAACTTAATTTGCAAGTTCTGGGAAAGTAACCTTGTAAATTCTAGTGAATAAACCTCAAAGGTAACCTCACTGTTCCCCGACGGTAACTTGTAAATGATTAGAAGGATTCTGGAAGATATCCTGTAAATTCTAGGGATTTATGGCAGCTAGAAACTTAACCAACCTACCGGTTTCCTCTTTACAGAATTGTAACCTTTTGGGAAATAGGGAAATGGACCGATGACTTCTTTAAATGTACTATTGAAGTACTCTGGAAGTCAGGGTAAGTAGCCTTCAGGTTCTGGTAAAGTAACTGGTATTTTGGACAGGGCTATGGAAAGTAACCTTTAACATCCTTAAATATAACATCAAAATTTAAATAAAGAACTACAAGTAAGTAAGCTACAAGGTTCAGGAACTAGTCTGCAAGTTCTGGTGAAGTATCTTCAAGTTACGTGAAAGTATGGGGCAGTAGAATGTGTTGCTACCAAACTGCTGTGGTTTTGTCCATATTTTAAACTGAAGCTCCAGTTTGGAAATGTTTAACCTATTCCAGAGTCCAGATCTCCGGTCTGTTTCTCTTGTTTGTGGATTTTCCTGAGCCCTCAGGAGAACTTGTTTTGCTTACCTTGAGGTGGGAAATCACGTTTTTCTCCTCGTCCTACTTATAAAACCCGTTTGTGTGCTTAGACAGTGGATTATTTTCTTTCAGAAAAAATCCACCAACAAACAGATAATGTGACGTTCTTCCTGTCTTCTGTCCTCTTATTTCTCTACTCCTCCTCTCACATCTCCCTCTTTCCTCTCTTCTGTCGTTTCCTCATTCCTCCTAATCTGACTTTCTTTCCGCTTTCTCGCCGCTTCATTTCGATGTGACTGAAAGCTGAGCTGATTTCCTCGGGTTGAGACATATCCAGGATTCATTTGCGATTTTAATTTAATTTCTGTTTGACTTTCCTCACGTTTAGACACCAAAGCTGGACTCAATCATTTGATTTCACTGTTTTAATAAGTTTTCTATTGGTGAGGTGGTGTAAATGTAAATCAGGATAATACTGTGTTTATGTTTCAGAGGATTTGCCTACTGATTAGTCTGAGCTTGTGGCCTCAGCATTATCTCATAATTTTCATAATCTACTTCGGGATTATATTTCACAAAAAATTCAGTTTAAAATAAAAAGCATCAGCATCCATAATACTAAAAATTAAAGACCTCAAGCCATGTGTTTTAGCATCTGAAACAAGCTAGTAGTGGTTTAGCTTTTGGGTTGCTAACATCTTAGCGTCTGGCCAAAATGTCCACTATATAAAACTGTTTAGGGATGTTCTACTTTTAGATGAAATGTCCAGACAAACCGGAAATGCATAATGACCTTGATCAGGTGAACCTATTGTGATCTTCTCTAAACTTTTGAATGGACGTGTCTGTTAAATCTTTCAGTAGTTTTTGCACAACTTGCTTCAGGGCAAATTTCCCAACAGGTGTCTGATCTTTAATCAACCAATAAGTTTCCTGCTTCAATCAGAATGGGTACTTGAACAGTCCTCCTCATCATGCCATTCACAGTTTGACATCGTGAGACCAAGTCGACACCAAACTGATCAACAGGACGTTGCCGTGACGAGGCTTCAAATGAGATGTCCTCAGAGGGTCACAGACTGTCATTCGAAACCGTTTCCATCAGTGTGGTTTGCATGCTACACCGCCTGCAAGGGTATTGTTTTTCAACCCTGGTCCTCAAGACACACCACCCTGCATGTTTTAGATGTCTCCCTGCTTCAGCACCCCTGATTCAAATTCAATTCAATTAAAAAATACTTTATTGATCCCAGAGGGAAATTAAGTGTTGGTATAACTCAAACAATTGATTCTTTAAGGAGTTGTTGTAGATCATGATGGCTGTGGGCAGGAAGGATTTCCTGTAGCTGTCTGTGTTGCACCGAAGCTGAAGAAGCCTCCGACTGAAGACGCTCTGTTGTTGTATGACTGTCTCATGAAGAGGATGCTCAGGGGTGTCCATCATTTTTTTGATTTCGTGAAGAATCCTTCTTTGCATCATCATCTCCAGATGTTCCACATTTCCTCCGTGGTTGACCGTGTGACCTCTCTGACTCTGAAACGTTCCCTGATCTTTTTAGATATTTGTACATTTTGTAGATGGAATATCTGATAATGCGGCTACTTCAGCTTGTTTTGTTCTGCTGCGATATATTCCAACGTCAAACTCCCAGCCCGATGTTCCAGGTCCCGGTTCTGTTTACAATGATGATCACAATTGCTAATTTATTTGAGTGTGTTTAATTTTGTGAGAGGGGGGAGCTGGTTGATTTAATTTACAGTGCAGTGAAACATTCACGACAGAATCTAGGGGGGGGGAACTATTTAAATCCCATTGATGTCACGCCCCACCTGCAATACCTCTGCACCCCACTAGTGGGGATCGCCCCATAGTTTGAGAAACACTGGTTTAGATAGTGATTTTCCTTCCACTACGTTCTCTCTACCTTTCCTCTTTTAGCCTTAGGTGTTTGTACTTTGAGTTCCTCTTGCTTTTGGGTCATTCCTTATTTATTTATTTACTTAATTCTTATCTCAGTTACTCTTGCGTTAGTCTTTTTTTTAATCTATGTTAGGTTCTGTAGTCACTTCTACCTTTTTATTAGTTATTTCTTCATCTCATCTGTCAGTTATGGCCAAAAGTATTGAGAATGACACAAATATTAGTTTTCACAAAGTTTGCTGCGAAACTACTTCTAGATCTTTGTTTCAGTTGTTTCTGTGATGTACTGAAATATAATTACAAGCACTTTATATGTTTCAAAGGCTTTTATTGACAATTACATGACATTTATGCAAAGAGTCAGTATTTGCAGTGTTGGCCCTTCTTTTTCAGGACCTCTGCAACTCGACTGGGCATGCTCTCAATCAACTTCTGGGCCAAATCCTGACTGATAGCAACCCATTCTTTCATCATCACTTCTTGGAGTTTGTCAGAATTAGTGGGTTTTGTTTGTCCACCCGCCTCTTGAGGACTGACCACAAGTTATCATTGGGATTAAGATCTGGGGAGTTTCCAGGACATGGACCCGAAATTTAAACGTTTTGGTCCCCGAGCCACTTAGTTATCACTTTTGCCTTATGGCACGGTGCTCCATCGTGCTGGAAAGTGCATTGTTCTTCACCAAACTGTTGTTGGATTGTTGGAAGAAGTTGCTGTTGGAGGGTGTTTTGGTACCATTCTTTATTCATGGCTGTGTTTTTGGGCCAAATTGTAAGTGAGCCGACTCCCTTGGATGAGAAGCAACCCCACACATGAATGGTCTCAGGATGCTTTACTTTTGGCATGACACAGGACTGATGGTAGCGCTCACCTTTTCTTCTCCAGACAAGCCTTTTTCCAGATGCCCCAAACAATCGGAAAGAGGCTTCATCGGAGAATATGACTTTGCCCCAGTCCTCAGCAGTCCATTCACCAGACTTTCTGCAGAAGATCAAGCTGTCCCTGATGTTTTTTTGGGAGAGAAGTGGCTTCTTTGCTGCCCTTCCTGACACCAGGCCATCTTCCAAAAGTCTTCGCCTCACTGTGCTGCCATTCTTGAGCAAGCTCTGCACTGGTGGCACTCCGATCCCGCAGCTGAATCCTCTTTAGGAGACGATACTGGCGCTTGCTGGACTTTCTTGGACGCCCTGAAGCCTTCTTAACAAGATTTGAACCTCTTTTCTTGAACTTCTTGATAATCCTATAAATTTTTGATTTAGGTGCAATTTTAGTGCCACAATATCCTTGCCTGTGAAGCCATTTTTATGCAACGCAAGATGGCTGCATGTATTCTTTGCAGGTCACCATGGTTAACAATGGAAGAACAATTATTTCAAGCATCACCCTAATTTTAACATGTCAAGTCTGCCATTCTAACCCAATCAGCCTGACATAATGATCTCCTGCCTTGTGCTCGTCAACATTCTCACCTGAGTTAACAAGACGATTCCTGAAATGATCTCAGCAGGTCCTTTAATGACAGCAATAAAATGCAGTGGAATTTTGATAGTAAAGGACTATGCAATTCATCTGATCACTGTTCATAACATTCTGGAGTATATGCAAATTGCTATTATAAAAACTTAAGCAGCAACTTTTCCAATTTCCAATATTTATGTAATTCTCAAAACTTTTGGCCACGACTGTACTTTCCTTAACAAGGATTATTGTTCTCTGATTCAAGTTCTTTCTAAAGTCTTCATTCGCCGTTTCTTGATCCCAGCATTTATTCCCATGTACTCAGTCTGGCTTTGTAAATTCTTTATTTTTTTTACCTTTATTAAATCCAACTCGTATTACACAGTTCTCTACATTTGGGTCCTGCTTTACACAAACATGACATGAATATGCTGAACTGGCATATGCTAAGGCTATGCAAATATTGCTCCCCTTTCCTACCTCTTACCTTTGTGAATCATCATTTTCAACCCTGACTGTAATGAAGAATAAGTAAAGGGTTCGTTTACGAGTCTGTTTGTCATCCATCCCTCCCAGAATAGATAAAACTGTGTTGTGAAAGTCAGGCTCATCGTTCTTTCTAATTTAGGGAGTTGTTGATGGTACTGAAGACTGGATCGACTGTGTGTAATAAAGCCTAAAGCAAATATTTATAAGAGTAGGTTTTTCTATTTTCTGCCAATAGTTTGAATAAGAACTGATATGTAATTTGGGTGTAAAATTGAACCAATTAAAAAGTCTTGAAATTGATAAGTAAAACTAAACAGCTTAATTGGAATCGGTCCAGTCTTTTTGTTGTAAATATTTTTTGGAAGCTTTAAGATTTTATAAAAATTTTTAAAGACTAAAATATTACTTGAATACATTTGCTGTTTGTTCACAAGTGTTCAAATGATTTTTTTATTTTTTTATTTGACTAAATCTGGATATGTATGAAACAGATTTCATTGAGTGTTTAGGTTGGAAATAAAAGGCTGTTTCAAAAAGATGTTATCAGCATGAGGATTATAAGGGCGTCCTTGGACAGATTGTACCTCCTGTAATAGGTCCCTGGCCCCAAAAAGTTTAAGAACGCTTCCCTTAAAGGACCAAATTTTATGGCGACGTGACAGCTGAGCGGACCAAGCTTGCTGATTTACATTCGGTTTCCCTTCTGGGAAGTTTTCCCTTCCCAGAAACCTCCTGGAACACGGTCTGGTGGAAACGCGCCTGATGTTGGAGACGTCAAGGAGAGCGTGACGGTTGTCACTAGATGAACCTTTGGTGGTGGTGTTAGTGTGGGCAGATGTGTCTAGTCGACCGTACTACATGAACAACAGCATCAATCAGTCATTGAGGCCTTGCATGAACAACACAGGCCTAATTTAAACTTGTTAGATGCTCCAGCTCATCAAGGCTCCATCATTAGGGAGGGGCTGCTGGAGACTGGTGGACCTGGAATGGAGTGTCCTGCACTTTTGCTTAGGTGTGTAACGGTACACAAAACTCACGGTGGAGTTTTAAAAAGTCACGGCTTGAAACGTTTTCGGGACACTTTAATCAAGAAAAATAAATACCAATATCCATTTGACTTTTTTTTTTTTTTTTTACTTTGATCAGCATTAAACAAAAACTTTTTTTCCTGAATTCCTTCATTCAATTACTGAAACTAACTTTTATTATGTTATATTTAAAAAAAGTGTAACTTAAATGTAAAGTATAGAACTGACTGGAGATTTGATTAGATTTTTAGATAGATAGATAGATAGATAGATAGATAGATAGATAGATAGATAGATAGATAGATAGATAGATAGATAGATAGATAGTACAAGCAGACATAGCTAGAGTAGAAAACAACTTTAAAACAGTCCAACTTAAACACTGGTTTAGGGAAAACCAAACCTGTATCCACCAGTAGATTGTCCTCTCAGTGATGTCCTGTGTGTTTACTTTCTGATTTTCTTTTTTCTTTTTTTTTCTCTTTTCTCTGTTTCTTTTGTTTTTGCATAGTTTTTTAATATCATGTTTGTCTCTTTTCTATTGTTTTTATTAACTGCCTAGGGACTGCAAATGTAAATTAGCACTGGTGCTACATTCTGGCATATTTACTTTACAACTTGTTGTTAAAGTTTAATAATATGCACTGTCCCTATTAAATAAATAAAAAATAAATAAATAAATAAAACAGTCAGTGTTAATGTTTAGAACTGTTTAAATAATTATTTGCCCATATTTGAGAATAAAACATGTCTAAATTACTTTGGAGTTGTTTTGATATTTCAACTGCCTTGCTTCCACTGGTACTTGAATGCATCATGGGCAGCTGTTGGAAAATTTGCTTTCCATCAACAGGGATTCCTCCAAATTGTGTTTTATCCAAAATAAGGAGTTTGGGCTGATTGGATGCTACTGGTAGCCGTGTTGGACGTCAGCTGGTTTTTCTCTAGTAACAGTCATGTTTACATTCAGCTTGACATTGTTTCAGGTGAGTCATTTAGTTCAGTGCAGAGCGTGTTATGGACCTTATTGCTGTTGAAAGATATTTTCGCTGACCAAGTTCTGGTTTGGTCCATCTTTTCGTTTTGGTGTCACTTTTTAAAGTTGCACTGCGCTCTGAGTTCCTCACATAAGCATTCTGCATGTGTTTAGGTAGAAAACAGCTGGTACACATGGACCCGAGGGCCACTACTCTCTCAATATGATCATGTTGCTCATTTTCACACCTTTTTGTTTTTTTTACTTATTATAAGATTTCCTTCTATATTTCCATCTGATTTGTTATAACCTCTAATTTATGTCAGATGCATGTCGGGTCCCGCTGAGCCATATGGTATTTTAATTACTTTGCTGACCTTTAATTAGTTACAGAGAAGAGTTGACTGAGTAGGCGGTAATTAATGAGCACTCAATAACAGTTCATCCCCAAATTTCAGAGCCAATCAGGAGTATGGCTGACGAGACGGATGAAAAGGTGGAGGCAATGTTCAGAGGAAAGTGGTTGTTTCATAGGGATAAGTTAAAAAAATAGTGTCAGTGTGTGTGTATGTAGTAATTATATCAGCAGTCAGGGTTGATGGATGATTGAGGTCCTATCTGCAGCCCGAAGCGTCAAACACACCCCACAACAATAATAATCTGACATCGCAGCAACATGCTCGTCTGTGTGGAATTTATGCCGAGGGTGAGAGCACATCTGCAAGATGACGACTGCGGTTTTTAAGAGGGAAAAAGTTTCAATGTCAAGCTAACTTTAACGCATGAAAGAGACGGCAAATGTCTGTTGCCTTCAGAGTGGTGCTGCTGTTTGTTTAAAAATAATCGCGCTTTAGAACAGCTGTTCGGCCCATCTGTGCTCAAAATGAAAAGCTGCTGGATTTGTTGGTATGAAATTACTTTTTATATCATCCCACACCTTCAGGATGGAAACCGCAGAATTAATTCCACCAGGTTAAGAAGAACTGCAGCAAATGCTGCTACATATATTTGATTATAAATGACATATGTAGGATTATTCGGTTCATAGGAAGGTTTGCCACATTTTCATATTGTTACATGTCATCTTTAGGCTTCTTCAAGATTTTTACTAACGGATTGTGATGTGAAAAAATTATTTCTCGATCTAAAGTCTATGATATTGCTCTATTAATTTTATCGCTGTAATTGGAGTCAAGGAAGAGGCCTTTCACCTACTCTTATCCCACTGTTGACTCCTCGATAGCAGTGATGTATGTCTCGAGACCGGTCTTGGTCTGGAGACCACTCTTACTTGGACTCGGTCTTATCACGGCCTTGACGGTCTTTGGTCTTGTCTTGGTCTCGGTTTAGGCAGTCTTGACTACAAGTCTAGTGCAGTAACAGCCATCATACAATTGCTACACATAGTTGATCTCACCCAGTCTGCAAAAACATTTACAGTGAGCTCAGTCACACACATGACATGGTCTGTCTCTGTATTGCCTGTAGTTGAAGTAATACCGTCTAATATGTATTGAATGTAAACTGTGGCTGAACTCTAGTATGCTGCTGTTCATACAAGTAATTGCGTAGCTTCAACACTAATGTTTTTTTTCTTTCTCCGGTCTCGACTTGGTATCGGTCTTGACATGGTCTGTCTTGGTCTTGTCTTGGTCTCGTTACCCTCTGGTCTTGGTAGTGTCTTGGTCTCGGTTTAGGCGGTCTTGACTACAAGTCTACTCGACGACAGTGAGGAGTGTTTTGGTTAACCTTGCAATGAAGACATTACATCAGGGGACTGAAGGCAGAAGCTGCTGGGAGAGAAGGCAGACATGAGCTGGGTGCGAGAGCGTTGGCCCAGACGGGCTCATGTTTAAGACTGGCCATAATAAAATATGAAAAACGCCGATGCAGACTCCAGCCTCATTCCTATGAAGGGAAGAAGATACATTTCTTCCCATAACAACTGAAAGTGCGTTGGTGGCTCTCGGTATCCAGGGCTGGGTGCTCGGGGGGGCATGCCGGTTCGTCCCTGGTCCCTGCCTGGCTGGGCCTGGGTGGACCGGTGTGCCGGGCCAATCTCTCCTTTCGGCGCCGTTGCCAAGGGGACCTCTTTACGAGGGGCCTGTTTGGGCATTGTTTGGCGGTAGCTGTCTGGTGGCTCGACAGGGGTCGGGTCCAGCTGTTCTGTGTGTTTCATGCTCGGTCGGTTCATTGGTGGCTTTGATTGACCTTGGTTAGATGCTTGGTCTTGGTGCTCTGCGTTGTGCGGGATTGAGATACGGGAGCTGGTTGAGCTCAGTGTCTGGGTGCTGTCTGGTCTTGGCTTGGGAATGGCGTCCGTCCGCTGGGGCTATTGGTATGGTGCCCCAACATGTGGCTGTGGCGCATGGTGGCTGGCGGCAGCGGCGGGGGTCTCCTGTCGGCCGGTCCCTGGTCGAGTTCTGGCTGGGGGGCTGGGGCGGCCTCAGCTCTCAAGGTCCATGGCTGGATCCACCCCCGGTGTAGCCGGTTGCCTGTGGAGCACATGGGCTCATCGCTGTTGCCCCCACTGTGCGTATTAAGGTATTTTTGGTTTTTGAACTATTCGAAATAGGCAGTTATAAATGTTTTTATAGGAGGTCTCAAGTGTGAGCAGATTTTAGCTTTTCGGTCGTCGTCCCTGTTGGGGCTAGATAATCAACCGAAGATTTACCGATACCGAAATTTATGACTAGTTAACGTCATTTTGTCGGTATATTCTGTGTTTTCTGTTTTTTAAATGAAGAGATTAGGCTGGTATCATTCTTGATCTTCGCACCGAGCAGCGGTGCTGCCGTGGACTCCTCCCCAGTCTCAGAGGGCTGCAGTCAGAGCAGATATTTACCCCACTGCGTCCAGAATGCTAATTAATCATTCATACTTGAAGCCGCCAGTGGCTGATCACTTACACTTCCGAAATATCACATACTGGGACAGCAGGTAGAGGGAGAACAATGAGGGGCCGAGGACGGATCCGATGCAATTTTTTTTTTTCTTGGGTGGACCAGACAAAGAAACAATCTGGTGTCCGTTATAGGGCAAGGCAACTTTGTTTATATAGCATACTTTATACAACGGGGCAATTCAAGGTGATTTGGCTGATTGGAGTATAAAATTAAAGCAGCAATAAAGCAACAGTAAAAGCATAAAACACAATAGAGACCCATAACATATGACACATCTAAAACCTATGGCATTCCAGCGATTATTAATCACCTACTCAAAGGCAGCTCCAAACAACTTTTTAGGCAGACCTGTGAAGACGCTGTTGCAGTAATCAATCCAACTAAAGATAAACGCATGGATGAGTTTTTTAGGTCCTTTTGCGACATCAGTCCTTTAATCCTAGAAATGTTCTTCAGGTGATAGAAGGCTGACCTTGTTGTTACCTTTATGTGACCCTGGAGGTTCAGGTCTGAGTCCATTACTACATCTAGATTCCAGGCCTGATCAGTAGTTTCTAGCTGTTCCATCCACTGGTTTGTTCAGTGCATTCACTTAGGGTTTGTATGGGTTTAAAGTCATCTGGCGACATTGTAATGTAAAGCTGAGTGTCATCTGCATATAGTAATGGTAAATAATCTTATTGCTTGTTATAATCTGTGTTAACGGGAGCAGTAAGAGATTAGAGTTTCAGTTCTGTAAAGCTTTAGTTTTCCCCAACAGATTTCTTATATCTCCTCTCATCTTTGTATTTTTTCCCATCTGGTGACACCAGTCAAATTAATCACTGATACCATTCATTTTTAGTTTTCTCCTTCTGCAAACCTGGGAACTGCAGGCGCTAACAACTCTGGTTAAAAGTTAACAATGAAAAAGAAAGTGTAAGTGTTACGTATTATTTTTATGATATACGAGCACCTCATGTGCTGTTGAAGGGGTTACTTTTAACATTGACGACACGTACGAGCCGTCTCATTAAATATACATTACCCGATCTATGTGCATCCCTTCCAGTCTGTTCCGGTGTGAGAGGATCTAAAAGGCACTAAAGTGTCACCTTCTGCGCGCTCCAGTTTGCATGAACTCCTTCAATTCAACACCTTTCTTCTTTGTCTCTAATGAGCAGTTTCAATCTCTCGCTGTACTATAATGAAATGTTGGTGAGACGGAGAACGAGAGCCTCTATTCTCTGGCTGTCACACTGTAACAGGCCTCAACGAGAGTGTGTGTGTGTGTGTCAGATATTACCATATCAATGCGGCTCACCTCCTTCCACCCACTCCTCCTCCTCCTCCGTCTCTTTATGCCCCTCTGTAATTGTGGCTGATAATCACACAGCGCCTCTTATCAACACGAGCTCGCGTACATGCGTGGGGAACAAAACAAATTGAGTCGCTTCAGTGGAAGGAGACATCTGAGGGGAGGAAGGCTGCAGGGTGATAAACAGACCAGCAGACAACGGTGCGCTCGCGCCTTTCCTCCTCCAGATCAATCCTGAAATGAAATTCACAAGCAAGAAAGTGAAGTTTGGTGCCTCACTGCCGCTGAACCTCACTCTGTTTGCTCCACTCGAGCTGCAATTTAAGAAAGCCTTCTCTAACGGTGCCGATGCTGCTGTCGGCATGCCTGTGGGCCTTCCAGAACCGGAACAGCGACTTAAGAGTCAGCGGGCGAGTCAGTTTCTCTTTACCTCCAACATCACAAACCTGCCTCCGAGGGGTGGCCATTAAATACTCTGATTAAACGCAGGAGAACACGGCTTTAATGGAAAACCGAGATAAGGAAACAGAAAGAGGCGTCGGATCAGGAACCAAAGAGGTCACTGTGATCAGCGCCCAGGCTCCTTTTGAACTCAACACTGAGATTCCTCTTTAAAATCAACATAAATAACTGCTTGTTTGAATCCACAACAATGTTTTTATTCATAATAAATATCTCAATATTTCATACTCTGATGGAGATTGCTAAATGCAGATGTTAAACAATGACCCTCTCCTGTACAGAACCAAATATTTAATCTTACTGTCAAACTCTGCTGTTAGTTGCTTTGACTCTTCAGAAATCCTATGGCAGTTTCTTATTTCTTTTTGTTTTTCAGTTATTTTGGTTGAGTTGAAGAAAAACAGGCTAAGTTTTCCAGAAAGATATTGGTGCATTTTATAAAATGAGAACATTGTGAAAAGGTTAAATATTGGAAACTCTTGGCATCACACACTAATCAGTTAAATAAATCCATTTAGCGTTTCTACGTCCCGCAGGCTGGACATTGTCTGCTTCCAGGTTTAAATCCGCCAATCTTCTCAAGCAACTTCTATGCATGTCTATTATACATTATTGGAAAGCTAAGAGTCTTGTGATTCCAATGATGTATGCCAATGAAGGATACAATCATAACTGAACTTTTTGCAAACCTCCCTCAAAAGAAATATAATGTCCGACTCACCATACGAAGCCTCATTAAGGGACAAAACCGAGCCATCTCGAACAAAAAGGGTCTTTTGACATCCACAAGGGTGCGATTGATGTCCTCCAATAAAACAGATAGTCCACAACAAGTTTGAAGTCTCTGGTAAGGTCTATTCAGGAGTTCTGGAGAGGAGGGTCTGACGGATAGTCGAACCTCTGATCCAGGAGGAACAATGCTGTGGTGGAAAATTGTTATGCAATTAGGAATTAAGTGTATATTCTATGTTTAGTGAATGCATCTAGGGTAAGAGGACAAGGTAATTGTTCCAGCTTAATGTTATGAGAAAGATATATGTGTCAGGTCACCAGAGAGACAGACGCCGGGGCAGTAAGATAAGTCTGGCCTTCGGATGTGCTACTTTATGCGTTGCTATGACTCCCATGAAGCCGATACTCTGGAGGCAGGGCGTGAAGGTTGGAGAAGACGTCTACAGAGATAAACAATGATTGCGGAATACTATTTAAGCGGTTAGTTAGAAAGGTTGGTTAGGGTGATGCACGAGTAACTCTGTCCCCTCCATGGTCTGGCCAGACATGTTTGAATTAAATACTTAAACGCCTTCTGGGACTCAAGTCTTCTTTATTATGGAAACCCTAAGATACTTTTTTTTGCCATAACAATGCGGTTTTCGTCCTGGGCGTGAAACACTGGACCAGCTCTACACCCTCAGAAGGGTCCCGGAGGGTGCGTGAGAGTTCGCCCAACCGGTCTACATGTGTTTTGTGGACTTGGAGAAGGCGTTCGACCGTGTCCCTTGGGGAGCCCTGTGGGGGGTACTCTGGTAGTATGGGGTACCGGGCCCCTTGATATGGGCTGTTAGGTTCCTGTACAACCGGTGCCAGGGTTTGGTTCGCATTGCCGGCAGTAAGTCGGGCTTGTTTCCAGTGAGAGTTGGACTTCGCCAAGGTTGCCCTTTGTCACCGATCCTGTTCATAACTTTTATGGACGGGATTTCTAGGTGCAGCCAAAGTGTTGAGGGGATCCGTTTTGGTGGCCTCAGGATCGGGTCTCTGCTTTTTGCAGATGACGTGGTCCTGTTGGCTTCATCGGAACGTGATCTACAGCTTTCGCTGGGGCGGTTCGCAGCCGAGTGTGAAGCGGCTGGGATGAGAATCAGCACCTCCAAATCCGAGGCCATGGTCTTGACCCTGAAAAGGGTGGGGTGCCTTCTCCGGGTCGGGGATGAGGTCCTTCCCCAAGTGGAGGAGTTTAAGTATCTGGGGGTCTTGTTCACGAATGAGGGAAAAATGGAGTGGGAGATCGATAGACAGAGTGTTTGGGCATCTGCAGTTATGCGGGCGCTGTACCGGTCTGTCGTGGTGAAGAGAGAGCTGAGTCGAAAGGCGAAGCTCTCGATTTATCGGTCGATCTACGTTCCTACCCTCATCTATGGTCACGAACTCTGGGTGGTGACCGAAGGAACGAGATCGTGGATACAAGCGGCTGAAATGAGTTTCCTCCCCAGAGTGTCCGGGCTCTCCCTTAGAGATAGGGTGAGAAGCTCAGTCATCCGGAGGGAGCTCAGAGTAGAGCCACTGCTCCTCCACATCGAGAGGAGTCAGTTGAGGTGGCTCGGGCATCTGGTCAGGATGCCTCCTGGACGCCTCCCTGGTGAGGTGTTTCGGGCACGTCCCACCGGGAGGAGGCCCAGGGGAAGGCCCAGGACACCCTGGAGGGACTATGTTTTGCTCCTGAGGAGCTGGAACACGTGGCTGGGGCGAGGGTAGTCTGGGTCTCTTTGCTTAGGCTGCTGCTCCCGCGACCCGACCCCGGATAAGTGGAAGACGATGCATGGATGGAAGTTTTAAGTCCACTATCAGGCAAAATCCGCCTTGAAAAAAAACCCTGTATTCTCTGTACTATATTCTTTCGTTCGTCTTCCGCTTCCTACCTTCGGCTAGCCTGCAAACAAAAGGCATGCCAGGAAGTGTTAGCCTTTGATTGACACCTTACTTGATCCAGTAGGTGACTGGTGACCCCTTCTACCATGACACATCTTCAACCAAAAGCTGATTGATGAAAAGCACCTTCGTCATTCTTCCAGGTGTAATTCGAACCGATCGCGGCGCAGAATTATGACGATTGACACATCGAACAACCAAATGGAATGCTGTAAATGCAGATATCTCATATGACGAGGTGGGCTTTATCACTGGACTTGTAAATAGCGAACGTAAAAAGACTTATCTAATGACAAATGTTAGATTATTACACACAGTTATACACTAGTAAGAGATCCTTTTGGCAATGTGGCAAAAACACACTTCTTAAACAAAATACAACATGGAGCTTCGTTTGAGAAGAGAAAGTAATGATTCTGACAACAAAACAATAAAAATTATATCAATGGGGTAAAGCGATGTGTTCTGCATTCACCCTTGAGAGGGCGCATGTTCCGGCACATTTTTGGCACCCCTTGACCTTTAGTTAGAACAATGTGGAAAATACTTATTTTTTTGTTTTTTACTGTCAAATGTGGTGTTGATAAAGGTAATAATAAAGGCTTTTAGACCCATATGGTGTTTCAGTTGTTCATAACTACATCCTAAAGCCATTTCTACAGCCTATATTCCTAGAAAATAAATAGGCAAACTAATCCTTTCCAGTGTATTCAAAATCATATTACTTGGTAACAATAGCACTTAGACAAATTGTCACTGTTGGTTTGGGGGAAACTTCAGAGTTTTTTCTTTCCAAAGAGACCCCAGCCATGTCTCAAATGAAAATGGTTCAAGAACAGCTTTAATTTGAATTTTGGTATACGCTTTTAAAACATTTAGGTTAAACGTTGCAGTGTTGTTAACTCTGACCAAAATGTACATCGCCATCTTCAAACAAGTGTCCCTTGTCCTCTACATCAATGAGCCGGTGATTCTTTATCCTTGGGTTAACCCAGAAGGAATAAGACGTCTTCTTTCTATTCTCTCTCTGTTTATTTTTATATTTTAACCTGCTATTTTAATCTTCATTCCAGTGTTTTCTCTATGGGAGCCCTCTGCCTCGGGAGCGGTGGTTGACTGCGGCTGCCTGGGTGGTCTCTAGGTAGCTCTTGGTGGAGGTGGGGGTCTCGACCTTGCCTCCTCTGCGTGCCCTGGGTCAGTGCCTTGGCTGCTGCTGTTGATGTGGTGCTGCCGGTGCAGATGGCTCCTTTGATGGTGTTTTCTTACCTTACTTGGCTCATCTCTACTCGGCCCGATGTCCTTTTTATTGTTGCTTTTAAGTATGTGCGCTTAGGGCAATTCCTTTGGGGAGGGGTTATAAATGTGATAATGCTTTTAAATCTGTGGGGAAGGGATGTGGTGGTTTATGTGGGATCATTTTAATCTGTAAAGCACTTTGAGTTGCAGTATTTGTATGAAAAGTGCTTTATAAATAAAGTTTGATTGATTCTTACTGGTGCATTTTAAACGCAACACTAGAAGAATTTTTTTTTCCTTTTCTTTGAAGAGCTTTTTTTATTTGCAAAAACATTAAAATAAAGTGTGAAAAAATTTTAAAAATTTAAAATAATTAAATATTAAACTACTTAAATATATATTTAAAATACTTGATTTCTTTTAATGAAAAAAATAACCTTCTGTCCACTTTCATTTAATATTGTTTTATTTACAAGCATAAAATTAAAATAAATCAAATCCATGAAATATATTAAAAATATTAAATAATAATTCCTTTTTATTTAAAAAACAATAATTTGATTTACAAAATGTAAAAATAACAAAAATGTATACAAATAATTTAAAGCGATATATATATATATATATATATATATATATATATATATATATATATATATATATATATATATATATATATATATATATATTTATTTATATATATATATATATATTTATTTATTTATATATATATATTTATTTATTTATTTTTTCTGCTCTGGTACTGATGGAAAACATCTGAAATGAAAGCCTTGTCCACCTGAGGACATGCAGAACATATCTTTATTTTACCCAACACCTCCCCCAAAAAACAGATGTGGTCCAAGAGATATTCCTCAGAAACAGATCTGTATCGCTCTCGCTGTGTTTTTAAATTGAATTGAAGCTGAAGGAATGACGCCGCTTTCATGTGTTTGCTGCTGATAGCCGTGTGCGTGTCTGCGGAGGTTCAGGCTGATAAGAAGAGACGAAGCTCTTTAATAGAACAAGATGACACGCGTGATAACGGCGGCATGTGGGAGGCCCGGAAGCCTCCTCTGTGTGTTTTCCTGTCAGCCGGAGTGACGGATAGATACAGACCTTCTCACACACTGGGACCAGTAATGATTTAAACTTGACTGGTTGCAGGACAATCTGCGTTTTCTCTGTTTGGTCAGGATCTAGAGTTCTGGAGAACCTCGGGGGTCTCAGCCGTGATTTTTGCAGATGATGTGGTTCTGCTGGCATCTCCAAAGAATGACCTTCATTCGTCCTGAACATAGCAACAAGATTCAACCCCAATGTAGTTCTCACAGTTACAGAACTCAGAACCCTGAAAACTTCTCCTTCCTTGAATTACTTTTAAGCGATTGTAATTTTCTGCTCATCAAAAGTCTTGTTCATCCTTTGGTCCAATTACCAAATGCCTAAAGCCTCCATGTCTCTGTTCAAATTATTAAATCCAAGCAGGAACATCATGAGAAGGTCCAGCCATCTTATCATTCAGGAAGGAGACGGGTTCTGTGTCCCAGAGATGAACGGGTTTTGATCCAAAGATAAAGTGGAAGATGCTGGCTGAAGCTGGTGAGTGTGTAGTTATCCACAGAAAAATGGGTCGTGTAACAACATGGGCTGAAATGCCGATCAGAGAGGAAGAAGCCATTACTCTAAGTAGGAACAGAGGCCTTAATTTCTGAAGACATGTACTGTGGTCTGATGAAACTAAAGTGGAACTGTTTGGACATGATGACCATCGTTATACTTGGAGGACAAAAGGGGGACGCTTGGGACACCCCCATGCTTCCCTCCTGTGAAGCATGGGGGTGGCAGTATCATGTTTTGTTGCATAAAATAGATGGAATCATGAGAAAAGAACATCATGTGGAAATACTGAAGCAACATTAGGGCTGGACAATATATCAATTATATCGATTTAAGGAGTTTTTATATTTATTTTTGGAATTGAGAAAGAAATCACCAATGTACCTCTTGGGTTTCCATAGTTTAAAGTGATGTCAGCCCACCCAAGGTCTTCCAGCTTGTTTTACAGCGTGTATTTATTTGAACTTTAAATTCAAGTCAAATTCAAGAAGGGATGATTGAAATACAAGCTAAATAAATAGAATATTTACTATCATTTGTCATTTCTTCTTAAGAATAGAGAGGGAGAAAAACAAATCGATTTCTATAAAAAATTTGGCATACGAAAAAAATCAGAGATTTTATTTTTAATCCACATGGCCCAGCCCTGACCTCCTTTAATGTTTCCAAAACAGATTTACAATGTCCAATGACGTGTTCAAGTTTTGAAGCTAAATCTTTAAATCGAAATTAAGATTCTGATATCTTCAAATAGTACCAGGGAATGTTAAATATTGACAAAAATTGTGATTTGTATTCTATCGTGATTTATATTAATATTGATTGATATGAAAAAAAGTATCGCAATAAAACATTTTCCCCATCTCATCCAGCCAGTAAGTGTCACTGATCAGAACCAAAAGTCGCCCACAGCTGCAGAAGTAGGAGTTAAACAATGAAAAAAGAAGGGATGGCTGCTGCATTGATTGCTATGTTGTTATAAACCACTTCACCAGCAACTTTTTCAATTTCACAAAGCTGGTTGTTTGTCTGCTGATTTAATTTCCCTCTGAGTTAAAACCAATCAGCGTGACTTAACCACATCTCCCACCCAGCGACTCCACCGGGCCATTTCCAAGTAGATACCTCAAGACTGGTACTCGGTTGGTTCCCGAAATGGCGCCGAAAACGGCCCTGTCGTACCGACCCGCTGTAGTGGAGACACACGGATAGCGTGAAGGTCTGGTGTTATTCCACTGAAGTTCCAATAGTGGAAACGTGCCTATAGATACTGGAAGCTGCTTCTCCATGTTTGGTTCTGGGGTAGACTGGAATTAGAGGACCTGAGTGGTCTGGGGGAGGGCTGGACCCTCAGCATCCAGCCAGAAGGGTTCCAGAGTGGCTTTAGGACAACAAAGTCAATGTTTTGGAGTGGCCATCACAAAGCCCTAGTATGAGTCTAACAGGAAAACCGGCCCAGCTACACCAGTTCTGTCAAGGGGAATGGGCCAAAACTCCAGCAAACTGTTGTCAGAAGCTTCTAGAAGGAAAACCAAAACATTTTACCCAAATCCTGGAGTTTAAAGGGTAATTTTATCAAATACTGAATAACTTTATAGGAACTTATAACATTTAAGAAAGTTAAAATCCTTGTGTCATTATTTTAGCATTTAAGAAATAGAAATAATTCAAACTAATCTAAAACACAGTGAGGAAAACAATACTTGTGTTCTTTATAGTGTATGTAAATATCTGAGTTGAATCATCTGACCCCTCCTTAAATAAGAGCAAGAATATGGATGATTATTTTCCATCATATCCTACAATAAATGTTTGTGTATGTATGTAGCGCCTTATATATAAATATTTAATACATTATTCCCAGTAAGTACCATAGACATATTTTCTTGATTTAAAAGGGTTTTTTTCATTGTCTTTATTCAGTCCTGTCATTTTAGTGTAGTTGATCAAACACTAATACTTTTTAGAGTGTTAGTGCTGAGTTTTTCCATTATTATTAACCTTGAATTCCAGGATTATAAATGAAAGGGGTTTTGTTTTGAGGATTATGCAGAAAAGTGTCAGAATAACTGAGCCACCAGTTTAAAATGCTG
The DNA here is from genome assembly GCA_963556495.2 of Valencia hispanica. Classification (NCBI taxonomy): domain Eukaryota; kingdom Metazoa; phylum Chordata; class Actinopteri; order Cyprinodontiformes; family Valenciidae; genus Valencia; species Valencia hispanica. The sequence goes on along the minus strand of OY747722.1, from coordinate 4,496,865 downwards.
CAAATTAATTTCTTTACATCAGCACAGCAAGTTTCAGGCATTAATTCAGTCGTTTTGAAGTCGCCTCTCTTATCGTCTAATCGCTGACCTGCCGGCAGCAGCAGCAGTAGATTAGCATCACAATGAAACATTAAATCCGGGTTTGCCTCCTGTCTTTTTTTCATGTCCATTTTGCACTAAAGTTCCCTCCGCGTCTTCGTCTCGTGGACGTTTTAATTTGCAGCAGGACGCCGAGTTAATGGAGACCTGACGTTCCTCCGGTTTCTTTATGTAATGTTTTCATACCTCCTGGTTCCCATCGCTGCATCAAAGCGAGCACCGAGAGGGTAATGGAGGTCACCGCAGAGCGAGCCTAGTCTTTTCACCGCTACACTCTTCTCATTTATCTTCTCACTTTATCACCTGCTCCACTTAACCTGCTCAGCTCTTCCTTTAGTCTTTCCCAGGCATGTAATTTCTGTTTCTCTTTTTTTGCATTTTTTAGGTTGATAGATTTCATTTTATCTGCTTCCCCGTCTATTTTTATACCACCTCCTCCTCTTCCTTGCCTTCCTTTCCCTGCAGTTCAGTTTGGACCTAAAGAGGGCCAGCTTCAGACAGTATACATTAAACATCCAGCGCAAAAGAGGGGATCAAAGCTCAATATACCCACAGAGCAATCACACAGAAGATAAAAGCAGGAGATGAAATAAAAACGGTTGCGAATCCTTCTGGAAAAACTTAGCTTTGAGTTCGACATTAAAAAAACTTGATGTAAACAAGGATGTTTGGATCTTCTGTAACTCGGAGTGTGGAATGTGGTTCCGAGATCTAAAGTAGTGTGAGAGAACATTGGAGAACCGCAGAAGCCGACGGGTGTTATAACTGAGTCTTGGGTCAGGTGTAGAACAGCAGACGGCACATTTTTAGGTCCCGCACTTAGTAAATATAGTTTCCTATATGCTTAAATAAAAGTACCTGACCCTTAAACACTGGTTTAGGGAAAACCAAACCTGTATCCACCAGTAGATTGTCCTCTCAGTGACGTGTTGTGTTTACTTTTTGATTTGATTTTATTTATTTTATTTATTTTTATTCTTTCTTTCTTTCTTTCTTTCTTTCTTTCTTTCTTTCTTTCTTTCTTTCTTTCTTTCTTTCTTTCTTTCTTTCTTTCTTTCTTTCTTTCTTTCTTTCTTTCTTTCTTTCTTTCTTTCTTTCTTTCTTTCTTTCTTTCTTTCTTTCTTTCTTTCTTTCTTTCTTTCTTTGTATAGTTTTTTAATATAATGTTTGTCTCTTTTCTATAGTTTTTATTACCTGCCTAGGTGCTACAATCTGGCATATTTACTTTACAACTTGTTGTTAAAGTTCATTAATATGCAATTAAATAAACAAATAAAATAAAAATAAAATTAAAAAAGGTCACCGCTCATCCATCAAAAAAGTCTGATTCTGAGGTGCTGCTGAACTAGGAAATATAAATGTATATAAAATACAGCGGCTGCACACTCAAACACTCTGCAAGATCAATTCTATTGCAAGCCTTCGGTCTTGCGACCTTCTTCAGGCATACAAACAAAGTGAATGAGGCTGGACATAAAGGGTCCTGCCATCACCTCTCCTGATTGCATAATGCCAGACACCTGTGTTGACATGGTTTAGGCTACAGGGATCATGGGAAATGTAGTACAGTGTTGTGATTGCATTTCTCATAAGATGAACTGAACAGACTTTTGGATGTCTGGGAGCTATTTCAAAGATAGACTGAGCAGACCACATTTCCCAGCAATCCTAGCAGTGACCCCCAACACACTCCTATTGGTCCGTGACCACTCAAGGTGACATCAGCGATGTCATCACAGCCAAAGGGGGCTATAAGAGTAGTCGCGCCCATTTTGAATTGTTCTCCAGCTGGAAGTTCTTGGATGAACTACTGCTGAACAGAGGACATCTCACCGGTGAAGATTATCTTTTGTTCTGACCCGCTGACCGGGGAAGAACTCGCTTCGAAGTGCTCATACGGTTTGTGTATCTCGTGTGAGCTATATCAGAACTGTTCCCAGACAGTTCGTTAGACGTCGACCTACAGGCCATCCAGCCTGCCTTTGGGCCACACGGTCCTTAAAATCCTGTACAGGTTTTTTTTATAACTCTTCCTTTTCTTGCTCAACTACGGACACAATTCATTCTCCTCCTAGTGGACTGGACCTCCTTCAAGGCAAAGTAGGACTGAACCGGTTCATTTATACTAATAATGTGTCTGGGCGGATATAAATGGAGAAAATAGAGTTTTAACGAGTTAGATCTCGTTCATTGTTGGTTAAAGTGTTTTTAAGCGCTGTACCTGTTTGCTCAGTTTTGCGTCGTCGCACGTATAAGTCTGAGCTGTGAAATTGCTGTCTTTGAAACTGTCTGTTTCCTAAATAAAGTCCCCTTATCTTAAAGAGAAGTTGTCTGGGATTACTTGGAGTGATGCATACAATTAATGTCCACAGCGTAAGAACTTATTCCTTCATCTATTGTTTAATTATCTGAGACTGAACAATTTGGCTATATATATATATAAATGTTCCTGGAATCCAACAGGATGGTGCCCCTAAACTTGGTAATTTTTACATAAAATTATTAATCTTATTAATAATTGCCCTAAGCAATTATTCATAATTATTCATAGCCAAATCCTACCTATCTGCGGCACAACAACAGCGTAGCCTATATCAAGTACATTGTGTCCAGCCATAATTGATCTTCCACAGTGTTTTGGTATGCAGCGGCTGTATTTTTATACATATAAAAAAAAAAGAAAAATAACAATTTATCTAATTTCTTTTGGAAGAAGATAGTGAAAACATTTCTTCCATTAAACCTTCCATATTTCTGGAAAGCAAAGAACAAAAACTCATAGGACTGAATAAAAAAAGAGGTTTATTGTCATGTCGGAGCGAAGCAGGTAGGATCCAAAGTCTGAGATCTTTAGCAGATGAAAGGGTTTTAATGAAGGGCATGGCAAAGATAACTTACAGGGAAAATAACATGGAACGTTTGTTCACAGCAAATCGTCAAAAACACGCGTCACGTGCAACTGGACAAAATGCACCACAGAAAATTGCGCACATATTTTCTGACGCGCGTCAAAGGCTTCATTCGGGCGAATGAGGCAGAAATGCGTTGTCGCAACGCAGAAACTCTGCATTGACCTTACATGTAAATCTGACGCCCATGACGCTTGTGAACGCACCGTTAGAGAAGCAAGGGCAACCTTTGAGTGACATTCTGGTCTACACTCCACACCAGCAGGGGGTGGTAATGCACCAATTTGTTGTTCTCCAGTTCCGCAACAGCTTCATGCATGGCATGAAAAATACAATTGATGTTAATGGGTTATCATGGCCTAGTCAAAGTCCAGATCTAAATCTAATTGAGAATCTGCAGCCCCATCCGATCGGACTGAGCGCTATCATCGGTAGATGTGTAAACTTGGTAGAGGCAGAGCCCAAAAATACTATTCCACTCTACACTCTACACATTTAAGTTGGTCTATCAGATCCCAACAAATATATTAAAGTAGACCTTTTCTCTGCTCCTACAGTGGAATAACTGATGATTACAGCAGTAAAACTGAACAGACAAGTCATACAGCCGTCTGCATTACACGGTTTTGTTGTATTCAACGATTTTTTTTATCTCATTTCATTTTGAAAAATGAGCCCAATAAGTAAACAGCTGAGAATCTAATTTCGCAGCATATTCACATGAATCCATTTTGTAGCCGTTGTATTGAATCCCTTCGGCTCAGCGTGTGCGATGAAAGGTTAATGCTGTTTCTCTCTAAAAGCCCCTTTTTTCTCCGCGCTCTCCATTAGATTCTGATACCTTGTTATTGCAGCCTCATGAATCACTGCAGGTGCAAACAGCTTTTATAAATAAAGAGCTGTAATATAAGTAAAGTGCTCCGCCATTGTTGCACTTATTAGAGAGGAGAAAGTGATGCTTTGTAATAAACCGTCCAGTCGTGGCGAGCAGCGGTAACTGGGATTTAAAAATGTCACATCGCTCAGAGAGGGGGGCGTGGCCGACAGAAAGGAAGAGTTTTCTGTTCTCTGGGGTTTTTCTATTTCACACTCGCTGCTAATGATGATTTTATGACTCAAACCGTCGTCGTTTCTTGACATTGGTTTATTTTTCTGTGAGCTGGGAGTGATTCTAAAGGTTAGAAACGTTTCTGTTCAGAGAAAATATCTCCAACATAATCAGGATTTTCTCTGGATGGCAGTTTCTCCATACAGCTGCTATATATCTGTCTAGATCTGTCCATCTCTCTCATTCATCCATCTCTTTATTCATCCATCCATCTCTCTCTTTAACTATCCATCTATCATTCATCCATCTCTCTTTATTCATCCATTTCTCATTCATCCATCTCTCTCTCTGTTCATCCATCGCTCATTCATCCATCACTCTCTTTATTCATCCATCTCTCTCTGTTCATCCATCTCTCTCTCTGTTCATCCATCACTCTCTGTTCATCCATCACTCTCTGTTCATCCATCTCTCATTCATCCATCTCTCTCTGTTCATCCATCTCTCTCTATTCATCCATCTCTCATTCATCCATCTCTCTCTCTGTTCATCCATCTCTCTTTCATCCATCTCTCTCTCATCCATCCACCTCGCTCATTATCCATCCGTTTCTTGCTCTGTTTCCGTCCCTCCGTCCATCTCCGTTTCTCCATCTGTGTCCGACCATTCTTGCAGAAGCACATTCATGAGGTCAGACACTGATGTGGGATCAGAAGGTCTGGCTAGCACTCCCTGGTCTAATTCAACGTCCAGTCATGTTGCTACAGGAAGCGTCCGTCCCCAAACTGTTCCCACACTGCCTTGTGACCGAACCAGACTTTAAAACCAAATGCCTCACACCGAAATCCTCCTTCCACTAAATCTTAGACTTCACACAGTGCTTTCAGATGACTGCTGTTTTCCTGGTAACTGCTTAACCAAAACTCCCATCATTGGTGATATAAGGGTTGAATGCAGCCGTTGGACCATTACAACCAAATGAAAGAAGCTGAATGCTTATTGAACTGGTGGCATCCTATCATGGTGGAACCCACTGAGCTCCTGAGAGCGACCCATTCTGTCTCAGATGTTTGCAGAAGCATTCTGCATCCCCTGTTGCTGGATCTTATACACCTGAATACAATGATCTGGAAGGTTGAGGACAGAATTATTGTATACACACCTTTTAAAGAACATCATAGGCTATTTATGATGAATGTGAATAAATGATGAACTGCAGACTCCGCCGATCTGATTTCTCCTGAGGTACAACTGATTGTTTCAGAGAAGCTTCAACATCTCTGCACGTCAACTTCTTTAGAAATCCTAATTCATGACACACACTGTAACAAAAACACTGCAATGAGTGGAAGAAAATAAATCAGCAGACAGGAAGACGGACGTACAGTTAGACAGTTTAGCTGCACGGCTGTTTTCTGCCATCTCTCCCTCTTCTTGTTTTCCTGTCACTCGTCCGGCACCTCCATTACTCACTGTGGGAATGTGATGTTTAAATTGCTGTATGTTTTCCCTTGGCAACGCCGATCCTTCATGGCTGTGATTTACAGCCCAGCCAGGTACTTCACACAATGTGTTCGTGCTGGTGAAACACACTCATAGAGTCCTATACAGAAGGGGGTTCGAGGTGTGAAGAGTTGAAAGTTCACCTACAAAGAAAAGTGGGCGTCATGGAAAGGAGAGGTGTGTGGCTGCTCTACGGTACCAGTCTGGAAGCCATGGCCTTCGCCTTGGAGGAGCTTTAAATGATAGCAACATGGTTCTGTAGTGTTCTGCTCGAATGATGAAAGCTTCTGGAGGTCCTGAAACCTTCTTCTCTCCAGCTGAACCTTTAGGCTTCTCTGTGATCCAGAGAACTGTTGTTCCAGCTGATCGGCGGTTCCCTGCATGTGAAACCATTTTGATGCAAGTCTCATGGCTCCTAATATGTAACTGTGTGTTTGAGCCTGTGCCCCTGCAAAGGACGCCTCTACTCAGACCCCTCTAGGTTTGGAACATGAGTAAAAACCACCTCCATGGCAATTTCACGACTATGAGGTGTCGTTTGTAAAGTTACGCAGTCAAATATTTAGCAAGCTAAACTTGCTCACTAAATATTTAGCAAGCTAACAACACTTAATGTCACCTCAAAGCTAAACTGCTTGCTAAATATTTAGCTAGCAAGCTAAACTTCCTTGCTAAATATTTAGCTGTAAACTAAATATTTAGCTAACAAGCTAAACTTGCAGGCTAAATATTTAGCTCTAAACTAAATATTTAACCCGGGTGGAAAACCCTTTTATTAATCCCCCCTCTGCCTTTTATTGATGCAGTTACGTCTTCACGTTGTGCCGGTACAGTGTCACGTGTGACGGCGCATTCGGTATCAAAATCAGCTGTAGCTGCTGCCGGCATCGGCTGGAGGAGCACGCTGGAGAAACATTTAATGTATATATTGTGATTTGATTATATTGTACAATATTGGAATTAATACTGCTATTTATTTAATGCGATCTGTATTATTTAGTTGTAGTGTTTTGAATGCTTTGTGTGCACACTGGATGTTTAATTGGCCCTGTTTTACATAGGCCAGGTGGATGGCGAGCTAGGAGCCTCGGCACGTAGCCTAAGGACTGTGCCAGGAAGGAATCTGGAGACTACTTGGGCTGGTAGGAGGCTTTTTAGTGCAGCCGCTCACTTCCCTTAACATTTTGCTTTTGCAAACTGCTCCCGGCTTCACATACATTACATTCACTTCCCCTATGGACTCCCCCTTTCCTCTTGACATTCAGCCGTCAGCCGGAGTAATGTGGTTGTGCTTCCTTTCCTAAAGACAATTTATGGATAGTGGGCATTGCAAAGTCCTTTTCCCAGGACGAACTGAACTGTACAGTGTGCCCTTATGAGTGACCGGTCTTTCTTTTTTCTCATTTGTTTTTGTTTTGTATATTTTATTCATTGTTGTTATAAATACATTGTTGTCATATCTTGGATCATACAATATATGGCATCACTAAACTTCATCTGTGTTCAGTGTCTTACTCTCCACTCCACTCCAGAAGACCAGTGTACCTGGTCTTCTGAACCTAGCCTATACTTTCTGTACAGCCATCTGTTAGTACCAGAATTATATCTTTTACCAGGGTGGCGTGCGTGTTACATTTAGCTAGCAAGCTAAACTTGCTGGCTAAATATTTAGCTCTAAACTAAATATTTAGCTAGCAAGCTAAACTTGCTGGCTAAATATTTAGCTCTAAACTAAATATTTAGCTAGCAAGCTAAACTTGCTAGCTAAATATTTAAACTTGCTTCCTAAATATTTAGCAAGCTAACAACACTTAATGTCACCTCAAAGCTAAACTGCTAGCTATTTAGCTAGCAAGCAGAACTTGCTAAACTAAATATTTAGCTAACAAGCTAAACTTGCTTCCCAAATATTTAGCAAGCTAACAACACTTAATGTCACCTCAAAGCTAAACTGCTAGCTATTTAGCTAGCAAGCTAAACTTGCTTGCTAAATATTTAGCTCTAAACTAAATATTTAGCTAGCATGCTAAACTTGCTGGCTAAATATTTAGCTCTAAACTAAATATTCGAGGAGATGGGAGAGTAGTTGTTGCAGTCGGCGCATAGATAGAACGAGTTTTGGAGAGAGAAAACGGTCAGGAGCTACAATAACACTTATTTTCCCACTGGGATCAATAAAGTATTTTTTCTGAACAATAGAGGGACTAGTTGTGTATCCACACCGAACCTTTACATTACTCCCTGGTTCCCACTGTTATTATTTGCGGTTATCTTGCAGTTGCAGTGTTGGTTATCTTTGTTAGCTTGTCTGTTAGCCGTCTTTTGTTTGCCTTGAAAAGGGCGAGGTGATGGAATACACTTTTGTTTTTATCAAAGCGTCCAACAGCGCATGACATAATCGCGTCTATTTCTGCAGACTACACACGCACAGAAGACCAGGGAGTGACATTGACCGAGAATCCCTATAGTCCGCGACTGAGAAGAAACGTTTACATGGGACCACGGAAGCAGTTCGGGTCAGCCATGCTGTTTACATAACGAGCAAGCACTGAAAGCAGCGTGGGTTGAATTTTGGGCTAAACAGGGCGGGTCATTCTGAGCATGTTAAAAAAACAAAGTAATTACCTTAATTCCACAAATTAATCGGACCGCTTTAACATGTTAAAATATATATATATATATATATATATATATATATTTTTTTTTTTTTTTTTTTTTTTAATCTGTAAAAGTTATGCAATCCAATATGGGCGCCGCCTGACGACGTCATAGAATGCAAATTACATGTTTGAATTTGCTCCCATCACACACTTTGGGTCATACTGAAGATGTTTCTCCTTTACAGTATGCCTTTATATCTGACCATATTCAAGACACAACCTTTTGAAATTGGGATATCAAAATTGAATATTTTATTGACAATTGGACCCAATTCTCCCATTCAGACAATCGCAAGGACGCTCCGATTATCGTGACGACTCTTAAAATAATCCTGACAGATATTCCTACCGTCTGTGGTGCGTTCAGAGAGCTCTGGTTTGCTCAGAAGGATGTCGGGACTGCTCCGATCACAAATTTGTGATATCCAACATGTTGGATTGTCTTAGCCTGACATCGTAGCATGTGTGGCGTGTTGTGAGGACAAACACAATACACGGTGGAAGCGTCAAGCCTGCCTGCCTCCTTTTCTGCCATGTTTATTTACTCCAAAGTCGCGTTCGATCTCATGAAGTTTTGTGAGATTTCCAGTCCGACTTGGAAATGTTCTTGTGTAGTGTATAGTCATTGCCGTGTGGCCGCGCACCACACATCGTAGCACCAAAACTGTTATATGCGTGATTTTATGGTAAATGGCCTGCATTTGTATATAAACACACTTTGTGTTGGATTAATCAGATGAAATCCTAATAAAACAAGTTGCAGTTTGAGTCTCTCTCTCGGTTCGTTCGTGTATCTTGTTTTGAAATTTAGTTTTCCTTTTGAACATTTAAGAGAACAGAGAGAAGGAAGCACATTTCACTCACTGTTGCTGTCTCGATTATAACTCCACTGAAAAAAAGAGAAGCATCTTTATTTTACTGCCGCGCCGTATTTGAACCTAAAACCCTGCTATGAGTGTGGATCCAAACATATTTTTACCGTCTAACTTGAAAGGTAAAACGGTGTTGGAAGCGAGGATGAGGAAATAAAGAAATGTTTTCTTACCTCCAGAAAGGCATCAAATATTAAAGAACATAGACAGACGCACCAATCATCCTGACACACCTGTTTTACTTCCTGTCCGTCTGGAACAAAGAAATAAAAACAACTGGGTTTAATGTTGAAGGCTGCAGCGGAATAAAGGCCTGTGAAGCAGAACAGTCTATCAGCTGTGTTTGATGCTCAAAGGATCTGAGCATCTTCTCCTCCTTTTTTTCCACCATCCATCCTCTCTAATCACAGCCTGGCAGGCTGCTGGCTGTGTGTATTAGTGTGTGGAGGCATGAGGCATTAAAAAAGACAGAGGAAGTCAATTCAAACAGAAGAAGAGAAGTGGAAAGTATTATGAACAGAGGTCGTAAAGAGAGTTTATAGGCCTGGAGACAAAGGAACAGCTGCAGCTAATGGAAGATGTTTGTTTACTGGAGTCCAGATGTTCGCGGTTTGTTCTGTTTGTTCATGAATGCATGAAGAGAAGCTTCTCTGACGGCCATGCTGGGTCACAGACGATTACATTCAAATAATTGCTTCAGGTCTTTTTATTAGAACCTGATTTCAGTCTGGAACATGTGGATTTACAGAATTATTTGCTTCCTCTTCCACTCCAACCCTCCTAACATCCCCTTGGGTATTTGTCAAATATGCTCACTATTTCCTCTCTGGACGTGTCCAAATGTCTCATCTTTTCCTTTCTCATTTCTAATCCTGCCCGTTTAGGTCCCACCCAATGAAAACCTCGAGCCCCACCTCCTATTTGTGCCACCATCCAGGCCCAGCACCAATGGGCGGGCCGGGGAGGCCATTCAGGTATTGGGGCCCCCCAAAACAGAGAACCACACCCGTGTAACTTAAGTTGCAACCATGCAAAGTATTGACCAAAACAACCAGCAGAGGGCGCTGTAGGCTATTAATCGGGACTTTTGGAACCAGTAAAGAAGATACTTTGATACGGTTAAATGCCAAGATGGACATTAAAGCCCGTCGCCAGTCTTTGCATTCAGAACAAAAGTAAAACTGTTGATTTAATCAGTGCTGCAGTCTAGTTTATTCTAGTGGTATACTCTGATTTATTTCGTCTCAGACAATCATCGGTCAAAATGTTAAATCAGTCATTGATTAGTCAGTGATTTTAATGCCCTGGTTTCTGAAGCAGCTCCTTCTATTCTGTATTTATGAAAATGGATTTTAGGTATTTATATTTACATCAATCTTTAAACCCCCATGTTGTGACTCTGATGTCTGTCACCCAGTCTAGGCCCCGCCCCCTTTGTATTACAGCCCTGCTTTTATTTTAGTGTGATACCTCAAGATCATCACTGGCATCACCGGCACATCCCCCGGTCCGTTGACCGGTCCGTTGACCGGCCCGCCCCCGCGCGGCCGGTTGCCGGCGGGGCCTGTGGGCTCGTCACTGCTGCCCCCCGGGCCCCTGCATAGTGGCCGCTGGACGTTCCCCTGGGGTTCTCCTTTGCTCCTCTCTTGGGGGATGCGGTCGGCCCCTCCCGGGTCCGCCTGGGGCTCTGGCGGTCCTTTGGACGTCTTTGCTCCGATCTCCTTCATGTCTGCATCGATTCCTGGGAGACGGATTGATGTCTTCTCACACCAGCTATCGAACACTCTTATGGAGAAACCTTATATGCACCAGCATGCTAACACACACACATAGATGTGGGGTCTCTGGTGTTTAAGGATATATTCTTGGGCTGAGGTTATCATTACTAGAGCTTGATCAATCGGTACCATGAGTTTTTCTGTGACATTGTTGTTGTATTTTTATATCTATTTTTGTGTGATGTGGTTGTGTAATTCTTAGTTCACAATGTTTGGTTGGTTTTGTCGATGTTCCTTTTTCGTGTTTTGTTTTGTTTTTCCCCCTCTCTCTGCCGTCCTGTGGGCATGGAGGCAGACTTCAATGTCTTCCTGTGTTTTCTTTGTTCCCCTTCCTCTCTCGTATTTTCAACTCACCCTCTCTCATGACATTTTGTTTCCTACCTCTCTTCTTCATCTTCCTTCTTTCTTCTCCTTAATTTTCCGTCTCCGTGTCCATAACATCAGGAAATAAAAACCCCAACAATTCATAATAAAGATTTTTCACACATATATCAAGTGGAGTACTATAGCAAAAGCTTTACTGCTCCGCTTGTGAAAGTAAATCTGTTGGGCTTCTACTTGGTACTCAGACACCAATTTCTGAGCTCCACACTGCCAAACAGGACACGTTAAAAAAAAAAAAAAGATCATCACTGGCCCCCATTTAGCCTTCTTTAAAAACTTCCTAGATACACCCCTGCTCACCAGTCTTGATGAAGTATTTTAAGGCTTATATAAAGATGATATAAACATATTATTCAAGCATTATTACCTATAATCATTTTGAATAGGACGTACGGAATTAGACACACTTTAGGGTTAAACACAGCGGGTCTGACCCACATTAATAGATAACGTTATTAATTTAAAATCTTAGAAAAGTCTCTGTTTTGGAGCTTTGTGCAGAAAGTTCTGGTGCTGCTAAAAGCAAGCGGTAAGTTACGGGCCAGGAGAAAGCTTGTAATGAGCTGCACTGTGGGGCGATGAGGAGCCATAGTGAGACACAGATCAAAGGGGAGATGCAGACCAACGCACGTCGGTCCAAAATGTCTGAAGATTTTGTCTGACTGACGTGTTTTCGCAAACACTGCTGTGAATCTGCCTAATGTTCGTATAATTTGAAGACATAACGTATATAAATTGTTTGTTTACCTGTTTTAAGTGTTGGCCCAGAGTTTTGCCGCCCACTGCCAGCCGTCGCAAATAAAGAATTGTCCCTCTGATTTCTGTCAAAAATCGTCTGATGTGCATTTTCTGTCAGGACCGCTCTAGAGGTTATATTAAACACCGGGCTGTAAGCCAATAAGACACGGAATATTCCCCGCACAACTCCTCAGTCATACCGTTGTGCCTCTGTTGCATTAACCAAAGCCAGGAAATTACAAAACGACCTTCTTCGTTAATGTCATAGGGCGGCTCAGTTAATGTAAACTTATTCCTTCTGGGGTGAATAAAACATTCTGGGCTTAATGAGAAATGTTTGGAGCTAGAGCCGGGAATGCCCAGGCCAGGCGACGCCACTGGGCAAGTGCAACCTTGAGTGACATTCTGGTCCAAACTTCATAACAGTCAATGGCGGTAATGCACCAATCTGTTGTCTGGCAATCACCAATAAACATCACAAAGAAGAAGGGCGCTCCTGGGTTATTGGGCTAATATTAACATGCTAACTGTAGCTTTGATGAAAACTTTGTGAGAAATACCCGCAAGGAAGGGCATTATCAAGGTTTTGAGCGACTGTTGCTAATCGCCATTAGCCACTTAGCCCGGACCATCAGAATGGCATCACAGTTGGCCGTGGCTGACGCTCTGGGTGTCAAAGAGGAGGTGATGGACAGTGATTATGCTGGTTTTTCATGGCATGTGATGGGCTCTGGCTGTGCCTCAGACCACGCTGCTCGCTTGAGACAGACAGCCAAGAAGCCAGATGCCGATGCTGGTTTCGGTGTGGTGCGCCACAGGAAATTAAACCACTTCAACTGGCTCGGTGCCTTACTGATGAAGCCCTGACATGCCTGCTACTACTAAGCCAAGCTGAAAGGGACGACTATTGGGCTTTAGTGGAAGCTCTAAAGCGGCGTTTTGGACCGTGTAACCAGCCTGGTGTTGTTCGTTCAGAGCTAGCAAGCCGGCAGGGACTGAATGGGGAGCCACCGCATGCACTGGCCAATGACATGGAAACTAGGGATGACCCGATCTCAAGATCGGATCGGGCCGATAGTTTCACATTTTTCAGTGATCGGAGATCGGCTATATTAGCTGACGAGTCGTCCCGATTTTTATGAAAGTACCTCCTAGTTACCTTTGACGGTGATTAGCAATAAATCAAACCTCCATAGCGGTTCAAGCAATGACTCTTAATTACCACAAATCAGCATAGCCGATTAAACACAGTTCTAATATGGGTAAACTACAACAAATATGCTTAAGCTATATAATAAAGGCATATAAACTCGCCTTCTGGCATTTACACGCAACAAAAACACCGAAGTAAATAGAGAAAAACTTCTCTCGCTCCCACAGCGAGGAGGAGGAAAAAAGGCAGACGGTCAAAAGCAGGCCTGCCCAATCCTGTTCCTCGAGATCCACCATCCTACAAATTTTAGATGTATCCCAGCTCCAACACACCTGAAGCAAATTGTTCAATTCCCTCATCAGCAGTCTGTCAGCTCTGCAGAGGCCAGGTAACGAGGCATTCATTCCATTCAGCTGTGATTAGAAGGGATGCACCTACAAGTTGCTGGACAGTAGATCTGGAGGACCAGGATTGGGCACCCCTGCTCAAAAGCACCTGTGGTGCGTTCAAGTAGCATCGGAAATCAATGCTGAGTTCAGGAACATAGGATATTTCAGCTTATAGTGAAAATACCAATAATAATACTGCAACTTACACATTTAGAACAATGTGGCCTTTCTAACATGTGAAATGCATTCGTCAGATAAATTAATGTATTATATTCCTAGTAAATAAATAAATACATAGGCTATATAATGTTTTCATGTTTAAATTATTTGTAATTGTATTTATATTTTACTTCATGGTTGTGTGCTGAAGATATCATGAATTCATCTTTACCTCTCCACCTTACAAATCTAAATGTCTCTGAGGTGCTAACACTGTGATAGAAATTTAGAGTTAGCCCCTCTGAGCTGTGTTGATCTTTAAAGCTGAGCTGCTCTGGAGGTGAACCAGTCGGATATTATTAGGGTTTATTTAATGAGACACAGCAGCAAGTTAAATTACTCCATAATGTAGTTTATCATGCTTTTTTAATCTGCTAGCAGTTCTCCTATAGTCTTTTCTACAGCAGCATCTCAACAGCCACCTTTTTCCCCATCAGATAAGAAATAGGCGACCGATAATGACATGAAAATGGTATATTTTGTTGTGATTCCCTATTAGATTCTTGATGAATATGCAGGATGGTACACTATAAAAGCAATGTTTTGAAATCCTGCTCTATGTGCCCCTTGAGCGCCTGCCCCTCCAAAGGTCTCTGCACGGCCCTGTTAATCTTGGTATATTTTGATGCACATGAAAGTCCTTTATCTGAAGCAAAAGTAGCCCCTTTTTTTTCTCTCGACAAAAAAAAAGCTTCTTTGTTTCAGAGGCTGGTTGCCAATAGCGATGATCTCTCTTTTGGAGAAAAAGAGCCAGAACATGACCTGCATGAATCATTTTTCCGAGGCTTAGACGCACAATTTGAACGGCTTTTCTTTCAGGCACCCAGAAAACAATATGCAATCATTCCAGGCTGCAGGTATTGGGGCAATAACACAAAGACGATGAGAAAATTCCTCCTTGAGTTTCCGCATCCCACTTTGTGTAAAAAATCCAAGAGTTTCTGTAAATCTTGGCCATCAGGGATGAAACTGGTGGAGCCAAAATGCAAATGAAACGGCTGTAGGCTATTGTTTGTTCCAGCCTCCTTCCAACTGTTGAACCCCAAAGATTACTCCCTTGCACAAGCATTCATAGCGTCTTCTCGTGACACGCTGCTGGTGCCAAATGCATCGCCTCTTCATGTTTTATATTGTCTCTTTTGTGCCTTTGTCTGAAGCAGGAAGCGGGAGAAGTCTTCACAACATTTTTTTTTTTATATTAAGAGGCGGAAAGGTGACGTCCATTTAAGCAAATATGCAAAGAAAACTGTGACTCTTTCCTCTTCAACGAAAAAAAAAAATACACAGTCCATATATTCAGGTAAAACTTTATATAAATGTTGTTTTTCTTATTATTTTCTGAAGTCTTTCAGGTTATGACTCACCTCTCCTTTTCAACAATACCACAAAACCAACATAAAAATAATAATTTTATTAATTCAGAGCAGGAAGCAGGGCTAATACTATAGTGTCATTACGTTTGTTTTTATTGTAAAGTGGGTTTGGGTGTCCTGAAAGGCGCTTATAAATAAAATGTATTATTATTGTACGGTCACAAGATGTTAATATAAATGTAATTAATGCTGAACAAAGAGATGATTATCGTCCTCGTCCAATAATTCGTCTGCAAATTACGTGGGGTATAGCCGATTGGCCGAGGGCTGCGTTTTTAATGCTCAAATGGCGGTATCGATTGGTTCGCTGAAGGGAAAACAAGACGTGATTGGTTGAAGTTCTGTGTGAAATAGTAATGAGGTTGTTTAACCTGAGATAGGATGTTGAGTCAGACATGGAAGATATAACAATAATTAAATAAATGTATTGCTAAAATGTTAACTTTCATTCAGTGGAGAAATCTTAACCCACTTTTCCCAATATGGCGGCACTTAATGGAGCAGAAGAAGAAGGAGGTTGATTCTGTATTTGCCGAATTATGTCTGATATTTACATTACTGTGCAAAAGTTTTAGGCTGGTGTAAAAATGCTGCTTTCACAAAAATAAATAAAAATTTTGATTTAGAAAAGGCAAAGTGAGCAAACAAAAGAAAAATCTCAATCTAATCAATATTTCCTTATGTCCGTAGTCGCTTATCACCCTTTCCTTTCCTTAGTTCTTGAGTAATCTAACCCTTTACCTCTCTTTGTTTATGTGGGGCGTCAATCTGCAGCTACAGCTTGCAGATGGCATGAGCGCATGTAAAAAAGGGCCGGGCCTAACCTTAAACCGTAACAATTATTCCATCTGTAGTTTACCACTAGATGGCATAAAAGCAGTAAAAATAGGATTAACAATTCAATGAAAGATTATAAGCAAGGGACTTTGACAACATCTAATATTTACTTTAAACTAGACACACCTCCAATCTTAAGGCACATCTGTTTGTAAATTAGGCAAGGCAATTTTATTTGTATCGCACACTTTGAACAACAATGTAATTCAAGGTGCTTTACATGATTAGGGGATAAAATAAAATAGCAATAAACCACAGACAAAGCATATAAAGTAAAAATAGCAATAAAGCAAGAAGCAAACAAAAAATATGATAAGGGAAAGCATTACTCTAAAGCAGCTCTAAACATATGATGGAGCGGGTCAACATTGGGCTCACATCTACCCCCTAGACCAATCTCTTTTCTTTACCCATAAACCCCACACCAGGACGTTCAAAGGTAGGGCAACAAGCCCGGCCCCCTCCTATCCCACCACGTAAGCATGTACAATCTCCACAGTCTGATGTATGATATGATAAGGGTCCAGGCTGCGAGGATATCAGCAGTCAGAACTTTTCCCAGGACAAGCTGGGACCCTGTTCATTAGAAGGTTTGATCATTTCTGTACTTATAAGTAACAGAAGGAATGTAGTTATGTCAAAACACAGAGCACTGCATTCTAAAAGGTTTTTAAGTAATGTAAACATACGCTGTATACAGCCTGCCCCAAAACACAAGGGTCACAATGTACATGTAAGCCTTATTAAATGTCAGGTCTATAGTATGGAAGACATTTTTAATCAATGATCTTATCACTGAGCATGGCCTTGATTTTATGTGTTTAACCGAGACTTGGTTAGATCACAATAGCAGTGTTTCTCTTATCGAATCAACCCCTCCCAACTTTAGTTTTGTCAACCAGGCCAGACAGAACAGGAGAGGTGGAGGAGTTGCTGTTTTATTTAATAAATCATTCCAGTGTAAGCAGTTATCTCTTGGAAGTTTTCCTTCTTTTGAATATGTTGCTGTACCGCTGAAGGCCTCATCTAGAGCCATGTTTGTTAACATTTATCGGCCTCCAAATTACTGTGCTGACTTTAATGATTTTAGTTAACTGCTGTCTATAATCTGTGTTGATTTTGACTGTATAATTATTGTTGGTGATTTTAACATCCATGTTGACAATCCCCAGAACAAAGGGTCTAAAGACCTGAATAACACTCTGGACAACTTTGGGCTGACTCAGCATGTAACAGAGCCCACACATAATAAGGGTCATGTTTTGGACTTACTGATCTCGAAGGGTCTGGGCATTTCCAAGATTAATGTGCGTGATGTGGGCGTCTCTGACCATTGTTGTGTTTTCTTTGAGAGTATAATTTCGGTTCACATAAATGTTTTAACGGAGGTTATCACAAAACGATGTATGACTGAAAACACTAGTGACATCTTTAACCAGGTCTTCTCTCTAACACCTGCCCTGTCATGGGGTTCAGTCAATGAACTTGTCAACAGCTTTAATGCTAAAATATTAAATGTTATGGATACTATTGCTCCCACAAAGATGAAGGTTATTTCTGGAAGGAAAAAGTCTCAATGGAGAAATTCCACACTGGTGAGAAATGAAAAAAGGGAGTGTCGGAAAGCCGAGCGCAGATGGAGAAAAACAAAACTTCAGGTTCATTATAACATCTATAAAGAGAAACTTAACTCTTATAACTTACAACTGAGGAATACAAGGAAGTCATATTTTTCTGACATCATCACCAGAAATAGTCATAGTGCTCGCACATTATTTGCTGTTGTCGACAGGCTAACAAACTCTCCTGTGTCAGTAGCACCTGAACTCTATTCCACCAAGACCTGCAATGACTTTGCCAAGTTCTTGACAGACAAAATCCAAAATATTAGACAAGAGGTTGGTTCATTAACGGCAGGTTCAGGTTATGTACAGTGTCCATGGAAAATCTGTTTAAACACCATGAAACAGTTTTATCTCATAAACAGCAAAGATCTGGAGGACATCTTACATCAACTGAACTCCTCCTCTTGCTGCTTAGACATCCTGCCCACAGGCTTTTTCAAAAAGGTCTCAAAGATCTTGGAGTCAGATCTGTTACAGATTGTGAACTCATCTTTAATGTCGGGTGTTTTCCCAGAGCCCCTTAAAACAGCTGTAATTAAACCCCTGCTGAAAAGAGACAATCTGGACAAGACACAAATGAACAACTACAGGCCCATCTCCATTCTTCCATTTTTAGGTAAGATCATTGAAAAGGCTGTTTTTCATCAGCTAAATGACTTCTTAAGACAAAGCAACTGCTATGACGTCTTTCAGTCAGGTTTTAGACAGCACCACAGCACTGAGACTGCTCTGACCAAAGTCATCAATGACATTCGTTTGAATACTGACAGTGGATCTCAGTGCTGCATTTGATACAGTTGACCACATTATTTTACTCAAACGACTGGAGAACTGGGTGGGTCTCCCTGGCACTGTACTAAACTGGTTCAAAACGTACTTAGAGAACAGGAAGTACTTTGTGTCAGTAAGTAACTTTACATCTGAGCAGACAGGAATTACATGTGGGGTTCCCCAGGGTTCCATCCTGGGAGCTCTTCTGTTTAACATCTATATGCTCCCACTGGCACAGGTAATAAATAACAACAATATAAGTTACCATAGCTACGCAGATGACACACAGATATATATTAGAATGTTACCAGAAGATCAAGGGCCTGTACAGGCTCTTGGCAAATGCATTGAGGAAATTAATGACTGGATGTGCCACAATTTTCTGCAGT
The DNA here is from genome assembly GCA_963556495.2 of Valencia hispanica. Taxonomy (NCBI): domain Eukaryota; kingdom Metazoa; phylum Chordata; class Actinopteri; order Cyprinodontiformes; family Valenciidae; genus Valencia; species Valencia hispanica. The sequence goes on along the minus strand of OY747722.1, from coordinate 4,478,118 downwards.
TGAACAAAAACAAAACTGAGGTAATTGTCTTTGGAGCTAAAGAGAAAAGATTGAAGGTCACCACAAGGCTTCAGTCCACACACCTAAAAACCACCAACCACGTCAGAAGTCTGGGTATAGTGATGGACTCAGACCTAAACTTTGAAAAACACATTAAGTCAATCACAAAATCAGCCTACTATCACCTTAAGAATATCTCAAGGATAAAAGATCTGATGTCTCAGCAGGACCTGGAAAAACTAGCCCATGCATTTATCTTTTTTTTCTTTTCTTTTTTTTATTGCTGGGGGTTTTATTTCTTGATGTTATGGACACGGAGACGGAAAATTAAGGGGAAGATGGAAAGAAGATGAAGAAGAGATGTAGGAAAGTCATGAGAGAGGGTGAGTTGAAAATACAAGAGAGGAAGGGGAACAAAGAAAACACAGGAAAACATTGAAGGACGGCAGAGAGAGGGTTAAAACAAAACGAAAAAGGAACATCGACAAAACAAAACAAACATCGTGAACTAAGAACTAAACCACATCACACAAAAATGGATATAAAAATACAACAACAATGTCCCAGAAAAACTCATGGTACCGATTAATCAAGCTCTAGTAATGATAACCTCAGCCCAAGAATATATCTGTAAACACCAGAGACCCCACATCTATATGTGTGTGTGAGCATGCTGGTGCATATAAGGTTTCTCCATAAGAGTGTTCGATAGCTGGTGTGAGCAGGCATCAATCCGTCTCCCAGGAATCGATACAGACATGAAGGCGATCGGAGCCAGGACGTCCAAAGGACCCCCAGAGCCCCAGGCGGACCCGACCGCATCCCCCAAGAGAGGAGCAAAGGAGAACCCCAGGGGAACGTCCAGCGGCTACTATGCAGGGGCCCGGGGGGCCAGCAGTGACGAGCCCACGGGCCCCGCCGGCAACCAGCCGCGCCAGGGCGGGCCGGTTCATGGACCGGGAGAGCCGGGGCCCAGGGGCGCCCCACCCCCCAGCAGGGACCCGACAAGGGACCGGCCGACAATGGGCCCCCGCCACCGCCAACATCCCAGCGCCCCACCAGTGCCCCACGTCAGGGCGCCCCACCGATAGCCGCAGCGGACGGAGATCCCCAGGCCAAGCTCAGCCAGCACCTGGACACCAAGTTGTACCAGCTCCCGAGTCCTGATCCCACGCAACGCAGAGCACCGAGACCAGGCATCCAACAAAGGCCAGGGCCGGTCCAACCCGCCAATGAACCGACCACGCACGGTGCTCACAGAAGAGGTGATCGAACGAGGAGAGACGCTGGATCCGTATCCCACCGAGCAGGCACCACCCAACAATCCCAAACCTGGCACCCCTAAAAGAGGTGCCCCAACAAACCAAAGGAAGATATCGGCCCAGCGAATCAGCCGACCGACACACCGGACCCCAACCCCTGATGGCCCGTTGCGAACAGGGGTGTGAGAAGACCCCTAAGCCTCTATCCTCCCGCTCAAGTATGGTGTTGATGCGTGTTGTTATAATGTGCATTTAAAACAGAGGGGTGGGATGTGGGGAAGGCAGCCACACATCCCCCAACCCCCACCCCGAGCCCTCAGTGTCTATATGTGGTTTAACAGTGGGCACCGGCACCAGAGGTGAAGCTGATTGAACCGCTCCTCCTCTGGATGCTGAAAAGTGTGCCCACCCCAAAGTCCCTACATGCTTGTCGCATGAAAATGTTATAAGTGGGAGTGTCTAAGTTGTATATTAAAATTGGGACCCAGGATGCCATGGGATAGCGAGGAGGGAAACCCCTCCTTGCACCCCAGTGATGTGCCCATGCCCAAAGACCCTATAAGACCCTAAATGACCCTAAGATGGCGCCGCGTACGGACGCCTTGGTACTTCGCTCTCTAGTATTAGTTACTGTTTTACTTTTTTGCGTAGTTTTCTGCACTCCCTCTGCTATTAAAATTAGCTGAGAGGAACTCTTACAAATAGGGCTATCCAGTGCCGGACTTTTTTCACCGGTTTTTACTCAACCAGACTGCTTTATGGAGATTCTGATCGGAGGAGCAGCAGCGCTCTGTGGATTTAGACGGAGACGCCGGCGAGGGAAACAAGCTGGAGTGCTCGTCAAGCTGCGGCAGCGGGGATTACGCACCACTCTCCCATCCATACACCTGGGGAACGTCCGCTCTCTGCCTAACAACATGGATTAATTGCTCCTTCTCCTATCCAAGAACTCAGACTTTCGCCGTTCTGCCGCCTTTTGCTTCACTGAAACCTGGTCCAGTGAACCCATCCCGGACAGCGCACTAAAGCTGCCAGGCTTCCAGCTATTCCAAGCGGACCGCTGCGCGGAACTGTCTGGGAAGTCAAAGGGAGGAGGAACGTGCTTCTACATAAACGAAGGTTGGTGTACAGATGTCACAGTGTTAAAGAAGACATGCAGCCCTCACCTAGAGTCTTTTTTCATAAACTGTAGACCATTTTATTCACTGCGGGAGTTCGCCTCGTTTGTGCTGGTCGCTGTATGCATTCCACCGCAGGCGTGCGTAACGGAGGCGTTACATCACCTCGCCGACCAGATCACAGACGTGGAGAAAACTCACCCAGTCATTCTATCTATCACTGACCGTTTTTCTAAAGCTTGTCATCTTGTCGCTCTTCCCAAACTCCCCTCATCCACAGAAACTGTCCGCCAGCTCATTCTTCACGTCTTCAAGCTCCATGGAATCCCATCCGAAATAGTTTCCGATCGAGGTCCACAATTAATCTCATCCGTCTGGAAACAGTTCTGTTCAGCACTGGGAGCCACATCCAAACTCACCTCCGGATACCACCCTCAGTCTAACAGTCAGTGCGAGAGACTTGATCAAGAAATTGAAAACACCCTCCGTTGTCTATGCAGTTTAAACCCACTTACCTGGTCTTTCCATCTCCCCTGGGTCGAATACTCCCATAACTCTTTCCTCAGCAACCGGATTCTCTCCTTTTGAAATATCACTGGGCTACCAACCATCTCTTCTCCCAGACTCCTTCCCTGAACCAGTTTTGGCATCGGTCCGTGCTCGTATCCGCGCCATCAGACGTGTCTGGAACCAGGCTCACACCACCCTCCAACGCACCGCCGCTCAGAACAAACGTTACGCAGATTAGAAGAGGCGACCAGCACCCCATTACTCTTCAGGACAACAGGTTTGGCTCTCATCCAAAGATTTTCCGCTCAGATCTCATCCTCGGAAACTTGCTCTTCGGTTCCTTGGTCCATTCCCCATCAAGAAAGTCATCAGTCCATCTACGGTCAAACTTAAGATTCCATCCCATCTGCGTGTTCATCCAGTCTTCCACGTATCTCAGATCAAACCTGTCTCTTCCAGCTCTTTGATTATAGTTGACTGATAAAACATTTCTTATCTGACCAGTGTTACATGACTAATAAAGCCAAGGAGTAAGCTGGGGGTCCCTGAACAGCTGCCCATTAACATACAGTTTATCTACCGCTACTATAGCTCTGGTGCCTTCACTGATATATTTCTTCCTGATTGGGAACAAAACGCGCCTTCTATCCAGGATTTCCTTCGGATATTGATTATTAACGCTGTAATTGGTTCCCCGCAGTTCTCTGCCCTGGCCTCTGACCGGCTCTTTTTGCTTGTAATGCTCGAATTTCGCAACAATAGGTCACGGCCGGCTGTTGTTGGGCTTCTTACCTCCGAGCCGGAGGACGCGGTAAAAAGTGATGTTTTTTACCGTGTCGCTTGGGAGCTTTAACTGATGTTGGAGAAAATCTCGGACGGTGGATTCAGCGCCGTCGTCAGCTTGTTCTGGGATCCAGTAAAAAACAAGATTGTCCCGCATTCCCCTTGCCTGTATATCCAAGATAGTTTCTTTCATCCTCTTACTTTCTCCGGACAGCTCGGTGATCCCCTCGGTGAGTTTCTTTACACCGTCTCTCAGCGTTTGGTTTTCTGCAGCGAGCGATGCTACCTGTTGTTGGCTGAACTCCAGGGATTCCCTTAGAGCTTGAAACTCTTTGTGGAGAACCTCAACCAGGCCCAGACGGGCGTCTAGGCTGGTTAGCTTCTTATCTATTGAGTCCAGGACATCACTGCAGCTTTTCTCTGGAGAGATGGTGGAGGTGCTGGCCTCAGAACGAGTGCGTTTCTGTGATGGTGTGGTTGTCGGCATAGCAGAGGTGGATTTTTGTGGCTTGCCCATAACAATGTTGTCAAAGCACTGGTCCAAGTAGCTTTCCAGGCTGTGCAAGGTTTCCTCGTCCAGTTTGTTTTATGGAGAAATACAAAATAATGGTTATTATTATTAAACGTTTGCTATATTTGGCTCGAATGTTATGGTTTGTTTTTACCCGAGTTTGTTTGTTTTACCAGTTTACCGCCATATTACTTAGCACAGCTCTCGCGAGATCTCAGCAGCAGCTCATCTCCATGCATTCATCTTTAGTCGGCTTGATTATTGTAACAGCGTCTTTACAGGTCTACCTAAAAAAATCAATTAGGAAACTGCAGCTCATCCAGAACTCTGCTGCTCGAGTTCTCACTAAAACCAAAAAACTGGACCACATCAGTCCAGCTCTGAGGTCTTTACACTGACTGTCTGTCTGTCAGAGGATAGACTTCAAAGTTCTGCTGCTGGTCTATAAAGCTCAGAATGGTTTAGGACCAAAATACATCAGTGATCTCCTTACCCAGTATGAACCTACTCGACCCCTCAGGTCATCTGGATCCGCTCTTTTATCAATTCCAAGAGTCAGAACCAGACATGGAGAAGCTGCGTTCAGCTTCTATGCTCCACATGTCCGGAACAAACTCCCAGAAAGCCTCAGATCAGCTGAAACACTCAGTTTATTTAAATCCAGGTTAAAGACCCACATGTTCTCAGCTGCTTTTGATTAGGTTTTTATTCGAAGTTTTAAATCTGCATGGCTTCTTCTAAGATTCTTTTAAGATATTTTTTTTCTCATTTTAATTCATGGTTTTTATTCCTGTACTTTTGCTTTTTCTGCACCCTGCTGTAATACTTTTGATGTTTTATGTAAAGTACTTTGAATTGTCTTGTAACATGAATTGTGCTGTACAAATTAACTTGCCTTGCCTTGCCTAAACAGATACGTTATTAGTTGTGATTTAAAAGAACTCAGTGTTTCAGCAGCTTTGCAGTTTTCTGGAAGTTTGTTCCACATTAGAGGAGCATAGAGACTGAAAGCTGCTTCTCCATGTTTGGTTCTGATTCTAGGGATGTTGAGTAGACTGGAATTAGAGGACCTGAGTGGTCTGGGGGGGTTGCTATAGTAACAGTAGGTCTTCATCATACTTTGGTGCTAAGCCATGTAATGATTTCTAAACTAGTAAAAGTATTTAGAAGTCTATTCTCTGAGCTACAGGGAGCCAGTGCAAGTGACTGGGGTTATGTGCTTTACTTTCCTGGTTCTAGTGAGGAACATGAGCAGCAGCGTTCTGGATCAGCTGCAGCTGTCTGATTGACTTTTTAGGCAGACCTGTGAAGACGCTGTTGCAGTAATCAATCCGACTAAAGATAAACGCATGAATGAGTTTTTCTAGGTCCTATTGCAACATCAGTCCTTTAATCCTAGAAATGTTCTTCAGGTGATAGAAGGCTGACCTTGTTATTGCCTTTATGTGACCCTGGAGGTTCAGGTCTGAGTCCATTACTACACCTAGATTTCTGGCCTGATCAGTAGTTTCTAGCTGTATTAACTGAAGCTGTGTGCTGACTCTTGATCGTTCCTCTTTAGGTCCAAAAGTAATTACTTCTGTTTTGTTTCTGTTCACCAGGAGAAAGTTATGACACATCCATCCTTTGATTTGTTGGATGCATTTACTTAGGGTTTGGATGGGTTCAAAGTCACCTGGTGACATCATAATGTAGAGCTGAGTATCATCTGCATATTTATGGTAGCTAATCTTATTGGTTGCTATAATCTGGGCTAGTAGGAGCATGTAGATTTAAATATGAGGGGCCCCAGGATGGAGCCCTGGGGCACCCCACATGTGATTTCTGTTTGTTCTGATGAAAAGTTTCCTATTGGAACAAAGAAGTCCCTGTTCTTTAGGTAAGACTCGAACCACCCAAGTACTGTACTAGAGAGTCTGACCCAGCTCTCCAGTTGTTCGAATTATATATCATGATCAACACTGAGGTCCAACAGAACCGGCACTGTGGTTCTACCAGAGTCTGTATTTATGCGGATGTCATTGAATACTTTGACGAGGGCAGTCTCGGTGCTGTGGTGAGCACGGAAACCAGACTGAAAAACATCAAAGCGGGTTGTCATTGTTATGAAGCTATTTAACTGCTGAAACAGCTTTTTCAATAATTGTACTGATGAATGGAAGATTAGAGATCGGTCTGTAGTTCTACATTAACGTGTTGTCCATATTATTCTTTTTCAGCTGTGATTTAATAACCGCTCTTTTCAAAGCCTGGGTGAAGACACCTGACAGGAGGTTCACTATTTGAATCAGATCAGACCCAATGACAGGGAATATTTTAAGGAAAGCTGTGAGTAAGATATCAAGACAGCAAGAGGAGGAGCTTAATTGGTTAATGATTTCTTTTGGGTTTTTTTGGTTTAATTCATGGAATTCTGACATTTTTTCTACATTGGTGTTCGTCGGGTATAACATTAGTAGTAGGTTCGGTGCTGCGGTATAGACCGACCATCTAATTGTTAGAATTTAGTTCGGAGGTGCTGTCATTGGAGGATTAGTTAATCTTTCCACTGTTGCAAACAGAGTCCGTGCAATTATGAATCTTTCTGTTCATGATTTCGGAGAAGAAAGATTCCCTAGCTTCTTTTAAAGTTAACTGATATCTGTTCAGTCCCTCTTTGTACATCTCACTGTGAACCTGGAGTCGAGCAACAACAGACAACAAGACGGCTGTGAATAGTGCAGAGAAAACAGAAGCTGCTTGCCGAGTCTGTGTCGCTCCTGCTGGGCTGCGGCTTAGTTCCTCAGCCAGAACACAGAGAATAAAAACAAAGAAGCGGGGACGTTTGGTTTTAACACAGAGGTAATCAAGTCCAGGCCTGGAGAGCTGCAATCCTTCAGCTTTTATCCCTGGTAAACCTGGTAAACCTGTTTCTCCATCACCTGTTCAGCTCTGATGATTCAGTAAGAACATCTCCTGGTTTCATCTTCATGTCTCCATCTCACCACATATCCAAACTGATATCATGACCAGCAGCTTTTATGGCTGTGGCTCCAGCAAACATCAGCTGATACTAGAAAGTGATATTAAATCTATTCTAACTGGTTATTAAACGTGCTGCTGTTGGTCAGCGCGACATCCGCTGTTTTCCTCTTTCTGCACAAAGGAGAGAGAGAGAGAGAGAGAGAGAGAGAGAGAGAGAGAGAGAGAGAGAGAGAGAGAGAGAGAGAGAGAGAGAGAGAGAGAGAGAGAGAGAGAGAGAGAGAGAGAGAGAGAGAGAGAGAGAGAGAGAGAGAGAGAGAGAGAGAGAGAGAGAGAGAGAGAGAGAGAGAGAGAGAGAGAGAGAGAGAAGAAAAGGCAGCTGCGCAGCATAAAGACACAGAATAACTCCACCTTTGTGTCTTTTTCATTGTAGCTGAAGTTTGGGACAAACTGCGTTCCTTTTCATCTCAATACAGAACGTATTTTCTCTGAATACGGGACGATTCCGTTTTTTACGGGACAGTTGGCAACCCTAATACATACATACACTCACATTAACATTTGTCAGTTTCACAAAATCAGAGAATAAAACACTATCATTAATGTTCCAGTCTGCTTTGATGCACTGAATTTATAGTGTGGTTTTCCTACTTCCCCCATTTGGTAAATAGATTATCACGGTGGAATAGTTAGAGAAGCAGCATTGGCCGTCAGGCAGGTAGCTAACAAACATTTTTTTGCTAGCCTACCTGCTGCGAAATTACACCATTTGTACAAGACAAGTAGAGCTATTTTATTCATTGTAATTTATGACTTACCACTATCTTGTTTTTTCTTATCCTTCTCTTCCTCTTTCTTCTTTCTCTTCCTGATGGATAATTCCTCTTCATTATGACTCCCGAGGTTTTGTATTTTGCCGCCAGCAGAGGTGAACCTACCTGGCTGGCTGCTGTCAGTGACACTGAGAGGGGCCCCCTTGAGGGGGACCCCGATAACAGTGTCATTGCACTTTACTGCATTAACTATCAAAGGGGCGCTCACACAGTTTGTCGTTGCATTTTATTCTTAACCAGTCGTTGTCTTGGGGCCCCAGGCCATCTTGGGGCCCCAAGCAATTGGTTGGTTTGCCTGCCTTCTCGCAACGGCCCTGCCTCCAGCCATAAGCACGAATAATCCCACAATGCATTTCAGTTTCAACAGGAAAAGGGGGACTTACAGTAATGGGACATCTTCACCCCTATTTAAGCACAAAGCTCCGCTCTGCTTTTCCTCTTTTACTCGTGAGTCCGCTAGGCTCGCATCGGGAGAGAAATTGGCGCTTTAAACTTCCATCCTCGCTGGCGAGGTGAGGGAAGCGAGTTTCGGGAAGAAACTCATTGGATCCAAAATACTTTTACAGCCTGCTAATCGTTGATCAGGCTACGCCAGAGAGAGGGAAAGAGCGTCTCACTGACACGCTGCAGCACAAGCCAAGCTGCTCACCCGGAGCTGCTGAGCTAGAGGCTGCCCGTGAAAAGGAAGCCGTCCATGGGAGAAGATTGCTGAGCCGAGCTGGACGAACCAGACGAGTTCTGGCTAACAGTGGCTAGCTAGCCTCTGCACCTCAAAGCTTCACTGCTAGCCTTGACCACATGCAGCTGCTGCTAACTGACCAGCTAAGTCACATTTGTGTCTGCTTTATTGCCGGTCTTTTCAGACAACGGAGCCACCCCTCAATGGAGATCAAAAAATCGTTCAAGTAAGGTTGTGTCTGGGCAGATATAAATTAGCTTAAGATAAACAAATTAAGGTCTGTTTTGATTGTCCATTTCACTGGTTTTGCTGCATTTTAAGATTTAATTTTTCTTCAGTTGTTTGGGTATAAACATTGTTTTCAAAGGTTTCTGACTGATAGAGTTCTTTTAAATCATGCAACATGAGTTATTCCGTCCGACTGGAGGTTTTCCTTTGTTCTTTGGTTCTAAGCTAAACGCAGTGGCTTATCTCCACACGCTTGTTCTGATTAGTGCGGCCTGCTTTTCCCAAACTGCTATCTTTCATAAACTATATAAGATTGCTACCTATGGTATTCAAAATACAGATCGGCTTTAAAATAGATATTTTAAACACCAAAAACTAATCGTATGAGTATTGTTTGGAACCGCCTTCTTAGTATGTCCAAATACTAAATTCGATCAATTACTGCGGTGACCAATCCATAAAATAGAATGAATTCTCCAAAGGTTATTGATTTCTAATTCAGCAAATGGTTTAATGAAACATTACTTCCTCCGAAGAATGTTTTTGTCTTTACGTCTGCTTTGTATTATGAATTGGTGGTTTGAAAACAAAAGGTGCCGTTTACTGCTAAACTAATTACAATCACTTTAAAACTAACTTAGCTTCACTCCCAAAACGCTTCAATACAAGCCTTGGTCTTTCAGAATACATATTCATGCGGCGTCGCGTGGCGCAGTGGGTTAAGATGGGTGCCCCATGTTCAGAGGCCATAGTCCTCGATGCGGTTGTGCCGGGTTCGATTCCAGCCTGAGGACATTTGCCGAATGTCTCTCCCCTGCTTCTCTCCCCTTTCTATAAGCCTGTCCACTTTCAATAAAGGCCACTGTGGCCACAAAACCTTAAAAAATATATATATATAAAAAAAAGAATACATATTCATACTGAACCATCACAATTTATTGGGTGTAGTTTCTATTTCTTTGCATATTTGTCGATGTTACTGTTTTACTTTTGGTAGTTTTATTATTCCTTTTTCTTTTTAGAAAAAGATTAGTTGTGTGTTACTACTAGCTGAGTATGTTTGTTGATTAAAGCATTTTGACTGGAAAGTTAAATTATTTTTGTAAGTAAACATTTGTATTTTGGAAAGTTGTTTTATCATTCCACATACATATGTAGTAACTTGCTGTTCAAAGAACGGCAATAACTTATTCTTTCATCTATCGTTTAATTATCTCCGCCTTATCAGGCAGGTAATCATAAACATTAACTGAGACTGAACAAGCTGGCTATTATTTTCCTGGATCATAGGATGGTGCCCCAAAGTTGGTGATTTTGATATAAATTATCTATCTTATTGATAATTGCCCTATTTTTTCATAATTATTCATTGCCAAAAGATACCTTCTGTTTCACAACAACGTTTATACCTTACTTTCATTCTATTTTCACATATTATACACCAAACTCTTCAGCTACTTCTCCTCTCACTCAAAATGTCAACATTTGACAGTTCCAAGGCATGGATTTTGAGATATTTTTATTTTATACTATATTGGTATGTTGGACATTGGTAAAAACAAACAAACAAAACCTCAAACATCCCTAATGATTAGTGGTCATTTTTTTTCACGCTGCTAAAAGGGTAGGCAAATACATGTAACATCAGCCCTAACAGCGATATGAAAATCGGATGTAGATATTGGTCACAATTTTTACATCGCTCCACCCAAGACTATAGTTTTTGATAAATATCTAACACAGCAAATTTGTTATTTTTAAGCAATCACTATTTATAATTTAAGGATTTAAATAATTTAGGATTTAATTTTTTTTATAAATTTTTTTCTGTTGGATGTTGATACAGTAACGATCAAAGGTTTAAGACCGTTTTGGTTGGATCTTAACAAGGCTGCAAGTAGAGCTTCAATTTGCAACAAGAAGAAATAGGAATGAGACAAACCATTTTTTTAACATGCAATTTATTGAAAACAACGCTTGAACTGAAACAGGAAGTTTTACAGCTGACCAAAAGTTTAGGACCACATCTCAAAATAAACCCATAATAACCCCCCCAAAACAGAAATCAGAGTTCCAGACATTGAGCTCAGTGATGAGTAGCTCCACCATTATTGTCGATCACTTCATAAATTCGTTGCGGCCTGCTTGATGCGAGCGTTTCTATGAGGTGAGTGGGAACATTTCTCCATGTGGTGAAGACGGCCGCACGGAGGGCATCCGTCTACAGCTGTTGTCCGTTTTTGTAAACTTCCCTTGCCATCCATCCCCAAAGGTTCTGAATTAGATTTAGATCAGGAGAACACGCAGGATGGTCCAAAAGAGTGATGTCGTTCTCCTGGAAGAAGTCAATTTTCCTCCGGGCATTGAAAAACCCAGTCGTTACCACGGAGACGAGTGCCCTCAGTCACGAGGGATGCTTTCCACAACATCTGGACATAGCCAGAGGCCGTTTGACGCCCCTGCACCTTCTGAAGCTCCATTGTTCCACTGAAGGAAAAAGCACCCCAGATCATTCCATAATTCTCAGGATCATTTAAGTTATTCCAAATGTCTTACAGCGTCCCACCTCAGCAGCGATGGCACGCTGCAAGAGACCATGCGTATGCAGTTCGACAACCCGACCATGTTCAAAAAGGGAACTTTTATTTTTGGGCTTTGTCATGAGAAAGTCCTGACAGGAAATGACAAAGAATCCACATTTTTGCACAGATTTGGCCTTTTAAAGGCATGTGGCCTTGAACTTTTGATTAGCTGCAAACCCGCCTGTTTCAGTTGAAGCGTTGTTTTCAGTAAATTGCATGCTCAAAAAATGTTTTGTCTCACTCCCATTTCTTCTTGTTGCATATTGACGCTCTAATTGGAACCTTTATAAAATCCAACCATGCAAAATATGATTTTTTTTTAGCCATTTTTAAAGTGGTCCTAAACTTTTGATCAAGATTGTATGTGTAGAAAAAATAAAAAATAAATAAATAATATATATGTATTCTGTGGGAAAAAAAAAAAAATACATTTATATATATATATATATATATATATATATATATATATATATAAAAAAATACATTTTTATATATATATATAAAAAAAATACATTTATATATATATATATATATATATATATATCTGAACAGCTGCTAAAACATACCAACATTTTAGCTGATTCTTAATCATTTTTAGTCAAAATTGCGAGGTGCCTTCGTGGAAGGTAGAAAGAGCCTCTTGCAGGTTGCAGACTCCTGGGTTGTCATCATCTTTACTAGTAGCAAAATGTAGTCCGTATCTGTCTGACTGGATCATATTTCAGTAGTTTAGAAACGGGTGAAACCGGAATATTTCTTTCAAAACAAAACTTCAACACCTGAGATGAGAGTTCAACACTTTTATGGGCTTAAGAGTTATGTGTTCCCTCCTTTCTTCTGTCATCCCTTTTGTTCAGCACCAATGACTCATTGGAAGTAAGTTATTTTTTTTTTCAGACTAAACCAACTTAAATTACATAAACTTCAAAAAAAATTGGTTAAGACACATTCTTCCTCACATTGTTTCTCCTCTGAAACCAGCTAGGTCTGTCAGGGTGTGGAGGACGACGGACACACAGCAGAAGATACTCAATGAACTGCGGAGGAAAAAGAACAGCAACTTTTTTAATTTGAAAGAAATATTCCTACTGAAGACGTAGAGCTAGATCGTTGAGTTGGTGAGGATTTTCTTCTGTCTTTGAGTTAATGATTATAAATTAGAAAGGTTTAGTTAACAGCGCTCATTTCTTTTACTATCTTGTTTACATTTTCTCTGACGCTAAGGCTCGTAGTCACTTTTGTTAAAAAAAACATAAGTTTGCCTGCCTGATAATATTTCATTATCTGTACAAACTACTGCACACAATCACCTGATTATCAAAACATATCAAAACAGTGGTTGCTGCTCGTTTTATTGTTTATGGTCTTAAAACAGTTTCCAAATTCTGTTTAATAAATTATTGTGTGTAAAAAAAGTGCTAATAATTCACTGGGATGAGCATTTGTAGATCAAACACTGTAACATTTAAGCCAATCTTTAAACTGTAAACATTGGTTACTTTTCAGTTTCATCAACTTATTCCTTCGAAAATTATATATTACTTTTTAACATTTCTTTGTAAAAAAAAAAAAAAAAAAAAAGGTTTAACGGTGCAGAACATTTTCCAAGGGCTTTGTTGGCGTTGTCATATTTCTTGATCTTTTCCTCCCGACCAGCTACCATCAAATGTTTTACATAACTCTCTCACAAACTTCTCCATCTCTCCTTCTCCGTCAGTTCTGTACATCTGCTACACTGACACCTCACGATTACTGGATTAACCTGATCTGAATAATTAACCTTTTGCTATGAAAATTGCCTAAAAATACCATAAAACCAGGTAGTATAAGGCTTTGTTAAACTATAGTGATTTCAAAACATTTCATAATCATCTCATAATCTTTAGTTTTCCACATTTCTATTAAACGGTTGTTACAAATGTAAAGAAACAAGGATGTTTTTTTATTATTCTCAGAGTTATTAATGTTTGGCATTAAGTGAAGATTATTAGACTTTAACTGTTATATTTATTTAAGCAAAGAGAAACAACAGGGGCCTTTCCAGTTCCTTGAAATGTAAACAAACATGGAGTGGCATCAGATTTGAGCGGTTTTAGGATTACTCTGTCTTTGGCAAATGTTCCAAACAAAAACGTTACAGCAATAGGCTCAGCATGAGCAGAGAACTAGGCAGAGTTGTTATTGTGTGGTTGTTTTGGTTGTATTTACCCAGAATGCTCAGCCCTATAGTCCGCCGGCCCGCTTGGCATTCATTTATGCAATCGAACCGCACCAAAGTTCACTTCAACTGAGCAGAGACCTAAGTTTTTGGCAGATCAGAGTTTGCTTTCATACTTTCCCAAACGAACCAGACTTTCTGGGCAAACGAACTAGAGTTCAATAAAGCAGACTAAACAGGTCCTGTGTGAAAGTCAAATTTTTACCAAAAGCTTGTTGGTCTCTCAGGACTTTAGAGTAAGTAGTTTTTAGTGCTTAGGGTTCTGATTTCTAACCATAAATTGAGGGGAAACGTTTGGAAAAGAGAGTGCCTACCCCGTTCAGGTAAACTCTCAGAAACAACCGGATCCCTTTAGGTGTGTGGCTCAGTCCCATCAGAATGGAAGGCTCTTCTTTGGGTCTTTGACACCCATCAAACTCTGAGCCGATGTAGCTATGAGCTAACTGAGCTAACCAGGAGCTAACCTGGAGCTAACCGAAGCTAACGGAGGTTAGCGAGCCATTTTAGCCAGAACACCGCGGTTGAGTGACTCTGCTACCCCTCTACTTTCTAGGCTGATTCGAAACATTTTACTTACTGAAAAAAATGGAGCAGAGACTTCTTGGACGGTGTGTTAGTGCGATCAATACCACAAGAAAGTCATCTTTGTCCAATAAGTGCACGATTAACATCTGAACACAAATAAACATTGCGGACACAACTGATGGTCAAGTTCAGAAACAAAATGGAAACAAGACTGTTAATCTGAGGCCGAGGCTGCAGCCTTCCCTGGAGCAAGCAGACGGGAGGGGGGGCCTCTAGCCACTTGTCAATCAAAAGGACACGCCCCTTAGTATTCATTATTTCAAGCTTAAATTACATCTAAACTGATGAGTTATAAAAAAATCATAAACTTGACCTATTAAACCTAAAATGTTTTTTTGAACCAGGCTGTAAACATGTTTATTTCTGCTGTGAAGTTGGCATTTTTAACATGAGTCGATGGAAACTTGTTCCTTTCTGCATCCAGCCAAGCAGTGGATGAGGGAGGAACTGCAATTTTGGTCACTTCCAGGTAGGCTTCAACTTTGGCCTGTGGAGTTTGCCCATTGCTCAAAACCGGTTATTTAGTTTTCCACCGCCAAAGCTCCCGTTTCTTGGTTCCAAACTGGTGCTTACCAACGCACCAACTCCTTGCTGAACCAGAGCTGGTGCTGGCAAGCCAAGGCATTTTTGTATAGCAACACTTTCAACAACAAGGTAATTCAAGGTGCTTTACAGGATTAAGGGGTAAAATAAAAATAGCAGTAAAACACAGACAAAGCATATAAAGTAAAAACAGCAATAAAGCAAGAAGCATACACAAAACATGATACATGAAAACATAACCCAACGGCAGCTCTAAACAGACACGTTTTTAGTTGTGATTTAAAAGAACTCCGTGTTTCAGCAGCTTTGCAGTTTTCTGGAAGTTTGTTCCAGATTAGAGGAGCATAGAAACTGAAAGCTGCTTCTCCGTGTTTGGTTCTGATTCTAGGGATGTTGAGTAGACTGGAATTAGAACACCTGAGTGGTCTGGTGGGGGTCGGTATAGTAACAGCTAATCTTCAACATATTTTGGTGCTAAGCCATTCACTGATTTATAAACTAGTAAAAGTATTTAGAAGTCTATTCTCTGAGCTACAGGGAGCCAGTGTAAGGACTTTAGGACTGGGGTGATGTGCTCTACTTTCCTGGTTCTAGTGAGGAACACGAGCAGCAGCGTTCTGGATCAGCTGCAGCTGTCTGATTGATTTTTTAGGCAGACCTGTGAAGACGCTGTTGCATTAATCAATCTGACTAAAGATAAACGCATGGATGAGAAATGTTCTTCAGGTGATAGAAGGCTGACCTGTTATGTGACCCTGGAGGTTCAGGTCTGAGTCCATTACTGCACCTAGATTTCTGGCCTGATCAGTAGTTTCTAGCAAGGTCTTGGTGAGTTTTTCAAGTGCTAGCTAATGTTAATGTAATGTCATGTATGCGACTTCTGATTTGTAGTCTTTTTAATTACAAGTTTTTATAAGCAAATGAATCACAAATCACATAATTAGTTAACACAAACACCTCCCGACACTAGAATCAGCCTACATCTTTAGGTGTTTTAGGAAAAAATGAAACGACAAAAATATAAATCACTAGCTTGACAAAACCAAAAGAAAGACTACGCCGGAGTTTGCAACTTTATCTACAGAACCGAGTCTTACACATTAGCATCACATTAGCCTCTGGATGGCTAACGGAGATCGACTCTGTTGTGTAATTCACATTACTACTGTAAGGCATACCGTGCAAACTATGTTCATCCACCTCCACACATTGAATAAATAGCTTTCTCAGGACTGTATAACAACATCATGCCAGACCAAACACTATAACCGCGGTGAAATCATGATTACTTACCTATCCATTAGCAGCACGGCTAACTCGGCGTCCGTAGTACATGACGTTCGTTTCAAAAGAACTCTCCAACGAGGAAAAGCCGGCCCAATATTTACTCTGGTCTTACTCTCTCTGATATGGGATTTCTCGGTCTCTTTGGTGGATCAGCATCTCTACAGTCTCTAAACAGCGAGGCCGTATGACTCTGCCGTAAAGCAGAACTCAGTCGGTACTTCCGGCGGCGGGTCGCCGCTCAAAGGGTCTACAGTGCAGAAACAAGCCAAGGACCCCTGTAAGGTGGTGATAACTCTAATAATGAACATAATTGATGATAAAATTCCACCATAACTTTAAAAAAAACATTATATTAAGGTGTAAAAGTTGCGGAGTATGCCTTTTAAAAGGTGAATTAATTATTTGGATCAGTTTCTAAATTAGTGAAATTATATTTTCATATTTAAAGGCTGTTTTTTTTTTTATCATAACAGCTCAGACTGAGACGCTGTGGGAAAACCGGTTGTTGTAGCTGAATGTTAAAAATCAGCAAGGACATTTAGAAGAGCCTTGGAGGAAAGCATTTGTTTGTGAAAGGTCAAATCTGTGTCTCCACAAACTGCTTGATTTTTTACGCTTGGTGTGTCTTTTTATTTATTTGCTCTGGAACATTTCAAACCAGGCAAAAACTATTTTATGATCACAGATGACGTTTTTCTTGGTAAATATGTTGTTCTATCTTTATTCTTTTAATAAGATGAAGTTATTCAATACATTTTGTATGCCGACATATTGCCAGGAATTAAATAAATGTAAAAGGAAATAAATCAGCTGAATTTTCTGCAGGCTGATGTCTGCACAGCCTCTCCAAACTCTGACAACAACCCAGAATGTCCTGTTCAGTCACATTATTGAGCATTACAAAAGGCAAATTTAAAAAAACACAGAAAAGAACAGAAATAATGTTCTCTGCTTCTTAGAGGTGGCTTTGGTGGTTTGGAAAAGGCTTCATGGTCAGAAAGAAAGAGAAAGATGATGTTGAGCTTGACTGTTCAGAGCTCAGGTTGGGAGTAGAAGAACTTTATAATTCATTGTGTTGTTAGTAAAGAGTCCAACTGCGGTTTGAAAAGTACATTTGCCATATAGATTCATTGCACACAATAACACATTCCAAACAGTTATTAGTTAATTTTACCAAATGTGGGTTATAGCCAATAAACTGTTTCATACAGAAATGTTGCCTTCTGTACTATACCGTATCTGCACTGTATTTAGTTGAGGCTCTTTTGCATGAATTCCTGCATCAATGCAGCCTTCAGCTCGTCTACATTGTTGGTTTTGGTGTCTTTCATTTTCTTGTTGACAATACTCTCTATGATTTTCCATAATGACTGTCATTGTGGTACATAATGGAATCCATAAGCCTTTATTGATAGATGGCTCTGCCTTTTCCTATCTGTTCTTTCTTTTGTTTTCTTTAGCTCCTGTTTTCTTTAGCTCCTGCTTCCTAATCTCTTTAAACCTGCTTTGTGTATTTAGACCGCTTCCACTATGAATGAGTGACTCAACAGGTCTGACAGTAACAAACCTGGGTGTGGCTTGGTTAATCACACTTAATTCACCATTTTAATCCCGAGGTGACATAAATGACTTTAAAATCAGAGGATGAAACTTTACTGTAGATATTTAAAATATAACAATAGTAATCCCTATCATAGGAGCATATTTATAGCTATACTAACACAGTATAGCTATAAATATCTTGTGTAGATTAAAAAACTTGGCTCAGTCCAAAACCAATAATTGGACCATCAGGCTGTCCGTCTCACTGGACAAGCGCACTTCGCATTTTCCTGGGTCCTCCACTCATTAGGTGTTCTCGCATTTTGCAACAGAGAGGAGAAACAGCCGGCTGCTACAACTTCCACTTTAGGACAAACTACCAGAGTCCCAAAAAGAAAAACGCCATTCACAGTTGCGGAAAACAAAAGACTGGTGACCAAACTGCGACTTGTGTTTTGCGCTCACCCGTTTTCTGTGGTGATGCACGTTCGGATATCAGCGGTGTGTGGCCTAGGGATGATAGCCAACTGGAGGAGTTGAGAGTTCTCTGACTGTGTTTATGTTGAAAAGCTAGCTCGTTCTGCAGATTCGGTATAGCAGCTTTAAGGTGGCGATTTCCATTCTGATCCAGTGTATTTGTGGGTTTTCTTTTTACCAATTCTGTCCAAGAGCACTGCCATAAATAAAAAGCGGGATTAAAACGTCATCGTAGAGCAACTTCTTTATAGGATCCAGGAATCTTTTTTTTTTTAAGTCTTTGTACCAGTGTTCAGGAAACTCCCCAGATTAACCCCTCCAAGAACCTGTAGTCATCTTTCTTCAACCTGGGACTCTGAAATTACTGAAACAATGTCTGCTCTGATTGGTCCCCTTAAAGTCTCACCACCCAATCAGGTTGACCGAGGCAGCCAGACTTCTACCAGAACTTGTAGCTGAAACTTGAGTTTCACATAATTTGGATTAGTGTTTGTATGATAACTTTACAAAAAATCCTAATTTCACAGGGTTATCAAGTTTTATTTCAAACAGAAAATATTTATAGCACTGCAAATACACACTTTTCACAGAACTTTGAACCTTAATTGCTAGTGCAAACAACTGACACCAAGAAGAAGAGACTGCATATCTCCACTCTGAACACCGTATATGAATAAGCCTCTGACTAGCCATTTAGGTAGAAGTATGAATAATTCCTGTTCTGAGAGGTGCTGTGTATATATTGTTTGGCTCCTGCAAAGCAAATAAATAGACAGACATAAGATTAAAATTTGATTTACAGTAGGTTAAAGGTTAAGTTGTCAGTAAATGAATGTGAATCAACATAATTTGGGAAAAGTGAATGTGTGTGGATGGATAGCAAAAAATATCAGAGCTGAACACTCATGAACCCACGTTCTAAACAAAAACTACAGACAACTAGACCTTTCGGTACCAAATGAATGAATGTGAGGTTGTTCATTTAATGAAAAAAAGACATTCAAATGCTCAATCACTTCCAGTGGATGCTTACTCCACCACTGTTTGAGGACAAATCCCATGCTTTGAACGTTCCCTCTTGTTTTAAATTTGATTTATTACAAAAAAATGCAATCTTTACCATCTGCATGCCCTGGATTCTGAACCTGCTGGTCAGTTATGTTAGAAGGAAATAAGAATTTGATCCCCTGGTCATTCCCCAGATTTTTAGAAAAGAAGGTGCTCAAACCTTAAAAGGGGGCTCTACAGGACAAAATCTTAAGGCAATCAATAACATTGAATATTTAATCAGAACCAACCATCTATGATCATGGACAATTCTAGACAGGGGCCAACGGGGGCAAGTGCCCCTGTAGTACTGATTTGGCCGCTCTGCAATTAATCAGCCGATCAAATTTTATTTATAGAGCCCTTTTCATGATAAAATCAGCACAAAGTACTTTACATGATAAAAACAGAAAAATTAACAAAGAAAACACATTTAAAGCAAAAGTCCATTATACACAACCAGTTAAACTCTCAGCACACTCATACACATACACACCCTGTCCCCAGCGCCTTCACTGCAAAAACATTTGCTCAATTCGTTCCTGTCTCTTTAAGTGAACATACAACAAAAATGAATGACAATGTGAGAAAAAGATATTTGGGAGATCCATCCACACTGGAAGCCACCCTAGAGCCACAGAAGAGTCACCACAGGGACCGCCATGATCAGGGCAGGCAGGTATCCACAGAACAGCCATGAGGCTGCAGAGCCCCACCCACCAACGACCAAAGCCACCAATGACAGCGACCTCCATGGCTAAACTGGCAGGGCTCCTATACCGCCAAGGATCCCCATGAAGGACACACTGGAGTTAGCCTGACAATTCCTGTCTATCCTAGCTATATGTGCTTACATGTAACCTGGATAATAATAATAATAATAATAATAATAATAATAATAATAATAAATCGATAAATATTAATAAAATAATATTTAAAAATAAATAAACAAAATGAAGAATATGAAAATAAATAAAAATAAGGTAAATCATCATCATCAAACTTTCAAATAAAATTACTAAATTAAAAGCCAATCTAAAAAGGCCCCTGTACTGCAGAAATAATACTAAATCAGTTTCTTATGAGAATTGGGGACAGAAACCATAACTAAATCATCTCTTGGACAGATTTCATTTCCTACCTTTAACGTTTTATTTTAACAATGAGTTAGAAATGAAGGTGTTGCACTTTTAGCTTCAGCCAAACTGAGTTTCATCTGCTAGATCAGGAGCCACAAGAGCCTCTTTGGCTCATTTAATATATTAAATGATTAAATATTGAAACAAACTCTGGCCCCACCCAGGCCCTCCTGGTAAATGTGGTCGAGAACTGCCACTGCCCATGTTAAACTGCTATGTGGTATGTAGCAAGACCGAAATGAGGGGACCTTTTAAAAGTATAATCAGAAATCGGTGCCTCTGAGTTGTCCCCAGCATGTTTCGCTCTGCCTCTCCTGACTGGGGGGTGGTTTTGTTTTTCTCCACCAAATAAGAACCAGTGCTTGGTCGGTTCTCGGTAAATAATACTCTTATAAGTGCTGCTGTTGTTCTACCACGCTTTCCTGGATTAGCCTAGATGTGTACATCACATGTAATCAGTTACGTCCATTGTGACGAATAAAAAAGGCGGTTGTGTGTTTTGCCTCGCTATGCCAAGCTATTGTAATCCCACCCCCACACCATGTGGGCGGGGGAGAAAGCAGTTCTTTGCAAGGAGTTGTTGGTAGGTTAAGCACCGGTTTGAAACCAAGAAATGGCTTGTTATGGAAAAATACCATCTCTTAACCAAACATGAGGGGGTTTTAAGCATAGGCATCATTTTAGCCGGGGACATGTCCCCGACAATATTTATAAATCATGGCTTTGTCCCCACCAGAAAACTTGGGCTTCAATTTTTTACCAGCTTAGATCTAATCTCCACTTGTGCTCCCAGCACACTTTCCATATAATTGTTGGTTATTTTGAATGCTGGACCAGGTTAACATGGAAAGATATTGAGTCCAGTTAAACAAACAAACAAAGCCAACACAACTTCAGTTCTGGAATACAGCCTCTGCCGGTTTATTAGTTTACGACATATTTATGACATACGGTTCTGTCATCCTCAAATACCCCAGCAAGACTCTCCGGCAAGCCCCAGACTAGACTCCCCTTCTATTATTAACACCCAGATTTTATACCTAGTTTGTGCGTCATATTGGCACCACTGCTGTCTGTAATCCAGCTGCATCCTTTCGATAACACGCTCTCTGAGAGACATCTTCTGCTAGCAAAGTTTATAATTTATCGTGTCAGAGTGACCTTCTCTGAATAAACACACAAATTCCTTCACGTAGCATTTTCGATAAGAACATTTTGGACATTCATCATTCTACCACAACATTCCCCCCTTTGGTGCTCTCTAAGGGCACCAAAAAGCTAATTAGACTAATTAACAACCTTTAACTGTGAGTAACATATATACCTGTGAATGATGAATGAAAAACAAGAAATGGTGGGGATATACTAACAGCTATATGAGCTTACATGTAACCTGGATAAATATTGAAATAAATAGTCAATCCTATGCAGTGGTGATTCGTTGTGTGGAGTCGAAAAACCTGTCGGCTGTTCTTGAACAGGAAAATTACTCTACAGCCCCCCCGGCCCGGGGGACTACCTTATTTCTGACAATGTTTCGGTACACCGAATCACCTTAACCGACATGAGGAATCGTCTTAACTCAAAATGTGAGTAAATACAAACATGGATAAATTTAAAATACAATGAAATTACATACATGTTGACTAACACCTTAAACATACACTACATGTAGTATATAGGAATGTTAAAATGTCACTATTGTCCATAGGAAATGTGATTATGAAAAAGTTTCAATGTCCCGATTGTCCACAAAAATGTACTTAATAAGATTGTTGAAATGTCTCGATTGTTCATGAAAATGAAAAATAGATGTGTGAAGTAGATGAAGTAGGTTAAGCAAAGAACAAAATAAAGATTCTTGGTGTGGGTTCCGTTGAGGGCTGATAGGGTCCTGGAGGTGGACTTATTTATTCAAAAGACACTTTATTACTTGAGCTGGCTCCACTAAAGAGTCCTTGGCTTGGATGTTCAGATGCGAAGGAGGTGGGGAGGAAAGTTCACTTTGGTCGTCTCCATCTGGACCAACTGGGATGCAGCAGCCAAGTTCATCTGAGAAGTCAGTGTCCTTATCCATATCCGCTTCACAATGGGTATGATGCAACATGCCAATAAGAAAATTACAATTAGTACTATGGTCGCACTAATTGCCACCTTAATTAGCATTGCTTTCCAATCCCCTAAATTTAGATCTAACCACCCCCCAGACCAGTCATTCTTTCCAGCATTCGTACTAAGTTCTTCTCTAAGGATTTTAAGCTTAGACATTGCTGCAGAGAAAGTTCCGTCAGGCGCAGTATTGCTTGGAATATACGTGCAACACTGATCACCAAAAATCTGGCAGACTCCTCCTTGGTCTGCCACGATCCAATATATGGCCTGCCGATTTTGCAATGCCATCCTACTAGTTTCATGCAACTGCTGGCCTAACACACCAAGAACATCCCTAGTATAATTGAGAATTCGTTGTTGATTATAGTAAATGTTATTAATCCATTCCACATTTTTATTAATTGCTATCTGAGGTATTATGGACTCAAATCCTGCTTTAACTTCATGTCTTTCCTTAAATTCATTTGGAATTCCTCTAGGTTGTCCTATTATGTCAAGATAAACAGTCTGATCAAGTACATATTCTCGTTTTGCTCTCGGGTTGTTACTCACTTGATCAAGGTTATTTATTTTATTAACACCTTCATGTAGCATTGTTACAAGCCTTTTTTAATCTTACCATAGTACACAAACCTATCCACCGTGGTGGCAAAATGTTCAGCAAAATGTCATCTCCACACATAAAATAACTGTCTGCTATTGCCCAAGTTTGTTCACTCAGAAAGTATAATGCTGGAATTGTCATTGTCATGTTATCACATGTCTGGCTAAATGGTTCAGGGTTTTCATACCAAACTGGTGTAGTAATAAAACTAGGTGTCATGTAAGCATGTGGAAACCAAGATAAAACCCAAGTAACCTTACATTTTACTGTTGTGTTTCCCACTAAAGTTCCTTCGCTTTCTGTAAAACCTCCACTAGCAAAGCATTCATATTCGGCTTGTTGTGCCACAGATAGATTGGATTTGGCTATGAATAATTATGAATAATTGCTTAGGGCAATCATTAATAAGCATAATAATTTTATGTAAAAATTACCACGTTTAGGGGCACCATCCTGTTGGATTCCAGGAACATTTATATATATATAGCCAAATTGTTCAGTCTCAGTTTATGTTTATGATTACCAGCCTGACAAGGCTGAGATAATTAAACAATAGATGAAGGAATAAGTTCTTACGCTGTGGACATTAATTGTACGCATCACTCCAAGTAATCCCAGACAACTTCTCTTTAAGTTAAGGGGACTTTATTTAGAAAATAGAAAATCCCATCTATTCTAAAGCATGCAAAAAATTACTACAGATCTTAGACCACAATTAACATGAAATGAAATCAGTAAGACAGCTGAGGTTCGGGTCAGAAAAGGAGGGGGTGGCCCTCAGTCCAGGGGGCTCAAATCACAGATAGCCTAGGAGACAAAGTCATAAATCTCAGCTCTGTGCCAAGATGGAGGGGAGCACATGGAGTCTAAGAAAGAATCATAAAACTAGCTTTGGCTAAAGGACCACATGGGGGAAGCGTCCATGTGGTAAGCCTCTGCTTTAGCGACAGACTAAAGACAATGGAGTTAAACTTTTCAGGTAAGACCAGCTAACGCAGGCCGGACCGAGCCCGACTCCCGATGGAGTTATTAGGGAGGGAGAGAGAGGGGAAACAAGAGGAAGGAAAAAAGAAAGGCGTGATCTGCTCAGGATAAAACAGACAGTTTCAAAGACAGCAATTTCACAGCTCAGACTTATACGTGCGACGATGCAAAAATGAGCAAACAGGTACAGCGCTTAAAAACACTTTAACCAACAATGAACGAGATCTAACTCGTTAAAACTCTATTTTCTCTGTTTATCTCCTCCCAGACACAGTATTAGTATAAATGAACGGGTTCAGTCCTACTTTGGTTTGGAGGAAGTCCAGTCCACTAGGAGGAGAGCAAATTGTGTCCGTCGTTGAGCAAGAAAAGGAAGAGTTATTTAAAAAAAAACCTGTACAAGATTTAAGGACCGTGTGGCCCAAATGCAGGCTGGATGGCCTGCAGGATCAACGTCTAATGAACTGTCTTGAAACAGTTCTTATGTCGTGCACCCTGGTTACGCAGACGGGGTGCATACTTCGAAGCTTTGAAATGAGTTCTTCCCCGGTCCAGCGGGTCAGAACAAAAGAGAATCTTCACCGGTGAGATGTCCTCTGTTCAGCAGTAGTCCATCCAAGAACTTCTAGCTGGAGAACAATTTAAAATGGGCGCAACTACTCTTATAGCCCCCTTTGGCCGTGATGTCATCGCTGATGTCACCGTGGGTGGTCACGGACCAATAGGAGTGTGTTGGGGGTCACTGCTAGGATTGCTGGGAAATGTGGTCTGCTCAGTCCATCTTTGAAATAGCTCCCAGACATCCAAAAGTCTGTTCAGTTCATCTTATGAGAAATGCAATCACAACAGGCTTCATAATCTACTTTGTAAATTGTTGCCGAACCATTTTGTGTTGTTGAAAAGTGTCATGCTGCACAACCTACTCTCTCTCCTCATCCCATCTGTGTGTCTAATCATTGTCTGCAGCTGTGTCCTATCTGTCTCACCTGAGCCCCCTTCCCTTCTGTGCTACTTGTACTCCTCTCTTCCTCACCTTCCCTGCCGGTTCATTGTCGTATCCCATGGTGTGTCTGCTCCTGCTGTCTCGTCTTTCAGCCCGTTCTGCTGGATCACCAGCACCATTAACCATCCTGGTAATAAACCACCTCATTTCATCCGTGTCTGCGTGTGAGTCACTGCTACTTGTAGACACAATCCTTGACAAAATGTTAAACTCTGCACATTTTTCCTCAATTTTATTACCTCTTTACTTATTTAAGTAATTGTGAATTCTTCTTGACCCATACAGTAATCTGCATTTTATTCCACACGTGGAAAATCAAAAAAATAATGGTACTCCAATTGCATTATTAAAATCTCCTATTTTACAGGCTTGTTTCTGTACTGAGGCACACTCTTCAAAAGTATATTTTTCTGGAACTACAATTGGAACTACTCCTGGTGCTTCCGAGCACATAATGCACTCATTAGAGGTCGTTTCCTTCGTTGTGTACCATGCCCATAGATACCAGCTATTCTGATTAGCTTTTGCCCAAAGTAAATCTTCTACTGGCCTGGGCCTTCTTGCTCTAAGGACGGCTACATTTTGTGATTTGACTCGAATTGGTCAGTAACTAGGATTGTTTATAGTTTGATATTGTGACCCATTAATTGTATCCAGTCAGAACTGACCTCGTCACCCAAATTTAAGGGGACCTGTTCTATAACTGGTGTAACAGTTCTAGGTGTGGTTCCTTCTGTTACACGTTGCCTGTTGGTAGTAACTGGTGGTGGGCTAGGAGTAGCCACTATTGTCAGTACTCCTGGAGTAGTTACTAAAGCACTGTTCGGTGTTGGCACAGATGCAGTTGGTAATACTGTGGGGATGGGAATTGGAGTGGGATCTGTTATAGGAACCCATTCCACTTTAAAGCCAACGTCAATCTCCGGTAGCTGTTTAGCATGTTCAGTTTCATTAACAGTGTCAGTTTGTCTACGTGAACGCGAACTATGTGAGATTTTACTGAATACTGGTATCCTGACTGATCTGCTGTGGTGTGGTATGGTTGCATCATACTTAACTTTTTTGAGGCGGACTCTTCCTTCCGTCTGCTGCCTTTGCAAACGCTCTGGTGACTGGACGTTGCTTCCCACACCTCTCGGGTCTATCTTCACCTCCTCCAGGATCAGTCCCTTCAGTATCAGCATTCCTACCATCACCCAACACAGAACAGTTATCAGACTTACAATCTTTCTCATTCGCCTTGACTTTTTATGTCTTATTTTGTTGACTGGCACTCTCCTTAGTTGGTTCTCGGACTTTCGTGCAGTGGGTCAGATGGTACCATGTCGAGCTGCCCTCAATTTTAACAGCTGTTGGTGTTGCTTGAGCCACAACGAACGGACCCTCACGCCTTGGTTCGTGCCATTTCCTCCGGAAGACCTTAACGTACACTTGGTCTCCAAGGGCCACTGGACCTTCGTTATCTCTGCTAGCAGCAACTTCCTTCGCCTTCTCCTGCAGATAAATTGCTTTGTGGATACTAGTTAGTTGCCTGACATAACTTTTTACTAAACATTCACCAAAGCTGTTCTGGGACATGGTCTAACATGTCCTTTTTCAGCTTGTCCTGTCGGGTTTTGGATTCTCCAAACTGTTGTTTTTCCTGTTTCTTTGGGATCGACACTACTTGTGGTTTAGCAAGTGTAGAAGTTTTGCAAAGGATTTTGATCATAGCTGAATCTTTAGTCGTAAAGATTAGAGGATTATCTGTTGTTTGCCATGGAGCCTAGTTTGCTGTTAACATCATTGGCCCCAAAGCTTTGGATTCAAAGCCTTCATTAACCAACAGAGTTATGTGTGGTGCAGATTCTGGTACATTGTACCATCTCTCAATGAATGGGTTTGTCTTCCCATTTATAGCTGCACCTTGTTTTCCTATCACTATGTACTCTGTTATAAATTCAATCTGTGAGTGTTTTGTTGCTTTGTCCCATTCCTCTTCAAAGATTTTGCTGCATGATGGATCAAAGAACATTGTGCAATGAGGATCGCTAAATGGTTTGGTTGAATTTGGAATTTGTGCTTTAATAAATTTTTCCCACTTTTCAAAAACTTCTGTTATTGGCTTAGAGATGTCACCAAGCCAATAAACTTTTGCCTGCTCTGTGTTGGCATGCATTTGGAGGTCAACGCCTGAGCTGTCAATATAAATTCCTTGTGGTGAACACCAAATTTGTGCATTTAATTGACATAACGCATCCCTTCCCAAAAGGTTTATTGGTGTCTGATTCGAAACTAGAATTGGAATTTTGATTTCACTGTTGTCGACACTTAATCTGACTGAAGCTGTTACTGGATTTAATTTGCTTTAACCCAGAGAATCCTACTGTCTTAACGAGTTTATCTGACACGGGGAGGTTTTTGGCGAAACTGACGTTTACGCATGTGTAACTCACTCCTGTGTCGACCAGCATTTTGATTGGCTTATCTTCCAATTTTACTTCAATTATTGGTTCAACTTCTGCATTTAAAGTGCCTTATTGGCCCGAATATAGGACGAGGTTTTTTATCATTGAAAGTGACAAGATAAAAATTCTGTAAATGTTGTATGAGGGTTTATTCTGTAGTGCATGTGGCAACACTTAGAAATAGTGAACAGTCAAGTATAATGTAGTACATCATGTGTTCCTTATGTGAAGAAGCTGTGACCATTCTATGAACGAAGATCTATGTGGGAGTAGTTTCACGGAAACTCTAGTTTCAATAAAGACTTTGAGCCTATGTAGATCTGGGCTCAGTTACTAGAACTGAGTCCAGCGAACGACATCTCGCTGTTAAAATATATAATTGTTGTTTGTTCTTATTGCTCCTTTTTACAGAAATGAACGAGCACGCGGGAAGGTGAAATGAGAGCCCAGAGAGAGCCCAGGGTCATAAATTAAATGGGTGTCTGCTCCTTTAAGAGAGGCTTTAGATTAGAGTGAAAACACCTTTCCAACAAAAGTAATGTAAAAATGTGGGGTCGTCTTATAATCGGGGTCTAACGATTGACACATGCTGATAGTTGTCTGGCGTCGTTACACGACCGCAATAGCAGAGGGCGCATGCTTTCTGTAAAGTCAGTGACCTTGCTGCGGCCGGAGCAGCGTATTTGCATATTTCCCATGCTGCTTTGTGGAATATGTTGTTTTGCACCATGAGTTAAGTGTATATGTGATCCCTTTACTTTCTCCCTGTTGGAAGAACAAAACTGTGTTAGCATTAAAATGTTTAGTTTTTTGTCAAAGAGGGGCTGACATGTTAAAGTAATTACGTCATAATCAATGTAGTAAGGAATATAATTTAATATATGATTAAATAAATATGCATTCAATACTATGATATTGACCTAAAAAATTCAATGAATTGTAGTTCCTTCTAAAGGTACATTGTTATTTTCTGAAGATTAGTCTTTGAAAGAGGGGGGTCGTCTTATAATCAGGTTCGTTCTATATTCGGGTCAATACGGTAACTTGGAACTCCCCTGTAGGATTCTCTAGGCACCCCTAATACGCTTGGTTTTCTCCCCAAGTGTTAACTGGACCTCTAAAATTTCCTCTACCCCTCCCGCGGCCCCGCCCACTCCACTCGGGCTTTGGAGGTGCACTCCGACAATTTCGAGCAAAGTGACCTTGGCCACCACCACACATCCAACAAATGTCTGTAGAACGACCATCTCTCTGCTCTCCACTCCATGTTCTGCGGTTGTAGGGTCACCTTGGCCCACCCTGCTGGTGGTCTGGTTGATTCGGGAACACATTAATCACAGGAGGAGGGGGAGGTTGGGCTGTCACAAACATCTGTGATGTCTATCCTCCAGTCTCTGAAACAGTTTGTAATGTCATGGCAGTGCCTGTTTGCATTGCAGGTGCTTGCGTTTTTGCTTTAGCCTTTTCTTGTCACTCCGCAATGTGGAGCTGGGTCAGCTTGCGTTGAGCATTTCTTTCATTTTCTTGAACCTTCAACTGTTCTTTTCTGTGTCTCCCGACAGCATGGACAACATGATCACGGAACTGTGCGTGAGACATTGAGTGTAGTCCCACGACTCCTTCCAGTTGCTCTCTGGCTTTGTCTGGGAGGGCAGTCACCAAAGCTGATCGAAACAAGGTTGTCATTACAGGATTGGTGTTTGGGTCCATTTCAGTCTCTTCACGCCATCTTTTGAGCTGACGTTCAATGTAGGCGGCTGGATTTTCCCCTTCCAGTATTGCTTCACCTTTTAAAGCAGATTGGTCAATTTGGGTGGGGTATTGTTTTCTCAACATTTCCCACACCTCGTTTCTGTATCGATTAAAGGCCACACCATCGTTCTCTTAATCCATCATCCAACAGTGTCCACCATCGGTCAGCATTGCGTCCATGGCAGCTGTCCCAATAATTTTTGCCCAAACTGATTTAATGTCCCCCAGGGCTAGCATCAGCCCTGTAGTTTCGTTTTCAAATGCTTTTATCCATCCCCCCCCCCCCCCCCCCCCCTCATGGATCGAGGGCAGCCGCGAGATGAGTCCCTGCAAATCTAAGGTCTGCCAAGGCACATATTGGATTCAAGTACCTTTTACCAAAATTGGGTACCTAGCCCCTTCATCATACCTTTGAGGCTTTTTAATGCCTTCTCTGTCTCGCAAATCATGATGTTTTTGTGTATTAACCCTTGCATTTACTACACCCTCTGCTGTATTTCCATCAGTTTCCTGTGTTACAGATGCACATGCATTTAATCTGTCAGGTGAATAGGAATTTGGTCGGTATTTGAGGTTAAAATCTTTTTGTTTTGGTTTGTCATTGATCTGATGAGATTGTGAATTCTCTATAAAAGTTTTTACATGTTCGTCTATTTCCTGTTCCAGCTCAGTGATAATGGCTCGTTTCAATTCTCGATTAGGGTTTGCATCTTTGCTTTGCAATGTTTTCCAGAAGGGTTCTTTTTCAATGTCTGATTTCGGGTTCTTTAATCCAGCATAGCAGTCTCTGATTTGGGATGCCTGTGCTACAATAAGCCGGTGGCTTTAAATGTTCTGGGGAAGCAACTTCATTGAAATATTGCTTCATTCTTTTGTTTTGTGCCCCGCCATGAACAAACACTGGCCCCACCCTGGCCCCCCTTGTGAATTTGGTCTAGAACCGCCACTGCGCAAAAGTCAAGCCTCGAAGATACAGTCTCATGCACAAACATTAAAGATGTTTTGATTTTCAGTGCTACTATCATTTAGTTTTGATTCTGGTTCTGTCTTGGTTTAGTCCTGATTTAGAACTGGTACAGTCCTGTTTTAATCCCGGATCAGTTTTGGGTTTGGTTGAATTGTGGTTTAGTCCTGGTGTCTAGATACAGCCCTGGTTCTGTTCTGCCTTGTTGCTTAATTAATAATCTAATGTGATCTTAATGTGTCACATGTATGTGATATAATTAGTTTTCTTATATAAAGTTATGCTTGTCGAACACAACTTAAAACACCCCCCCGCCCCACGTATAACAACCCTTTAGGGCTAAGCCCATGGTGTGTAAAATGACTGGCTCTGCCTCTGAACCTTCCAAGGTGCTGATGAGCTCTCGGATTGGGTAAGGTGTCCAACTCTGAGATAATACCCAGATGCTCCTAAAGGAATATTTTTTTTAATGATTCAGTTACTTGAGTGCTCAGGAGGAGTGAATTGTAATCTGTGGAAATGATGGATGGCCTACGGATTTTTCCGTCTCCGTTTAAAAAAAAACTGGTCGAAGACAGAAAATAACGCGACCGCTGACTGAATGTAAATCGTATTACAATGAGGTATTACGCTTGTATTCCTTTGAAACATTGCACAGCTGACATTTATTCGATGCAGAGATTGCTGTACAAAAAGTCCCCGGCTTCAACTATGTTCTCCGTTCCTGAATCGTAAATCCAGGCGCAGAAAAGCCTCTCTTGCTGGCAGTGCTGGACGATTAGATAGGGAGAACCTTCCTCTATCGGCACAAGGTTGGGGAATATTCTCGCAAGCTCTTTCCACCAACGCAGTACATCAACAAGACCCTCCTTGGAGGTCTTAAACAGAACAAATATTAGGTCTACATATTTTCCCGCCAGCAGTAGAGAAACGTCCTACTGGACCCATGAAATTTAACTTCCACCTGTTAAACAACTTTTATGACGGTCACCTGCGGGTGATCTGCCACGTTGCAGGACTCTGAACTGTAGTGAAGTTGAAGTTTCTCCACACAGAACGGCAAGGGTTGCAAAGAGAACGCGCTTCATTTGTTCCGCATATTCTCCTGGTGCGAGTCTATTAATGATATAGCCAACATTGTTCTTTGTGCTACAATGTGGATTCTAATGATTCTTCCAAGCCAACAGCCTAATGGTGGCTTTCAGTACCGTTTGAAAAACGAGACAAAACACGTAGCCTATGGCTTTAGACTTTTATTGATTGAATAAAGATATGATTTTTAACACTCGTTAATACACTGTAGTGTATATTGTACTGAGACATCAAATGGATGAATACTTTTAAATGAATAATTATTATTTATCTGCGATGAACTGGCGACCTGCCCAGGGTGTACCCAGTCTCTCGCCCGATGACTGCTGGAGATAGGCACTAGTCCCAACCCACCCCACAACCCTGCATAAGATAGACGGTGGATGGATGGAATTATTATTGATTGTCCCCAGCAATTTTCACATTACACTCAAGTTTATGGTTATTGTCCCCAGCAATTCTAAAAAACAAGCCGACCCCCTTGGTTCTAAGGATTTTATAAGGTGTTGATCAGACACGGAGGAACAGTGTGCAGACAGCAGTGGCATCACTCAAACCTGCCAACGCGTCAGTCGCCAAATATTTTTTCTTGGATCCGTTCGGATGACCCTGATAACTATTTAGTGTTTTACGCCCACAACATTAGCTTTGTTTTAACTACATGACCTACTGTCCTGGATGTTACTTATACTAAGACAGGGAATAATTAGTGAAATACTAATTGGGTTAAAATATTCCCACGACCGGGTGCCTGTGAGATGGAAAACCAAAGAATCAGTGTCAAGTCAGGCTTTGGCACCGAACCCGCACTAGAACCAGCTCGGTGGAAAAAAGGCTCTGTTGGGCCTTTCCTGGGCTTGGTGGGTCTGTCTCCTGCTCCAAATGTTTTTCTCTTCCCCCCCCCCCCTTTAGTTGCGGTTGTGTTCGTTTCCCCCATCCCATTTGTTCTCCTTCCTCTGCCACTACTTATATTTGCCTCTGTTTAATATCTATATAGTCCGAGTGGGAAAAAAAGCTATGCAACAGTGTGTGGGGGGGTTGGAGGAATCCCACTTACTCCTATTTGTTAATCAAATCTTCCCTGACATAAGGCAACCAGACCCGCTTTACTGTCTGCATAAGCAGTCATTAAACTAGAAAATTAAAACCTTTTACCTTTTGCTATTTTTTCTTGTTTAACGTCGATAGAAGCAGGTTGATGCAGAGATGTTCCCATCTGCTCCGATCCTGTGACTCAGAAATCCTTCTGCAGAGCGATGGATGTATACGGTGTGTATCTGCACATAGTTACCTCAGGGTTTTACTAACAACAAACTTCCTCAGATAATCACTAACTAGAGCAACTAAATAAGCAGCTGTCTGAGCAGCATCCTTTGGCCTTGTGGCCAAACAGAAAAATCAATCGCACGTCTTGTTGGAGCTCTGTCTCCCTCTAGCTGATTTTAATTCCTCACCTCCAATCAGAGTATTGACTCCCTTCATATTCACACATATTCACACATTAACCAATCCTGTTTATCACCACTCTTGTCAAATTTCAATCAATAGTCGTCTCTGGAGGCAGTTTATGTCCGCACGGTGTAATTTGAATGTGTAGCAGCTCCTCTGAGGGCTTGTTTTGCAGCGTTTTATGGAAACTAATTAGCATCTCTGACTGAGCGGGCTGTTTTGTTTTTTTTTCTCACAAATGACCGTGGAGGAGCAGCGATCGTATCGGTTTGTTTGGGGCGTGAAGAGGTAGAAATGATGGTGTTGATGTGGCATGAATAATTGATGCTGACAGCATGAAGGTGTAAGACAAAAACAAAGAGAGGGAGAGACCCTTCCCTGACTCATTACTCTCCCTTTTTTATTCATGCCTGCGGTTGAATTTGCAAGGCGTGAAAGATTCCCAGCAACAGGCCGTTTAATCAGGCTAATGTTTCAACAGAGCTTTCATGGTCTTCTGACATTCTCTCGACTTTCTTCATTGACATCCTGTGTCTCCTTCATAGCGATCTGATCATTTGTGACTCTGGTCGCTTCTCTCGCATCAATTCAGCTCATCAGCAGTCTAAAGAGTTCTTACCTCAGGATTCTGGTAGCTTAAGCCAAACATGTTGTAGCCACTCATTGGGTTTACATGCCGTAAGAGAACAAAACGCATAATTGCCTTAGTGCAGTTTTTCTCAACTATTTTCTGTCATGACAACAACTTCAACTGTTGCAGCTCATTTTATTGTTTGAAGTCGTAACACTGTTATCAAGTTCAGTCTATTTACTGAATTAGTAACATTTCATCAAGACTGCTCAATCTGTGATTCTCAAAAGAGAAAAGGTGCAAATGATTCACTGGGATGTGCCTTTTCACACTAAACAGTGACACTCAACACTTTTTTTAAAACTGTAAACATTGGTTTCTTGTCAGCTTCATCACCTTATTACTTTTTTAAAAATAGCTTCTTTGCTTTCATCACCTCCACCATTTTTCTTTTCACCGTCACAGACTTATCTTGTGCCCTAATAAATGTGTTTCATTGTTCTACAAAGTTTTCCATTTTTATTTTTCTGAATTCCACTTTTTCCATTCTAACCATATTTATTAACCCAAAAGTGTGTAATTATGGAGTGGATGACAACAATATAACAAATCGATCGACCAAAGAGATCCACATTTACTGTTGTTAACAAAAACTTTGTACAAATCCAACTGTGCTGTGTTCAAAGCATTTCATTGTCACTTTTTTAAAGAACTAAAACTTTATGTGCTAAAGAAAGAATCTCATGTTTTTCACATTTTACAAAAGAAAATCTCCCGTTAAAAAAGCTTTAGTTGAACTCTGCATTAAACCATGTCTCATATAGAGAGCTGGAAACAGTAAATCCTCGTGCTCACGTCCATAAATGATCAGGACTTTTGTTCATTTTTATTTTCTGACCTAAGTTTTGGACTCTACTGAAACACGTCAGTGTTTCTGTGTTTAGCTCTCATGTTGCTGCAGACCTTGCAGCCTGTGAGCCGACAGAACTTATAGAATGGTTGTTTTCCTGATTCATAAACATCGCTAGCCATGACCCCTCGCGCTAAGCTTCCAGTTTTTATTTATTTATTTGGAGGACGTTGGTGTTTCAGTGATTTTTCACCATGGCTGGGCCGTTTATTCTAAGTGGAGAGGAGAGCCAACCCGACATATAACTGTGTTTTCCATTTTGTTTGTGAAATTCCGTGATTGATGACCCCAAAGAGGACTGTGACGAGCTCATTGGTCAGCATCGTATCTGGTTTCCTATTGCCTGGGGGTCTTTTGGCAGGGTTATTTCGCCTCAATACCAAGAAGCACAGGAAAAATCTACGAGAGCAGGTTTTGAAAGCGCAGAGAAGAGAGGAATGAAGCTCAAACACAGAGCAGTCAATTTAAGTGCAAGAATACTTCTATTTGAACGCAAGAAGGAACTTTTTGAATGTGAACAGAGTGTCTGGAGTGAGAAAAGCAAAACAACAAATAATGCTCTGAAACTGACAAAATACGCTCTTGATTAATCAAATCAAACTTGATTTATAAAGTGCTTTTCATACAAGAATTGCATCACAAAGTGCTTTACAGATTAAAATGACCCCACATAAAACCACCTTCCCTTCCCTCCCCCACAGATTTAAAAGTATGGTCACAGTTATACCCCCCTCCCCCCAACCCAACCCCCATGCACACACACAGTTGAAAGCAACAGTGAAAAAGGACATTGGGCCGAGTGCAGCTGAACCATGCAAGGAAACGCCATCAGAGAAGCCATCTGCACCAGCAGCAGCACATTAACAGCAGCAGCCGAGGCACCGACACAGGGCACCCAGTGGAGGCAAGGCCAAGACCCCCACCTCCACCTGGAGAGCACCCAGGCAGCTATAGCCGACTACCGCTCCCAGGGCTGTAGTCGGTAAATAAATGTGATAAGATTAAATAGTAACACAATGATTAAATATAATCATATAAAACATGCGGAAAAATTAAACGGACAATAAAAAATAACATTCAGTTAAAAGCTAGGCTGAAAAGACACAGCAGCAACTATGAGTGTAACACAATCAAACAATACAGTACTTCAGAATGTAGTGGCCTTTAGCGTTGTTGTCATTTTTTTACCATCTGTGTGACGCTCTACGAAGAAGAATGCCAATCTGAAAGAGCCCATGTCGCCACCTAGTTTTGCGAAGTTGAACGCACTTCATTCAATAATAGGATTTTCTACTGACCATGTAAACAAAGGCTCCCATTCTGGTTAAGCTATTAACCCGATTGTTGCCACAACTCGATTTAGATGTACTCATGAATCCGCTGACGAACGAGCTTTCCTCACATCTGTGTCTGAGGCCTGTTTGAACAACGTTTCCGAACACACAACAGTGGAAATATCAGTGGAAACAATGTAGTGTGCATGCCAGGCCTGTAGGAGGCGGTGAATCTTTGCGAACTTTCTGATCCAGAGGAGTGTTTTCTTTACAACCCTTAGCTTGTACAGAGGTGCACATATGATCCGGTGCGTGTAATCTAGACGTCTTTGCTAATGGTATAGAAATGTTCAACAATGACCAGATTTTGCTTTGACTCACCAAATATTCTGAAGAGGTGCAGCAGCACAGACAGAACAACGGAGGTCCGCCGTTATTGTTGTGTTGCGCGCGGGTGAAAACCGGGCCTGAGTGCACAGTCGGTTCCCGTTTACACCGGACGTGGTTCGCAATGGGTTTCTAAAAGGACCTTTGCGTTGCCGTGTAAGCAAGAGGCCAAAACATAACAAAACCATTGCGTTTTACTGTCCCAGTGTTGTCTAAGGAGGACTGAAGTCTTTGTTTGAACTTTCATCTGGTTTTCCAGCTCTTTTAGAACAAACCCAGAATCTGTCTTCTAGGAGTTAAAGGACATTTCTGGAATCTTTAGACTAAAGCCAGAGATCTGCCTTTTTTACCTGCTGAGATCACCTCACATGCTTTACCTGCTCGGCTACTATCTTCACATCGCCCTTGTTCCCAAGTGATTTCATCTGGAATATAAAATGTTTGTAACCTCCAGGTTGTCAGGTTCCGTGGGTATTGTGAGTTTTTCCTTCCACTTAATTTCCTTCCCCTCTGTACCCCAAGGTGCTCTCTTGTTTTGTCCCTCCTGTTTGTGTTTAAACTTAGTTCTTTTCCTTATCTAGTTTTATCATGTTAGGTTATTCCTTGTCTTTATTAGTTTATTCTGCCACTTCCTTGTTTCTGTGTTTCTTCTTGCTCTTAGATGTTTTCACCTTTTTGTTTGTATCCTCATTTGTTTCCTTAGTTTATTCGCTCTAGATAGTTTCCTAATTTATTTCTTCCTTCTGCTCTCCAGTGTTTACTTAAGATTCCTTCCTGGACATATTATCTTTAGTTTCTTAAGAGTTTTTCTGTCTCCCTAGCCATTCTACCTTCTGTCCCAGCCGTTGATTGTTTCCACCTGCTCTCTCCCTCTCACCTGCATCTGCTCTCACTAATTGGTCATTGGTTTTCTCTGTCACTTCCTAATTTCCTCCCCAGTGTATATTCTGCTCTCATTCTGTCACTACTCGCTGGTCCGTCGTCATTTTCTTCATGTCTGATTCCTGCCCAGTTCCTGTTTTTCCCTCATCGCTGCATTTGTTGGTTCTCCTTAGTTCTGTAGGTTTATGCTCCTTGTTTTTTTACTATTAAATCATTTAAGTTTTATTTGCTGCTTTTGGGTCCTAAATCAAACCAAACATGACACAGGTTCTTTCAAACCACCTTCCTATTTTTTTTTACAATCTTTCTACTCTATTTTATTTTTCAGTTGGGTGTCATTTTTACATTAGTTGTGTAAAATATTCTGAAAATACTTCATTTCTGTTTTTATTTCCTTTTTTTTCTTGCTGCACCTCATTTCTTCCCTCTCATTTCCCTTCCATTTACTCCACAACAGAGACATTTTTCTTCTTCGTCTAATTTTTTTTCATTTTCATTGCGTCTTCTCTTCATTTCCTCTTTTCCATCATATCCTCCTCCTCGTCCTCCTCTCTGACACATCTGTCTGTTCTCCCTCTTGTATATCTCTCGTCGATGATGGATGCTGGGCTGTAGTTTGATGGATGGCTTCGCAGGCGATACCAGACACACATCTCCAGCTTAATCTCAGAACCCCTCTTTGGATTTTATAACGCCATTGTTGGTCAGACCCTGTTGTGTGTGATTTGTCCGTTTGGCCTCGATCTGTCACATTTTCTACTCTTACTGGACGGTAAAGGCTTACAGCTAACCCCAAATCGAAGAGCTTGCATTTGATTTCAAGTGGAATTAAATTTATAAAAGTGGAAAACAATTTAAAAATAGATTTAAAAATGAGACATGTCCAAGACTTCAGAGTTTCCACTTGCAAGAGCAAGCTGCTAAACCAACTTTTATACTACCCTTACCCCCGCATATACTGTCTGAAGCTGTTCTGAATGAGCATGATATGAATCATAATCAAAGGTGTGTTTCTACAGAATATTTGGCTGTAACAAGGACAAATGTGCGGGGTAACGCCCAGTGTGTTCGTTTGTGAACCTAAAGTGTGTGTGTGTGTCATCCTTGACTTCTTTAGGAAAGAAGATGAATGAACCCTAATTAGGCTGAAATGGAGGTAATCAAAGAGAGGGGGGGGGGCAAGTTTGACCACCAGAGGAGGAAACAAGCTTCTTTAAAATCAACTGAACCTCGAGGGTCAGCAAAGACTTTCCTTAGATGAACTTTAATCTTCAAATTTAGTGTATATTTAAAAATGAGCAATTTTTTGCTATCTGCAATCTAAAACATTAACTCAAAAAAGTATTATGATTTATCTGAAATATTTTTATGCTTTATTATAAATGGAAACTTTTTAAATGGCGAGAGAAAGATTTTATAGCGGTGAAATTGATGCTAACAGATCATATTTGACTCATTGTCATTATGTGTGTTAATAATGCATGAAGATTAATAGTAAAAATAAGCATGCAGGACGGTGTGATGGTAGTTTTTGACATTCATCACCTACTGTAAGGAAATATGGGTCACTTACGTAAAATCTGCCTGCAGGAAGTTGGTAAGAGTTTGATCACGACTGTTCAACTGTCCATATATCATATAAATTAGGATGTAATACAGAAACAATTACATTTTAGTGTTTTTAAGAGTTTAACTCAATAATGCTTGAAAATTCTTAACTTTAAAAAATTTAAATTATTATACATCTGAATTTATTTTATACATACCATATTGGAAGCAGGGAAGGGATAAAGGACAGGAAATGTGCGAGTGTCTTGTCAGTTTTTTGTGAACACAGGTTTTCAAAGTATTTTCAGTTGTCATACATTTTGTAAACATTTTCAAATGCTGTAAATGTACAAGAGGGATCTCAGCGAATACGGTTGGGCACCACTGATGTGGGCTATTCCAAAGTCGCTGAAGAGACCACTTAATCTCTCAAACACCTAATTTATAGAGAAAATGTTACAGAATGTAACCTGGCAACCCTATCAAAATATACCAATCATTTAGCAACAATTATCCTTACAGAAAACGGTAACAACCACTGCTAATAGTAATATGATGTACTACGTTAATTAGCACTATACCACCAAATTGAAACTGAATACAATCTGCCAATCTTGTTAGCTCCCTTCAGGCCAACAAAAACAAAATATTTAGGTTGGTAGTTACATACAAGCTAATCGTTATTAAACCAAATCTGCTCATATAGTTTGTGCTATGCAATTAGCTATTTTGCTCTATAAATAATAAGAGAAACTCAACAGAATAGTACAAATTGTAATGGGATCAGCTAATTGGCTAACCCCGATACCTGAACAGAACCTGTTAATCTGGTTCGCTCCCTGTATGCTAACAAAAATTGTTAACAGAAAAAGCAAGTTATGTAGCTTGGTGCCAGCTGATAAAACTATATTTCTTCATTCAATTAATTATTTACAAGTTAATGCTAACTGGTATTGGCATCATTTTGCTAGCTTTATGCAGGCTAACAGAACCTGCTAAAGGATGCGTAAGATAACTTAGCTTCATTCAACATACTGGAAATTGAACAGAATCTGCTAATCTGTTTTTATACAGAGCAGAAATTGCTAAAGGGATCTGCCAGGCTAGTTAGGTCCATGCCAGCTAATAAAAACTGCTAATCAGATCTGCTAAACTTTTTCAACCCCATAAGCTAACAAAACTAGCTTTCGGGATGTGTGAAGTTGACCTGCTCCGCAATGGTGGGTGGAGCAAAGAATATATATTTGAGTATTTCCTTTTTTGTTTTGTTTTCCAAATATCAATCTTTGGGATTTTCCTTACTTTATTTCTCACAATTTTCAGTCATATTTAGTCAGAAAAACTTAATTATGCTGTAGCTTGCACGTTGTATGTTGTTCAGAAAAGCGTTCCTGCTCCTATACTGTGGCATACTACATCTATACTGTGGCATTTTAACTTCTTAAGATGAATTTTCTGTCAATCCATGAATTGCTGACTATAAAAGCTCGTTGTATTGGTCCGTTCCCTGCAGCTTTCAGCAGTGTGTGGCTCATTAGCAATCAAACAGACTATGTTGCATCACTTTGTGACTGTCTCAGCATGTTCATCACAGCTCTCTGCAGGACACAGTCAAGCTGAGATGGTAATAAAATATAAGGGGGGGGGGGGAGTCATCATCCAGTCTGTATGAGTCAGAGCTGGATTAAAGTGAAGCTGCAGTTTCTGCAGAATGAAGTCAACAATACACCTCCTGCAGGGAGGCAGAGAAGATGAATGGGAGGTTGGAGGGAACTGACCTGCAGGCAGCCATGACAGAGGATCTATTATACAGTTGAAGACACACACCCACACTCACAGCCTACCTTTCGAATAGGAGAAGGCTTTGATTCAAATTAAATCGGAATTCCTGCAGAAATAGTTTACTCTTCTGACTCTATCATCTGCAAGAATGAAACTAAAACTGTAAAATTTAAAACTGCAGTTTTGGGGGAAGGCAGACGGTACAATTTGAATAGTAGCATTTACTTCTGAGATGTTCTGTGCAGTAATGGTAACGAAAAATGGTAAACAAGGCAACTTATCTGCCTTCCCCTCTGGTCAGTGATTGGTTCAACATATAGTAGTGATGTATGTCTCGAGACCGGTCTTGGTCTCGAGACCACTTTTATATGGTCTTGGTCTTGTCATGGCCATGACGGTCTTTGGTCTTGTCTTGGTCTGACTTGGCATTCCATTGCAGGTTGTGCCAAAACCATCAAGCGTTTCTGATACCTGAGAATACATCTTTTATGTCACTTTGTTTCAAACATACAGGGTGGGGTTTCAATCTCGTTTAAGGTGATGCAAAAACATCTCGAGGCATTCAGGTCATTTGGATCACATGGCTGCTGCATAACTCAAAGGCTAATGGAGCTTTAGATGACCAATTTTAAGTTCGGACGCTCTCCTTGAGGGTTTTATGCTAGAGAGCAGAATCCATGTCTCCATCAGTAACTGCAAGTTTTCCAAAACCTGTAGCAGAAAAGCAGACATTCGCCTACCACACGATGTTTGGCTGTAGAAAACAATTATTCTTTTTTTCCCTGAGATGTAGAGTTAGTTTAACACCAGGTGTAATGTGACACGCTCTTTCCAAGAGGTTGTTGGGGATCATGCCAGTGTGTCCTTCTGCACCAGCAGTGGTTCTGACCTTTAAACTCTCACACTGAGGCCATTTTTGGCCAATCCTTTTCTTATTGTTTAATAATCATGAAGGCTAATATTAACAAATCACGTCTGCAGCGCTTAAGATGTTGTTTGGGTTCATCTGAGATCGTTTAGCCTACTTCATGTTGTCAGAAAGGCGCTAAGTCATTTTGTTGTGCCAGACTTCCTAAAGGATGTGGATAGTGAAGCTTAGCTCAGCCATGTTTAAAATGTCCATTTATCATTGATTAACTTTTGTCTGATATAAAAATTTGCTTAATTAACTGAAAGTTTGAAAACTGAAGTTATGAGACCTTGGTCCTCTTGCTTTGGTCGTTTATCCACTTCAACAGAGACAAAGTAAAAAGACAGCATTTGGTCCCTTAGAACACTTTTTCTCGTAACTTAAAGAAATTACCAGTAAACATTCATCTAATTATTTCATGCTTTTTATTGCACAATAAAAAGCATGTTTTGGGGGCTAACAAACTGTGCCGTTTTGCTTCAGAAAACTATATTCGTCTGAAAACATGATTCATTTGCATCACACAAAAAAAGCGTAGTCAAAATTTGCAACTCACTATTACTCTGCACTATTTTCTTTCCATTCCAATCAATCTTCAGCAACTTCAGCAAAACTTTAGTTTTATTATGTCTTACATCTCTAATGCTGATGGTGAGGATGGGATACAACTACATGTCTAAAAATGCGAACTATCCCTTTAATGTTCCCAAATAGCAGAGTTTAGTGATAGCTGGGAGTCTTCTCTGGTTTGTTTTGGTGTCACTTTTTAAAACTTCCCCACAGAACTGTGCGGTACACTCTTATTTGTTTGGTACCAAACCGACAGGGTTGTCCCGGATATTTTCGGTACCGATACATGTAACCATTGCAGCCCTGCTGGTCACTGAACTCAAAGAACCTCCAACTTTTTAACTGCAATTATAAATAAATCAATAGTCTCCTTTACTTTTATTGTTAGAGCAGAAATTGGCGGCTTGTTTAACTTAAGTTCTTAACAATGAAGACTGAAACACCACCTTCCAGCATTCTGGAGGCAGACGAATGATGAAGGATGATTATTCATATTTAATGTTGGATGAAAACAGAAGGCCTTTAGGTGGTCTAATTCACATTAAATGTGAGCCGTATTTCATTGCCCAAAGAGTTTAAACATCATCTGAACCATCACTTATGAATGAACGTCCCTGCTGTTCCTCCAGGAACGTTGTCTTTGATTCCACCGCGGTCTCTTCCTGTAATTATCCGTCTTCGTTGGCTCTAAGGGCTGAAATGTGGCAGAGAGGATACGAAGCGGTCCTGTGATATTTTTAATGCATTCAGGGGTTTTCTGTACTTTTTTTTTGTGTGGGAGAACAGAATCAGTCAGGCTGTTTAAGAACTCGTCGGAGCTACAAAAGCATTCAAGCTGCTTTCTATGAAGAGGTTCTGGTGATTTGATGGATCCCTGGTCCAACACACCAGAGCTAAATGACTGAATCCCTCATCAGTGGTCATTTAGCTCTTCAGAGGCCTGGTAACGACTAATTCATGTGACTCAGGTGGAGAAGCGACGCATCTAAAGGTGGCAGGATGGTAGATCTGTATGCATGGGCGGTTCTAGACAGGGGCCAACGGGGGCCAGTGCCCCTGTAGAACTGATCCTGGCCCCTCTTATGGCCCCTATACTGCAGAAATAATACAAAATCAGTTTTTTAAGATGATTTAGGACAGAAACTATAACTAAATTATCTCTTGGACCGATATCATTTCTTACCTTTTAAAGTTTTATTTTAACAATGAGTTAAAAATGATTGTGTTAAACTTTTAGCTTCAGCCATATTGAGTTTCATCTGCTGGATCAGGAGCCACAAGAGTCCCTTTGGCTCATTTAATGTGTTAAACAAGGACATGTTGAAATATTGTTTCATTCTTTTGTTTTGTGCCCCCATGAACAAACTCTGGCCCCACCCTGGCCCCCTGGTAAATTTGGTCTAGAACCGCCACTGTCTGTATGTGATGCTCTATGTAAAGTTACATAAATTGACAGCAATAATTAAGCTACCAGAAAAGTCGTTGGTTGCTATTTTCATCTTCCTCTTCCTCCCTAAAGCCACTGAAGTCGTCTTCTTCAGGGTCTTTATGTCCTATGAAAGCTTTTGTCGTCTTTTTACAGTGACTCACTTCTTCCCTCCTCTGTTGTCTCACCATCGATTCATTGATGTCAAGCTTACCTGCAGCTCTATTTCCTTCTTTGACAGCCAGCACAACTAGCTTTTAACGTTAAAGCTGCATTTCTTCGTGTGTTTTCCATAACGAGCGTGTCTATGAAAATTACCAGTAGTGTCTTTTTCAGCGCATAATCTTTCCCCACATGTCTGTCTCACTTTTAAGCCTCCTGCTACAGCGCCCCCCGGAGGCCGTTACCCAGTAAAACATTTTTTTTTAAATCAGTAAATTAGCCAAATTGTTGTATACAACGCAGGGTCCAAAGCTCGTGGAAAAAATTAGCGGCATCAACCCCGTTTACACGAAGGAAAGACGCAGATATTTTCCTGTGGTTTGGCCTCTCATTTACACGAAAAACCCGTTTTTAATCACAGAAAACGATTATTTCTAAAAACTCCGTCCAAAGTGGAGATTTGCGTTTTCTCCGTTTTTAAGCGTTTGCGTGTGGACAGAAATAACCGGAGTTTTAGGCTCCGCGACAAAAACGCTCTGACATCACATGTGTGAGCTGTTTCCACTCAGAAACAGCATTTATGCCCTCAGAGACGTGTTGGCATCATCGATTGTCCAAGCGCTTTTTGCTTGCTTGTTTTTACAAGCTCAATCACTGCTCTATGTCGAAGTTAGAACATAGAAAGTTACTCTTGAGTGGATAGGATTTGGGGGAACTACTGCCCCCTACAGGTTTGGCATGTCTATGAATGTGCTTAACAACACACTTATGCGGTTAGGTGTGGACGGAGGTTTTTTTTAAACGAGGTGGTGAGAATATTCGGGGTTTTTTTTAAACTGGCTACGTGTGAACACAGGCTTATAATCCGAAAATTATGGTATCTTTATAAACTGCACCCTCATAGCTCTCCAGGTTGTTTCTTTCATTTGTTAGAAACTTGGTGAAGCAGCAATTCAAATAATATCTAAAATAAATTAAAACAGCACCAATTAAAAGTGTTTATGAGCTTTAATTTTTGCTTGAACTCTTGATTCCTAGCTCAGTTAATGCTTGGAGGTTCAATATGCAGTTGGATCAGTGGATAAAGTACAGAAAAAAAAAGAAGTCGAGCAAACACCAGGCGTGTGAGTGGAGCTGTGGAAGTGGTGGACTGTGTGGGTGGTCACTCTGTTAAAT
This sequence comes from Valencia hispanica, assembly GCA_963556495.2. Taxonomy (NCBI): domain Eukaryota; kingdom Metazoa; phylum Chordata; class Actinopteri; order Cyprinodontiformes; family Valenciidae; genus Valencia; species Valencia hispanica. Next base: position 4,433,808 of record OY747722.1, on the reverse strand, counting down.
CGGCCTCCTGATGATTGGCAGCTAGCTGACACGGTGGTGGACACAGTCGGGTGTTCCGACTGAACGCCGGTCCACACCTGGATGATTAATACACCCGGGGGGAAGAAACACACACTCACTCGCACACGGCGAACAACAACAAACGGCTGCGTTGACCTTAATGTAGCTGTGCTGAACTCTCTGTGTGTTGAACCTGATGTGAATTGACGCACAAAAAACACCCATAATCCCCCGGGACAGGTCTGAGAGCTCTGAGCTGAGCTGATTACCTGCCGCTGACACACACACAGACACACACACACACTCCGTGCGCACAGTTCCTGTTTCCCCAGGAAACAAGGTGGGGGGGGGATAAAAATGTTTTCTGTATCAAAGCGGCTCGGCCGTCCACAGAGCCCCACCGGCTGCAGGATGCAAACAACTGCTGCACTCGAAGTAAATCAACGCGGAACACCGAATATATGATGCATAACAAACTCCTCCATTATATAGAATAATTAGACTCAGAAATCCTACATTTAGACTGGTAAAAAAGACAGATGAAAAATAAATATGTTGGTTGTACGGTGATTTTTGTTTGAGACTCGAGTTGGACTTAAGTTGCAAAAATAAAAGATCTTAGACTTGACTTGGACTCGTGATCTGAGACTCGAGTCTCGGTACCAGTTTTACGTTTGCACGTGTTCCTGTGAAAGGATGCGCTCACTTATTAGCCAGTGATGTTTGTGGATTATTATGGGATGTTAATGGCTCACAACAACCTGTTATTAGTAGCTGTAGCCTCACATTAACGACCACATGAACGTGTCTCCGACTGGACGCGGTATTAAATGACTTTGAATCATTTCAGAACGAAATAAACGTAGCTGACCTCCGATGTTTTTCTCGCTGCTAAGCTAGCCGCTACATTACAACGATGCTTCCGGCTAGAAATATGAAAATAAAAGCACTTCCTGTTCTGTTCATTCAGAAGTGCAACATTTATTTACTTCCTTCGCTTTCTCATTGATTATTTTGTAATTTATATCTTAAATCTGAACATCTTTACTATTTAGAATGGAGAGCAGAGGTTTTTAAATGTGGATTTAGAAAATTATTTCCCAATTTTATTTCACTTCTCCAGCGCAGAATCAGGAGAAGAAAACCCTCCAAACCAGATTTAGTGTGATACTTAATAAAGTAGTGGATCATTTGAAAACAGGGATAAACAGCTGGTAATGTAGTCATTAATAAGTCAAAAAATCCGAAATTCAACATTGACAGCTTTTAATCTTTCTGTTTTTTTTTACCTGAAGCATAAATGGGGTAAATATAAATCCGCCTTTCGTAAATATTGTGGTTGAACTTGCCCCTCAAAGACTTGGGGACAAATCCAAGTCTTTTATTTTTCTTTGAATAGATTAAATCATTTAAAAGCTTGTGCTATGAACCACAAAGCAGCTGAAACACACCTCTCCTACTTCGGCGGATCTTCCTGGAGGATTAAATGATACAAAACGAAATGCAAATCATCCCAGGACATTAAAAAAAACAAAAAACAAGTCTGCTGGAGATAAATGATACCCTTAAGTATGTCAACAAACTGGAGAACGTTGCATTTCCTTCAAATTTTAAGATAGAAAAGTTAGAAATGGGTTATTTTTAGTTCACGTAGTTTTGATAATTTCTGTCATTTGTTAGAAACATAAAATAACATCTTTGGTTGCAAAATAAGCCCCAAACTCAGACTTTCTTTCCATTTGCGTCAAACAGAAGAACCTACAGCAAAGGTCGACCCTCCTCTTCCTCATTTTGTTTTCCAAAGACTGATGGATGTGTGATAGATCATTGATAGAAGGACGGACAGATCAATAGGTGGAGGAGAAAGGCAGAAAGTAGGCCACCCATCTGTTCAGACTCATCCATCTTTCTGTTGGATGTTCAATTTCTAATCTGAGTGAAAAAGAAAGAGGAAGAGGAGAGGAAAGGGCAGATGATGAAACAAAATATATATATATAGTTGAAGAAGATGAGAGAATGATCGAAAGGAGGTGGATAAAGGGAGAAAATGGCTTTTTTTCCTCATTCTAAAGTGAGTTATTCTTTTAAATGAGGCTTCAAAAAGGCCATGGAAGTGGGAGAAAAAGAATTGAAGATACAGGTGAAGGAAATATGAGCAAACCAAAAATGAAATGGAAAAATGTACAAAATAAAAGAATATGATAAGGAGGAAGCCAGTTATCACCCTGTGGAGGCAGCCTATTTTAGCGGCTTGGATTACGATTATTGGGTCAGGATGTGACCATGAAAGACAAAATGGACGCCCTCAGCACTGTAGACCATCCCAAACCTCCTTACTGCCATCGCTCGAGCTCGACCCCCAACCCCCAACCCGGAGGGAGAAGTCCACCTTTTACCAGAACCATGGCTTCTGATTAGGAGCGGACTTCTCCCGCCCGCTGCTTCATCTCTGGCTGTCAAACTCTCCAGCAGATCCTGAAGGTCGTGGCTTATAGCCGCAAACATCATCTGCAAAAAAGCAAAGATGAGACGTGGAGGTTCCTGAACCAGAGATTCTCCTCTTGTCCCGATCCTTAATGCAATATTAAAGAGGCGTCAGCACACCGGAACCACATCACTGGGTCATTAGCGGGACTCTGGAACCTGGAGGCTAAATCAGTCATTTGATTCAGGTGTGTTGGACTTAGAGCACATTCAAAGGTTGCAGGACATCGGCCGTCAATGACTTCAGCCTACACCCCTGGTCTAAAGCAAGAGTGTCCAGATCCAGTCCTCAAATTCTGGTGTCATGCATCTTTTAGATGTTTTCTTTCTCCAACACAACTGATCCAAATGGCTGATTCGGTTTCTCAGCAAGCCATCGAGTTCTGCAGAGGCCTGGTAATGAGCCATAGCCAGAGCGCAGTGCAACGTTCTGCAGCGCAACTTTAAAACGTGACACCAAAACAAAAACAGAAAGGACTCCCAGCTATCACTAAACTCTGCTGTTTGGGAACATTAATGGTTTCTCATGCAGCTACAATAGAAAAAGAAAGATGGACCGAACCAGAACTTTGTCAGCGAACGCATCTTCCAACAGCAATAAGGTCCATAACTCGCTCTGCACTGAAATGAATGACTCACCTGAAACAATGTCAAGCTGAATGTAGACATCACTGATACTGAAGAAAAACCAGCTGACGTCCAACATGGCTACCAGTAGCATCCAATCAGCCCAAACTCCTTATTTTGGATCAAGCAAGTCGGCGGAATCCTTGTTAATAAGAAGGGATTTTCCCAACCGCGGCCCATGCTGCATTCAAGTACAGCTGGGAGACTAGGCTGCCGAAACATCAAAACGACTCCAAAGTGATTTAAGCATTCTCAAATGTGGCCAAAGTATCATTTAAAAGTTCTAAACATGAACACTATTTTCAAGTGGTTATATTGTTTTCTACTCTGGCTATGTCTGCTTGTACTATCTTATAAAAATCCCATGAAATCTCCAGTACTATATTTTCAACATTTTTAAGTTATAGAACTTAATTAAATTAAATGAATTTGCATCCCCCACTATGGAGGGTCACTAGTCAACAATGTTAAGCGGAGATTGAGGAATCCCTCAAAGTGCTCTTTCGGGTCGTGGGGTAAGATGGGGCTAATATGGAAATTAAGAAGTGGAGAATGAGGTGGTTAAAGAAAACAAAGAAACAGGAAGTGACAAAAACACAAACTGGTATAAAAACAGCCAAGGTTTAAGAAATAATACAACATTTGGATGTTCAATGATAGAAAACAAGAGTGATCAAACCTTCAACATCATTACTTTCTTTCCTCTTTTCATCAGACCAACAGGCAGAAAAAAACGACTGGAAACAAAGATGCTGGGGAAAGAGATGGGATGAAGCAATACAAGCAAAAGGAGGAGGAGAGGAAAGGAGGTAAGCCATGGACAGAAGTACAGCACCCCCCAGTGGTTGCAAGGAGAGCTGCATCCTCACATACACCCATGCAAACTTTATTTAAAAGCTCCGCATCATTACTCTGATGGAGTTAATTCATGAAATCCTGTTTCCCTGCCGCTCTCCTGATGAGAATAAATGAGTCTCTCTCCTCAATTGAGAACGTAATGAAATATTGAATAAATTATATTTCCACCGCACAGCTTCCACCTTCTGCCTAGAGTGTGTGTTTAAAGTTAAAAAAAAAGGTGGGAATTAAAGGAATTTTCCACAATTTCAATTTCTCTGGAGGTCTGCAGCCGGTTTGGTGACATCAAGTTTGTGGAGAATTGATCTGTAGAAGGTTTGTGACGTGAAAAACTCAACTAGCCGACCATCGTCTTCCGGGTATCTGAGACCAGGTTCTGGAGGTAACGGGTCCAGGAGAGCCCCCTCCTCAGCTCAGAGATGTTTGAAGGCTTTGAGGGGCAAGTCAAAGTAAAGTCTCATTTATTAATCTAGTCCACCTTGAACTCTGCGTCGCTGTATCCATTAAGCAGCCATTAGCATCCCATTATAATCCACCAACCTCACTGGCAAATAATGAAGCTCTTCCTTTGACAGTAAAACATGCTCTGCAGCTCACATACAGTCTTTCTTTCACTCTTCATTAAACAAAATAAAAATGGTACGAAGACTCGAGTCTCGGAGCTCAAGTCCAAGTCAAGTCTTGTTTCAAGTGGAAAAAATTATCTGGCGCTCTAGTTTCAGGAGGTTGCAGTTTGTTGGAGGAATGAGTGAGCGGGGGGAAAATGACAGGATTACTCATTAGTAATCATAATATAAAAACTTATTGCCTCCGATTGGCTAACTGCAACGTGACTCTTATGCTAGCTTCCAACGAATAACTAACCTATAGCGTTATACTTTCGGTGGTGGTGTTTCAAAGACAAGTACTGTGGCTGATGTGGGGGTTTTATGGGTTGGAGGCATCTGAGGGGGATCCCTGGGGGTGGGATCACTGGGCGGACGGGGTGCTGGACATCGTGGCCCCAACCTGGGGTTGGGCTTTGGTGGCTTTGGGTGGTAACTCCTGATGGCTGCATGCGGTGCCTTAGGGGGGTTGCACCGACGGACATGGGTTTCTGGCCTGGTGGCCGTGCGGCGCCTGGGTAGGGTCTGGGGTGGGCCGATTGTCATCGCCGGTCCCTGTATGGCGTCTCGCCTTGTTTGCTGGTTGGGGTGCCTGGCTGCTGGTTGCGGCGGCTGCGTGGCATTTCTGGGCCTGATCAGTCCTGTTTCGCACTGGACTTAGCTTCTGGGTCTTGGTCTTTATGCGTTGCGGGGCTCTGGGGTCGAGCATTTGCCCAGGTTCGGTCGGACCTGCGGGTGGACTGGCCGGTTAGTGGGCGTGCAGGGCAGGTGGGTGGGGCGCTGGGTTTGGTTGCCTGCCGGGCCATTGAGCAGCAGTGGTCGCTCCACAAGGGAATGGGGCTGGTGGGTCGGCCGCCCGGTTCATCGGTTTGCTCCTGGTCTGGGCGGGTACGTCGCCGTGGTTTGGGCTGCGGGGACCTCCGATGCGCAGGTGGCGCTGGGGGCCTCCTTTGCTGGCGCGGAGGCTATTGCTAATAGCGACAGGTGCTCTCCCCCTACAAGGGCACTTGGACGGGGGGGAGGGGTGTGCTGGAGGGGGCGAACTCAACCTGGGTGTCTAGTGTCCTTTGTGTTCTGATAGTAGAGCGAATGTCAGGGTGGGTTTAGTTCTCCTTCTGGGATGGGGCTGGGGGGTGCTGTGGCCGTGGGCCCCGGGTTTAACATGCCATGGCCTCCCTCCCCTGGTGGATCCCGGTGAACAGCGGTGCCTATTGGGGTCAGTGGGGGAGCTGGCTCCCTGGGAAGACATTTTGTCTCCCAGTCCTTCCTTCCCCATCCCTGGACACCTCTGTCCACCCGCTCCATCACTTTACCACTCATATAGGGTCTTGGGGCATGGGCACATCACTGGGGTGGGAGGAGGGGTTTCCCTCCTCGCTATCCCGTGGCGTCCTGGGTCCCAATTTTAATATACAACTTAGACACTCCCACTTATAACATTTTCATGCGACACCCATGTAGAGACTTTGGGGTGGGCAAACTTTTCGGCATCCAGAGGGGGAGCGGTTCAATCAGCTTCACCTCTGGTGCCGGTGCCCACTGTTAAACCACATATAGACACTGAGGGCTCGGGGTGGGGGGTGTGTGGCTGCCTTCCCCACATCCCATCCCTGCTGGGCCCCGGCTCTCCCGGTCCATGGACCGGCCCGCCCTGGCGCAGCTGGTTGCCAGCGAGGCCCGTGGGCTCGTCACTGCTGCCCCCCCGGGCCCCTGCATAGTGGCCGCTGGATGTTCCCCTGGGGTTCTCCTTTGCTCCTCTCTTGGGGGATACGGTCGGCCCCGCCCGGGTCCGCCTGGGGCTCTGGGGGTCATTTGGACGTCTTGGCTCCGATCTCCTTTATGTCTGCATTGATTCCATGATTGACACTCTGAGCCGATGTAGCTACGAGCTAACTGAGCTAACCAAATCTAACCGAAGCTAACAGAGGTTAGCCGGGCGCTTTTAGCCAGAAAACCGCGGCTGAGCGACTCTGCAAGCCCCTCCGCCTTTATTGAAGATGCCTCTTCAATAATTTTGTCAAATAAAAGCATGAAGCCTTGTTGGTCCATAACTTTCACTCAAACTACGTGAATTTTAATTAAAACAAGTTTCAATAATCAATATGTAAAGAGGAAATGTGATCATTTCAACTCATTTTTGTCCAAGCAGCAGAAGAAGAATTTTACTTACCGAAAAAAAGGAAGTAGAGGCTTCTTGGACGCTCTGTTAGTGCAATCAATACCACGGGAAGCCATCTTTGTCCAATAAGGTCACGGTTAACATCCGAACATGAATAAACATTGTGGTCTGATGGTGAAGTTCAGAGAAACAAAATAGCCGAGACTTAACGTGAGGCTGAGGCTGGAGCAAGCAGACGGGAGGCAAGCCGATAGCCACCAGCGCTAGCGCTGACGGCTGATCTTAGACCTGTCAATCAAAAGGACACGCCCCTAATTACTCGTAACTTCGAGTTTAAACTCAATCTAAACAGATGAGTTATTAAAAAATTAACCCCCTCAGAGTTGTCATAAACTTGACCTATTAAACCTTAAATGTTTGAACCAGGCTGTAAACATGTTTATTTCTGCTGTGAAGTTGGTATTTGTTTAACATGGGAGTCCTTTCTGCATCCAGCCCCCTAGTGGATGAGAGGGAGAACTGCAATTGTTGTCACTTCCATGTTAGCATCACTTTTGGCCGGCAGAGTTTACCCCTTGGTCATAATCCATATTTCATGACCGCAGCTAAAGGTCGGAACGTAGATGGACCGGTCCCTTTTCTTAAAAGTCGGGACCTTTACCATGGATTTATTTACCCAGTTCAGTTCATATCAGGGTTGTCAAGCCAAGCGTTTGGGTCTGTAATCAGATTAAAGGTGCATTGAGCCTTAGCAGGTTTAGAGACAAAGCTTCATTTTAGACGCTATGCCGACAGAGGAAGTGTGTTTTGATGTCCAAAAACAAAGAAAAGAAAAAAGTGACAGCTGTTTTGTTTAGTAAACCGAGTCACCGTGGAAAAAGGAGTGGCTCATTTTAAACAGAAATCTTGACCAAGAACACTCGGGTGGTAACTTTTCAGTTTCCTTCTCTCGCCGTGTGTGCTGATGTTTCTAAGTGAAACAAATGAACTGAAGCTGCAGTGCAGAGATGAACGCACAGCAACCAATCAGATTCCGGTAATAACCCTCTTCCCTTACCCCGCCCCCCTCGGTGGTGCTCATTTTGAAGATGGATCTTCTCTCTGGTTGCAGGCGACAGGGTCATCAGGAGGATCTGATCAGCTGAGAAAAACCATCTTAGAATTAAAAACATGATGGATGGATGAAGAGGTGACCCTGTTTTTCCTCCATGTTTGACGTTAATGCAACTAAGGAGCTTCTTGATGAGATGATCACATGACCCAGATAAGGAGGAAGGTGGGGCTAATTGAGCTTTAATCCTGAAGCTAAGGGCTGCTGCTGTCCAGCGGAGCAGAAAGCGGCGTTCCCTCTCTCACATGTCATTTATTGGGGATTAATTAGCAGAAAGGTCTGGGCCGCTGTCGTCTTCCCGTCTCTCTAACGAGGCTTGTTAGGGGAAAATGTGCTGATTGCTGGAAACTTCCAGCAGCCACGTGAACTTTAGACTTTTAGCAGAAAAACGAGAACAATTGAATTCCCCTGAGAACCAATTATATTCAATCACACACACACACACACACGCTGCACTGACACTTTCACACTACAGTTATTTACAGGAAATGTGACGATTTACTTTAACAGATGCCAAACTCACAGGAGGTTCACGCTGCAAGTTGGGGAAACCGAACCAGTTTAACTCACACAATCATACAGGCGCACCCGAGTAGTTTAAAATATCATCAAAACATTTATATTTATTTCAATAAAGTAAAAAAGTGAAACTCCTAGTCTGTACAGCTATTTAAAAGCAAACAATTCCATCCCATCTGATCAACAAAGCAAGTTATTAACCCCAAAATGATATTATGTCCATGTTATGTTCTACATATTCATGCATTAGACAATCACTGACTCAGTCTGTAAAGAGGGTAAGCCACAGATTGATGTATCCAAGCATATTCATGGGAAGTTAAGTGGAATGAAAACATTCCGCGGAGACTTGCTGGACAATGTATTGTCATTGCAACATCTATGTGCAGAGTATTAATGTTGCAAATGAGTTCTTCTACTATCATAAGCTGACACCATACATGTTAAATTATCATCACTATGTCCAAAAAAGTTGTGCCTTTTTTTGCGACATCCTTTCTTTATACATATACATGTTATGTCATTTGAAAACGAAGATTCTTGTGATTCCAATGACTAAATATTTAGTTAGACTGTATATTGCTAAATACATAATTTATGTTATATTAATATATATATATATATATATATATATATATATATATATATATATATATATATATTTAGCTGCAAATTAAATATTTAGTTAAAAAGCTTTGATTTAGTTTGGAAGTTGAATATTTAGCATCAAACTAAATGTTTAGCTTCTTAACCAAATATTTAGTTTGTAGCTAAATATTTAGCTTATTTACTTAATAGTTAGTTTGGAAGCTAAATGTTTAATTTGCCGCTAAATATTTAGTTAGGAAGCTAAATATTTAGCGGCAAATAAAACATTTAGCTACTTAACTAAATAATTAGTTTGGATGTAAATATTTAGCTTCTTAAATATTTAGTTCAAACTAAATTTAGTTCAAACTAAATATTTAGCATCAAAATAAATATTTAGTTAAAAAGCTAAGTATTTAGTTTGGAAGTTAAATATTTAGCTTCTTAAATAAATAATTAGTTTGGATGTAAATATTTAGCCTCTTAACTAAATAATTAGTTTGGATGTAAATATTTAGCATCTTAAATATTTAGTTCAAAATAAATATTTAGCATCAAAATAAATATTTAGTTAAAAAGCTAAGTATTTAGTTTGGAAGTTAAATATTTAGCGGCAAACTAAATATTTAGCTTCTTAACTAAATAATTAGTTTGGATGTAAATATTTATCCTCTTAATTAAATAATTAGTTTGGATGTAAATATTTAGCTTCTTAAATATTTAGTTCAAACTAAATATTTAGCTTCCTAACTAAATATCTAGCTTCCTACGTTAATATATTGCATTTTAGTTAAATATTTAGATTCATAACTAAATATTTACCTTGATAATACATTCAGGTATATAACTGTAACATTTACAAATAAATGAATAACACGGTGAAAATAACAGGCTAAATAACCCAAATGATTGGTGTTAATTTTTGACTGTGCAGCTTTACAAATGGCACCCCATATTTGGACACACCAGTTCCATATTGTTCTGTAAGACCACATTTATTGAGAATATTTCCCTTCTTTGCATGAATTCAGATATATTATTCAGTGATGTACTTACACACCTGCAGAGGAGGTAGAGTTACAGCTGTATGTTTTCCCCTGTGTTATGTTGAGTCTGTTTGTGCCGTCTGAATGTCGGTGTGAGAGCTTCCATCTCGTCCAGCCTGGAGCGCTGCTGCAGCTGCAGATGCATCAGGCTCACCCAGGGTCAGCTGAAGCTTTCTGATAAGCTGGAGGTTCTCGCCTCTTCTTGATTAAACCACTGCAGCTCTGAGTTTAACTGCCTGACTGACCTTCACAGCGTGTTCAATTTCACTTATGCCCGACCCACACCTGCTATAAACACAAAACATCCTGTTAACAGAGTTTCTTTAAGGTCTTCATCTGATCTTTTTATGCCTTCACTTTTGATGGATGTTTAAATATAAAATCCTTTAAGTCTTCTCAGTGAGAACATGTCTGTTCTGCTGTCGGATCATTCCGGCGTCTCTTTCATACCTTTTGTTTAATATTTCCCATCCATTTGTGGTCATTTGGATTCTCTTGTTTTTACGTTCTCTTTCCCCTGAACTGTTTTGGTAAAAAAAAAAAAAAAGCTAAACATTAACGTATTTTATTAGAACTGTATGTCCCAGATCAGTGTAAAGTGGAGCCTGATTGTTTAGTGGAAGGAAAATCTAAATTTCAAAATGTTTCCAAGTAAGAATCTGAATGGTTCAGACAGAAATGTTTGCCTCTTCATCTTTGCAAAACAGATGAAGCTCAGTCAGATTGGATGGAGAGCTGTTTACGTTCGAGGAGCAGCTGTGATTGGTTGAACTTAGTTTTCAGTGCTCAGGGACCAGGAGGGTCACTCGAATGCTAAAAGGAGAGGGGAAACCATTTAGGAAATGCAATTGCAAAACGGATTTGAAAATGAGAGCTGGAAAGAGAAAACGGATGTAGAAAAGGAAATATATTTACAATCTCATTTATTTATTGTGTTATTTAATTCTCCATTTTGAAATAGGATTTGAAAAACGTTTTCAAATCACAGTATTTAATAATCAAATAATAAATACAATTTGCAATTCCTCTTTAGTATTTCAATTTAAAATGTGTAATTACAAAATGCTTTTCAAATTTGTCTTTTTTTTGTATGGATTATTTGTTATTATTTTGATATATTTAGCAATCTATATTTTTAATTCACAATTAAGCACTCATCGTCAAAATGCTGTATTGCTTTTCCAATGACCCCCGTAGTCCTCCGTACTTCATACAATGCCAACTCGGGTGCCAATAAGGGATGTGAAGACTTCTGTATTTGTTTTGGATTCCCTTCGTTGATGATGATCTGCAGCTGTCAGGTCAAAAGGTCAGCAACAGGCATGATCCCGGTTTGACGTTTATTCGACTAGAGTTGATTCGTTTCAGTCTTGTCTATCTGCTCACGTCCACATCCCCTCCCTGCATGGGTTTGTGTGTGTGTGTGTCCAATAATAATCAACCACAGTTAGATCGCTTCGGAACAGGAGGAGGGAGCTGGGTGGAAGCTATCAAGAGGAAACCATTCATATGGTAATGTCCACCTCCCACATACAGATCTGTTTCTGTGTGACTGCAGGAAAATGGACAATTTCATTTTCTGTCTCATAACATGAGACTGAAACCAGTCGTTAGAGTTAAAGAGAAGGAAGCTCAGTCACCTTAGATTAGATGCTCTTTGTGTGTTTTTGCCTTTTAGCTTGTATTTTTCTGTCCGACTCTACCCTGCTGGACTGGATCGAATGTTTTTGTTTTCTGTGATTTATACTAGAATAACGCTGCTCATGGTGGTTGGCAGGATGCTGGAGTTGCTCTCTTAGTTCTGATTTGACTCTGACAACCGTTACATGTTTGGATAGTATTCCTTCTGGTTTTGGATGCTGTTCAGCTGGAAGGATCTTTACTTTTTTCTTTCAGGCAATTGTATGATGTGTAGCAGCTGATTAGCATCTCAAAAGCTCAAATAATACCCAAACTACAACCCAAAATCCCAGAGGAGTTGAAAAGGAGGCTTCATGGATGCAAAGCAGGACCAAAAAGGAGAGACAGGAGGAGGAATTACAAACCGTCTCTTCCATCAATCATGATGGGCAAGGATCATAACCCCTACTGCAGCATCTCTCTCCGCGGTTTCTAACTATACAACCACACAGATATTCAAAGAGGAGCAGCAAAAGAAAATGAGGTGGATTAGCAGTGCTTGTCTACAACTGATTGTGTCATTCAGGACATGTTACTGTGGGATATATCATCTCTGCTGCCTAGATATTGAGCTTTTAGCCTATCGTAAAAGTCTTGACTGTAATACAGCAACTTCAGTCAGAGGCCTCTTCAGATTCGTTGCAAGACTGACTGCTACCGGATATCCCTTCTGCCCACAGCGTCACCATCCACAACTACTCTGAAGATATTTGGATGATATGAGTTACAACATTTAATTTACCTTTGGGATAAAGTATTTTTAAACTTGAGTTAAATATTATTTACCTATATGCCTTATAAGCCTTTTATCTAAGATGTGTTTTATAAAGAGAACAGCTCCGAAACCTTTTAGAAAGCGGCAAAATTAAAAAACGTTATTTTTGTAGGTCCATCTGAAGTCAGGGTTCCTCACCAACCCTGACTCAAAATTCTAAGATGTCTTTGATGGAGATGAAACTGTAGTAAACTCAGACTTAATTGATCTCTGAGCTGCAAGATCATGAAACTAGTTAAAGTGAAGCATGAAGTAGGCTAAACGATCTAACAAAGCAACACATCATGCGCCGATGTGAAGACATACAAGAATAGATGAGAAACAAAGTCCGGGAGATCTATCAGTCTGGGAAGGCTTTGGGACTACAAAGAACCACAGTGCAGGGCCTTCCCAGGAAAGGCCAACCTACCAGAATTACTCCAGAGAGCCTCAACGACTCATCCAGGAGGTCACAGAAGAACCCAGGGCAAAATCTAAAGCCCTGCAGGCCTGACGGCCTCAGTTGAGGTCAGAATTCATGATTCAACAGTGAGAACAAGAGACTGGGCAAAAATGGCCTAAATGGGAGCGTTTCAGTGCCAAAAGCACTACTGACCTCATATTTGTAAAACATCTTGATGAACTGGAAAGCATGGACGAGATAAGAGTGGGCCTTTCTGGAGGACATGATTCCAGTCACATCTGCTCTAAAACCAAAAGCATTCTAGACTAAATAAATCCTACTTGCAGTAAAACATTGTGGTGTTAATCCCCCTTTGATTAGCCCCCCTACAGGAGGCTCCTCCTCCTGTGATCTGGGGACATAGATCTCTGCAACAAGCAAGTCCATTTTTCTTTTCTTTTTTTTCTCTTATGATGGGCTGAATAACCCATAATTTTCTCTCAGAGCCCCGCAATGGAAATATATGAGGCCTCTGGGGTTTTCTTTTCTGGGATATCTTGTTTCTGTTTCACCAAAGCAGGTACATTTGATTGAAATTAAGGAAAAATTAAAACTGAGATATAAAATGGATAGAAGAAAGTCTCTATTTGTTTTCTGGAACCTTTCATAGAAGCTCAAAAGGACCTGAAAACAAGCTAACGGATTTCAAACTAATCAATTTTGGACCCAAAAGTTTGTCTCAATAAATAAAATCTTTCCAAATAATTTTAAGCTAAATTGAAACCTTATGGACTTCGAACATATGGCAGCATTTAAACACATTTTACTGAGATATAATGTGTCTAAAATCCGAATCAACTTGTTTAATTTCCAACCACACATTGTTTCCTAATTGCATGCATGATTTTCTGCTGACTACGGAAACCCTGAAAGACGGGGAAAAGTTTTAGTAACACAGTAAGTCTGTAGTGATTTACCTTTGGACAAATGCCTTAGGATACAAAGAGTTTAATAAAAAATAATAATAAAAAAAACCAGAATCATTAATGGAAAATAGTGTTTTTGACGACTAAAGGTATATATATATAAATACAGTATATATATATGCGTGTGTGTGTGTGTGTGTCCTAATCTATATCTATATTTTAGTCAATATACTCTTTAGACAAACATTAATCATACTTCTCAGCTGGTGATTGTATAGGAACCTATGGAAGCTGACCTGTGCTCCCTGACAGAGGAGGCCCAGCACACAGTCGGTGCTACAGTTGGTGTTTAGGTGATCCATTTGGGTGGACTGGTGGGACTGATGGTACCAATATTGAAGATTCTTTCAGTTGAACGTAGATACATAGGAATATTGGTTAGTCTTTTCCAGCTAGGCAGGTAACAGGTCCTTGCAAACACAGAGAATGTGAGGTGTAATTCTCTTTATGTAAATATTGATGTCTGCGTACAGTACTGTAGTCCAAAGGTAAACCCAACCAGCTTCCACCTGCTCTGACATACAAACCACATATTTAAATAACCTGACCTCTTCAGGGTTAGGAGAACACTGTGCAAATGTTACAGCAACCAAACGAAATTTCTGGCAGAGAGAAAGCAACTCTTGATCAAATATTAACTAATATTAACTATGGCTGTGACTGTTGCTCTGTTTATTCACAGCATACTTGGACTGTCATTAAGACTTACAGGTACAAACTGTGTCCTTTTGTAAGCGTTCAGGAAAAGCTCTAGTTACACGGGAGTCAGGCTAAAGACAGACATGCTACTTTCTGTTAGTAGAGACTCCACTTCAAAATAAGAGTGTCCCGACAACGACATTCTGGAAAATTAGCTGCAGAAACCAATACAACTCTGTAACGTTACAGCTTGCTGCCGCGTCCGTCTGGTGGTTGGAGAAGACAGAGCAGAGACACAGAAGGAACAGAAGATCTGATATAAGAGTACTTTCAGTATTAAAGAAAGTAAAAAGTTGATAACAGGACACGGTTACTTGGAGCATCATCCCAGTCGATGCCCCCCGTCCAACAGAGCATTGCAGCCAAGCAGGAAGTCCACAAAATGCCATTAAAAGCCTTCAGTTGAAACCACCATAGCCAATCTAAAAGCAGGCTGATTTCTTATTTCTCGCCTAAAACCTCCTCAGATCGCCTTTTAGTCAACCTTATAGTAATTTAAGCTTACTTTCTGCACTTACCTTCATCGTAGCTGATAGCGCCACCGTTTTCTGGACATAAAAGGTATTACAAAAACACACTTATTACACAAATAAAATTGTCTTGCCTTTAAGTTTTTCTAAGGTATTACAAAAACACACTTAGAAAAACTTAAAGGTGAGGCAAGGCAATTTTATTTGTATAGCACACTTTCAACAACAGGGTAATTCAAGGTGCAACTCACCCCCAAATCAACTTTTTTTTTAATGATAAACTGTATAAATTTGTGTCTAATATTGCTTTCTACATGTCTGGTCATTATTTTTTGTATTTTATTACATTTTAGTTATCTACGGATGAAAATATCAATTTTTTACCAAAAACTGTTAGTGGAGCGCCCTCTTCAGGTTAAAACGTCACACTGCAATTGAATTTGAATCGGCCATCGCTACTGGCTCAGCGGGGGGAAACTGACGTCCGCCTTCCTGCCGCTGTGGAGTATAAAACAAGCCCCGCCTGGGCCACGCCTTGTTTACAGCGTTTATCAGGTTAGTGATTTGTTAGCTTAGCATTTAGTTAGATTCTTTAGCCTAGCCTTTCCTGCTGACATCTGCGCATTAAACTATGACAAAGGGATGAACCGATTTCAGTAAATGGATAATGAAATCAGGGCTTAGAGTAATTTTTTTTGTGCACTTTGATTTATACCATGGCCACCTCTTTGCACCATACATTTTCTGCTGCGGACAATGAGGTGCAGCGGCTGCAGGTGCATCTGTTGAGGCAGAGTCACACGATATTACTCGAGATAATCTAAACTTAGCTTTAGCAAGTTTAGATTATCAACAATGTACCACTCAGAGACGGGCCCCGTTATATGCCGCGATGCCGCTGCAGGCTCGGCACCTGTTGCTCCAGGGGGAAAAAAAAACATTAATATTTTGACCTAGATTTGGAACAGACTTAGAAAATGGGTCTTCAAGAAGAAAAAGAAATGTGTCTTTCAGGGCTTAATTGAGCAAGAGGAAAAAAAACGTTTTCCCCCTTGCCTTTAAGGGCTTCCGTAGAAGACATCTAAATGGTTTATGTTGTAATTGTTGTTGTTTTCCTCTTCTAATTTTGTGCTGAATTTGCAAAGCAAAGCAGTGCAGCATGCACCCACTAGCAAAAAAAGAACATGGCTTTGTGAAGGATGGAGTGAATTGAAATGGAGAACATGATTAATTTGAAGGATTATAATATGGTGGGAGATGCAGAAAAGGTCATTTAACTACAGTACTCATCACTTTTTAATTCCACAAAGTTAGACATGCTAGATAGTCTAGGGACAAATGTAGCAAATTAGCTGTCGCTAAAAGCATTATGATCCAAGCATGGGGATGCTGTTGTATAGTTGCCTATGGTTTTTTTGTGTCTGTCCCTATCAAATAAGCTCAATGTCAATATGCAGAGTGTTGCATGACTGAAGTTGTAGAAGTTGGCAAACTTGATCAGTCTTTAATCATACTTTCAATCTTGTCACTGGGTGTGTTTTTTTTATCAAGGAGGAGCTTCTTCGATGTCTACTTTAGACACTACAAAGTCATCTCAGAAGACCTGAATGCTTCCTGGAGCACTTCCTGATCTCTGCCCCGGCCAGGTGAGTTTATTTCTGTTCCCATATGGTGTTGGGATTACTTTCTTTAATATGAACATTGCAATTCATAACCAAACTAGCGAACCGGTTGGGGTAAAATGATATTGTGGAGAGTAAAACTGTAATCATGGGCGCAATAATTTTCTAACAGGGCGCATACAATTACATTTTTTCCTTACATTTCCAAAATCTTTTCCACTTTTGCAAAACTTTCTCTGTTTTTTTTTTTTTTTTTACATTTATTTATTAGATGTACGCCCTCTCGCTTCCAGTTTTCTCCGGGAGTGACATTAAAGATCCAGATTAGGCCAGACAATGCACGGTTTTACTTCATAAATGAGATGCTTCAAGAAGATTTGATTTTAACACATTTAAAATGTTCCTTCTCTCTGTAGTTTGGCAGAATAAACTGTATACAGGTTTTGACAGGTCAAGCATTACAAAACTGCCTTAGGAAAAAAATAGGTTAATAGAAATAATTACTGTTCTGTATTTGAAAATTACACTGTAACAATAATACCTCATCTTTTTAAGTCTTATATAGGAAAGAAATTACACACAATTTTGAAATTAGATGCTGAGAAAATAAGTATACTTTTCTTTTTAATGTAATAATAAAAAAAGCACTCTCACAAAGACACAAAAATAAAAACGTATATTTTAGTCTTTAGTTTTTCTCAGTCAGTCTAATAGATAAACTCTATTTTTTGTGAAAACGGGATCTTTGGCGCCTGTCATGCATGCGAGCTCTGAGCGCGGTGCACTCACTCACACATTTGATTGTGCTCAAGAAACACTGAAAGTAAAATCATGCATGTCTAGTCTGGATTAGTGATGTGCGGATTGATACTAAAATATCGATACCTCCAATACCAGCTTTGTATGTTCTAGAATCGATGTTCTTATAAAAATATTGATATTTCAGTCATTTGGAGCAAATATGTAGTTTATTGGAAATAGAAATACAGAGTAAAGTAACCACAATTACCCTAGTTTATCTGAATAATGCCCACTAAATGTTTATTGTTTTATGTTGAGATGTTCAGGTAGGCGTTTTAAGACACACATGCTCAGATGCTGTCAATAAATATGTAAGTTGGCTCTTTTCTTGTATGATAATTCTTCATCAATAAACAAGAAGAACCAGTTATATGTCTTGCATTCAGTATGAAGTGACACTTTTAAGTACACTACTTGTTACTTTAATTTCCCAAACAGTAATATTTGAGCACGATCAAGGAACGATCAAGAGTCAGCACACAGCTTCAATTAATACAGCTAGAAACTACTGATCAGGTTCGTAACCTAGGTGTAGTAATGGACTCAGACCTGAACCTCCAGGGTCACATAAAGGTCAATAACAAGGTCAGCATTCTATCACCTGAAGAACATCTCTAGGATTAAAGGACTGATTTTGCAACACGACCTAGAAAAACTCATCCATGCGTTTATCTTTAGTCGGATTGATTACTGCAACAGCATCTTGACAGGTCTGCCTAAAAAGTCAATCAGACAGCTGCAGCTGATCCAGAACGCTGCTGCTCGCGTCCTCACTAGAAGCAGGAAAGTAGAGCACATCACCCCCGTTCTAAAGTCCTTACACTGGCTCCCTGTAGCTCAGAGAATAGACTTTAAAATACTTTTACTAGTTTATAAATCATTACATGGCTTAGCACCAAAATATGTTGAAGACCTGTTGTCATGGTACCAACCACCAAGACCACTCAGGTCCTCCAACTCTAGCCTACTAAACATCCCTAGACTCAGAACTAAACATGGAGAAGCAGCTTTCAGTTTCTATGCTCCTCTAATCTGGAACAGACTTCCTGACGAGTGTAGAGCTGCTGAAACTCTGAACTGCTTTTAATCGAGACTAAAACCCATCTGTTTAGAATTGCCTTTGAGTAAATGCTTGATGTTATATGTATGAAATGTGTTCATGCTCTGTTGCTTTTTTTTATTTTTCTCTTGCTTTATTGTGTATCATGTGTAATGTGTGTTTCTTTTATGTGTTTCTTTTAAATCACCAAATCATGTAAAGCACCTTGAATTGCCCTGCTGTTGAAAGTGTGCTATACAAATAAAATTGCCTTGCCTTGCCTTGCCTTGAGCAAAGTATCGGTATCGGATCGGAATCGCCGATACTCGCCTTCATTTTACTTGGTATCGGATCGGATAGGAAATCCGTGGTATCGCACATCACTAGTCTGGATCTGTGATGTCACTCCTGGAGAAATCTGGAAACGAGAGGGGCGTGCATCTAATAAGTGAAGGAAGAGAAAAACCGAGAGTTTTGCAGAAGTGGAAAAGATTTTGAAAATGTGAGGAAAAAATGTCTCTGTTAGAAAATTCTCGCTCCCATGATAACAGTTTTACTCTGCACCAAATCATTTTACCCTCTGCCCAACCTGTTTTTACGCTGGTTTTGTTGTGAATTCCGCCCTGATATTAAAGAAAACAAACTGACGCCATATTTCCTGATCTGAGATGCCGTGAAGAGAACTTTCTAGGAGAATGAAGGAAGCAGAGTGAGCTGCATGATTTAGTCTGTGTTTATGAAATCCAACCTCTTGTTTTCATGTCTTGAAGCTGAGCATCTGTTTGTTTGTTTTTCTCCATACAGAAGCCTTCATGCAGAAACGGTCCGGAATGTCGCTCGGCCTGTTTGCATGCAGACGACCAACATGTCTGTAGCCAACTGTCAGGTCACAGAGGAGCACCTCTGGTGCTGCATCTGCCTGGAAGTCTTCACCAATCCCGTCACGCTGCCCTGCGGACACAACTTCTGCAGAGGCTGCATTGAGGAGCATCTGAATTCGAACCCTCAGCGGCAGTGCCCCATGTGCAAGGAGCGAGTGGATAAGAAGCACAAGCTCGGGGTGAATACTTTTATATCGGAGCTGGCTGTTCAGTACAGGCGGTCTGCGGGAAAGAAAGCCGGGAACGACTCACCACATATGGTCGTGACGCCAGCGAAACCTTCCTGTGATGCTCCTGTTGGACCTAAACACCTGTCCTCAAGGTCCTGGCTGCTGCTAGCTGCTATCCTGGTGGCTCTGCTCGTTTTCTTCACAGGTAACCTGCGTCTGCATCGAACGCTTAGCGGCAACGAGACTCCGTCACTGTTTTCTTTGGTGGAGAAGACTGAGAGCATCTGCTCCGAGCACCACGAACCCCTGGAGCTCTTCTGCAGGAACGAACAAGTGAGCATTTGTCACAGCTGCAGGGCCTCCAGCCACAGGTTCCACCAGGTGGTTCCCCTGAAGGACGAATACGAAGAGAAGAAGGCCGAGCTCGGGAAAACCGAGGCCCGGATCCAGCAGGTGATCTGGCAGAGACGGCTGAAGATCCAGGAGCTCAAACGCTGGATGAAGCTCAGCGAGCAGGATGCAGACGGAGAGATGGCGGCCGGGGTCCAGATCTTCACCGCTCTGATTCAGACTCTGGAGAAAGCTCAGGCAGAGCTGATCGGGATGATTGAGGAGAAGCAGAGGGCGAGAGAGAAGCAGGCCCAGAGCTTCATAGGCGAGCTGGAGCAGGAGATCTCAAAGCTGAAGAGGAGGCAGGTTCAGCTGGAGCAGCTGGAGCGCTCCAAAGATCCTCTCGCTTTCCTCCAGAGCTTCCCAGTTCTGAACGCCGTTCCAGATACTAAAGACTGGACCCAGCTGAGGGTCTGTCCGGTGATATACAAAGGACTGACGAGGACGGCCATGGTGAGAGCCACGAATCAGCTGACAGAGGTCATCAGAAACGCCATGAGGAGGCTGCAGGACGCAGAGACGGAGAACCTCCACCAGTTCGCTGTGGATGTAACTCTGGATCCAGACACGGCACACCCTGCGCTCGTCCTGTCCGACGATGGGAAACGGGTTCGCCACGGAGACGTCGCGAAGAAACTCCCATACCAGTCCAAAAGATTCGAAGCTGCTATCAACGTCCTGGGGAAGCAGGGCTTCTCCTGTGGAAGATTTCACTATGACGTCCAGGTTAAAGGGAAGACCGCTTGGACTCTTGGAGTTGCCAAAGAATCAGTCAACCGGAAGGCCGAACTGAACCTAAACCCAGAAAATGGCTTCTGGGCCATTCGTCTCCAGGACAGAAAAGAGTTTGCTGCTCTCGCTAACAACCCGCTTCCTCTTCCTGTGGGATATAATCCGGATATGATTCGAGTGTTTGTGGATTATGAGGAGGGTCAGGTATCGTTTTACGATGTTGATGCTGCCGTTCTGCTTTATTCCTTCACTGGGTGCTCCTTTACCGAGAAACTCTTCCCGTTCTTCAGTCCTGGTCCGACTGAGGGTGGCAGGAACTCTGCTCCTCTTATCATCTCTCCTCTGACTCGACATGGATAAAATAAAGATGGTTTTAATCTGTAGTTTTGATTTCTTTTGTTTTTTTTGTTTTTTTTTATTGTAGTTTTATCCTATAGAATCAAACAACCACACATTGTCTTATTTATTAAATAAGGAAGAAACCAAAGTGGGGGAAAAAACAAATTTTAAATCTGTTCAACATACATAAAGTTCAAGAATTTAAACGAGGTGTTCTTTGTTTTTACCGGTAACTTTGTCTTTTTTTTTTTTTTCTTACATGCATAAAACTGGAACTATGCAATGTAATTGAATCAGAAAATCACCCAGTGGGGGGGAATTTGTATTTTTACTGTGTTGCACAAACTGTAATCAAGAAAAATCTAGAAAAACATAGTTTTTAATATTGTTTTGGAAGTTTTAAAAGAACGGCTTGTAAATACAATCCAAAATATTTAAGTTTAGATCAGCAATAAGTAATGTTGTTTTAAAATCTTGCTCTAGGGTAATCTTGCCCTTTTTAACTTTGAGCACCAGCCCCTGTAAAGGTCTCGGCACGGCCCTGGTTGACACTGGCAAGTTAATGTTTATCTCCAGGTTTACATTTTAATCATAGGCAGCAGAGTGTGCGTGCCTTGAGCTGAAATTCCTTAATCCTTTAATTGCCCAAGTATTTAACCGCACCATTGGTGGCCCATCCCACTGTCAGAGTGAAAAGCAATAAACGGAGAAGAGTCGTATCATGCCTGCAAAAAGAAGAATAGCAAGTTAATTTGACACCTGAAATGCACCTGACAATTTATTTAGTTTTGGAGCATGGGGTTGTGTAACAAAACAGAAGTAAACTTTACCAGAGACATTATTGAAAGTAGTACAGGTTCTCCTGACTGCCGATGTGGTTTAAAAAGGTCTCAGAAGAATCAGAAAGCAGCCGTTTCACTGTATAGAAAATATATAGATCACCCTGAAAGCAGGCCACAAGATGCTAAAAGAAGCCTCCAAAACCCCGGAAATGTCAGACTGAAGTTCACCATGGAGACAACGAGAAGGGCCCTCATTTATCAAACGTTTGTAGAAACTGTCCTATTGTCTATCCTACGAATGAAATTAGGAATGTTTGTACGAACAGTCAAAATCCAGATTTATCAAATATGCGGTGGCCAGTCGCACGCATGTTCCTCCCATATCATCTGTTGATAAATCCCACATATCTCCCTCTATCAATTTTATAATTCTCTGATCCTACCATATCTGAATTATTGCAGTGAAATATGGGGTACAACATTTAAAACCTATACAAAGTCAATTTACATTTTACAAAAAAAAGCAATAAAAATTATATCAAGAAGTAACCACAGAGATCCGTCCAACCCGTTGTTTATCAAATTAAAAATCGTAAAATTTTATGATCTAATGGATTATACTATTTTGAAATGTATGTATAATGTAAACAAAAAAATGCCTACCTGCTAGCTAACTAAAAAGATTTATAAAAAGACAAAGTAAATATGAATTAAAAGGATTTAAAATATTTATGACATTTAGTCATAGAATAACATTAAAAGAGAGATGTGTTTCAATATATGGTGTAAAAAATGGAATAAACTGAGTACTGAAATCAAGAATGCAACAACAAAATTTACTTTTTAAAGCTTAAATATGAAATGCTGAACTTATATACGTCTATGTGATATAAATGTAAAAAGAAGGTTGGGGAGGAAATTTTTTTCCTTCCCTTTTTCTTTTTTCTTTTCCTTTATTAAATGAAATTGTTAGCCAACCAGTCCAGAATTCTCATTGTTTTAAGTTAGTTTATAACAACTCTGTCATTTTATGTAAATAAATGTACATTTTGTTAAAAGGGGCAGATAACATAAGTTTTTCTTCTTTCTGTTCCCTTTTCATTTTATTTTTAGCAATCTAATGTTGTTGATTATCATAATATGAATAAACAAAATGAAAAAAATAAAATGTGCATACCCAGGTGCTCGTGCCGTTCAGTCTTTTGCATACAGAAACGCCCGCAATTAACCATACTTGGTCGGATCACATCCTCTAACACACTCATTAAATCCTTGCGTTCTTCCTGAAAATAATGGTCAAGAGAGCGGGGAAAAAAATAACTTCAGTGACACCTAGATCGAGATAAAACATAAGTGGGGCAAAAAAAAAGAGTCACGATGAACAGACTTTTTGAAAATTGTCATCGTTGACGCAAATTCATTTTAACCGTGATAGTTTTTATGCTCTGTTATCAGCCTCTGCTTCCTGTCCCCCCCACCCCCCCCACCTCGCCCCTCCAGCGCGCAGCAGATATATTCCTGCTGCAGACATTAAAAAAAATGTGGGAGAATGCACTGCACTACTTCTCCTTGCATTGCTTTGGCAGGCCCCTATAAAACAGGAAAACTGCATCCAGATTGGAGAGGTCCACCTCAAATTGGGCTTCTCACCAAAAAGTAACCAGTGCTATTTTGGTGCTGGTGCCTGAGCCAATGCCTAGTCTGTTCTTTCAAAGGACCTTTTGCCTTTCCACTGATGCAAGACCTAGTTGGTGCTGTGTGATAAAGTCATCGTGCTCTTACAAGTGGTGCTGTTGTGCTTCCACACTTTGCTGGATTTGCAAAGATGTGTACCTAGCATGTACTTGGTTACGTCCATGTTACGAATGAAAATAGCGGTTGTGTGTTTTGCCTCGCTGTCCTAAGCTTTTGTCAATACACCCCCAACATCTTTGTTGCGTCACCGTGCGGTTGGGGAAGAAAGTGGTTCTTAGCAAGAACCAGCTCTGGCACTGCAAGAAGTTGATGCTAAGTTGAGCACCAGTTTGGAACCAAGAAACAGGTGCTTTGACGGTGGAAAACCAAAGAGCGGGTTCCAAGTCAGGCTCTGGCACTAGCAGCACTGGAACCAGCACAGTGGAAAAAGCCCAATAAAGAAGGCTAGGTGGGTTGGAGCTAAGTCTGGAGTAATGAAGGCGTTGGTCCAGTCTGTTTTGGTTTTGAAGGAGCTGAGATGAAAATCTCAAATTTTACATAGCACTTAACTTTAGTCAGGAGTTGTTGATTATCACAACCAGAACAAGAATCCAGGTACAATCCGCTCAAACTACCTTCTTTTGTTGAGATGGGCAGGCTGAGCAGAGATAAGGCAAGGAGCTCCGGTATTTGGGGTTTTTAGAGCAAAGACATTGTTCCATTGCATCTAAATGAGTTTGTTGACATGTTGATGTTTTGCAGAAGCAGAACTTGTTCCACAGCTTAACCAAATCCTCTTGCTGTTCTTTCTTTATAAATACCTCGGAGTTCACCTTGACAACAGACTGGACTGGAGACTGAACAGTGAAGCCGTCTACAAGAAGGGACAGAGCAGACTGTACTTCTTGAGGAAGCTTAGGTCCTTCAAGGTTTGCAGCAAGATGCTGGAGATCTTCTACAAGTCTGTTGTGGAGAGTGTAATCTCTTCAGCCGTCATCTGTTGGGGTAGCAGCATCAGAGCCAGGGACTTAAAAAGGCTCAACAACCTGATAAAGAAGGTTCTGGTTCTGTTCTTGGGACAACTGCAGAACATCTGGAGATGATGATGCAAAGAAGGATTCTTCATAAAATCAAAAAAATTATGGACAACCCTGAGCATCCTCTTCATGAGACTGTCATACAACAACAGAGCGTCTTCAGTCGGAGGCTTGTTCAGCTTTGCTGCAACACAGACCGCTACAGAAAATCCTTCCTGCCCACAGCCATCATTATCTACAACTCCTTAAAGAATTAATTATATGAGATAAAACACTTAATTTCCCTCTGGGATCAATAAAGTATTTTTGAGTTTGAATTGACCTGAAAAGCTGGTCCAATGCCCATGGAGGTACTGAGTTGATGGGCCAGCAGACGGGCCTGATCAGAACCCCATATAGAATCTATGGAGTCTTGTTAAGAGGAAGATGAGAGACACCAGAACAAACAATGCAGATGAGCTGAAGGCTGTTATCAAAGCATCATGGGCTTTCAGAACCAAAACCATCTCCTCTATGCCTATGAGTTCAGGCCCGGCCCTAACCAATTTGGTGCCCTAGGCAAGATTTTAAGTGGCGCCCCCTTGCATCGCAGTACAGTACTTGCACTGCTAGTGTACATTTACTCACAAGAAACTAGCTTTGTTTTAGACATTGTTTTATTTAAATAAAACAATTGCACATTCAAAGCCAGTCTGCTGGGTCTATTGGAGCAACAGAAGGTCCGCTTGATGCTGCTCCATCACTGCTGGTTTGTGCTGCTGAGGTGGAGGCAACAGAGGGACAGAAGAGGAGTATGTGACACCAGTCTAATAATAAACACATGATTTAAAAAATACAATAAAATGAAATAATATAAATGAGAAACCTAGAGATAAATACATGATGTAGACTATAGTGTATAATTTACAGTGTAATTTTTCAGATACAAATTATATTAGCAATTCATATTAATTAAATTAATTAAATGTTATCCTTACAATGAAATTCTAATTAGCAGAATGCAAAAGAATCAGTAAACTGCAGTATAATATTGCATGTGGGAATGCTAAGTTATGCTCTAACATTAATGATGTGCACTTTAACACAGGTGTAAAGTTTAACATGATAAACACACTTTATAGACAATATGAGCTGTAACACAGTTAACAGCTGGCGTTACAACGATGGAATTATTATTATGATTATTAATGGTATTTTGATTGATTATTACATGCTGGGAAAATGTGAGATAACATTAATACAGATTGTCAGATTTGTCAGAGGAAGGTACTCATATTACTATATTCCATAATAATAGCGATAGGCTTATCTGTTAGAACCATTGACTGTTAATATTTTGGTTAGAACTAGCAGATAGAGCTGGCTATTAGCTAACCATGTATGCTAATGACATTATGGATTATCGTTCTGTAACATCAAAATAATATCATTAACATCATCTTTACTGTAGCATTACCTTTGTCTTTGGTGTGTTTTCTTACTCTTCTTTTTTTCCTCCCCTGGGCACCAGATAATTTGGGACTCTGACATTAACTTTTTTTTTTTTGATGCAATAAAAAAAAACGAATGGCGGGTAAAAGAAGTCTGATTGGTGGAGGTGGTTTTCCATCCTGCTTTGCGGCGCCTCATGTTTTGTTCTGCACCGTGAGCTAAAAGTATGTGTGATCCCTTCAAGTCCCCCCTGGTTGCAATACTAGAACGTATAAATGAAAGCTAATGCCTTGCTAAGCCCGTTATTGCCATACTCTTTGCAACGTCAACGAAGTACAGCTCTAGCTGAAAGTTTCTGCGTGCGCCCCTAGGGTGTTCGGCGTACTTGGCGTTTGCCTATACAGCCTAAGCTTCGGGCCGGCACTGTATGAGTTCATAGAAATGAACCTACTTTCTGGTGCCTGATATTCCCGTTTAAAATATCCTTTTTATTGACCTTATGTAATATTCAGATTTTTTTAAGAGACATATATATATGACATATATTTCACTCTATGCAATGAATCTATGGATGAGTTTCACTTTTGGAAATGAGGGACAAAAAACATTCATGATTTTCTATTATTCGGGCTGTTTGTCTGGTGTTTCTCTCTGATTTCATTATTTGGGTTACTATATGTTTGAGATAGACTGGTGACCTGTCCAGGGTGTACCCCACCTCTCGCCCAATGAATGTCAGAAGACGGAACAGTTTCGTATCTGGGAAATGTCTGGCACAAAGCAACTAAGACTGCCATGGTATGAAGCGGTAAAATGAGCATGCATACCAAAGTTAGAGACAGTTCCCATGGATCGTACACTCAATTCATGCAACTTGTACTGCTGGGTGGTGTCTGTCCCTGCTGACTCACACATGACTCAGAGGTAATTAACATGGCAGTGAGGCACACTATAGTATGGACGAACATGAAGAATGTTATAACCGACTAAATACTTCTTGATTTTAGGGAAAGATTAAACACCGATATTTGATTTTCAGTAGAATATAATTATCTGGTTAGTTGAACTCAGGACTCACTGAGGTTGAAGAAAGGGACCCAGACAAACCACAAACCATTGAGCTTGTGCCAACAAATGATCGATCCTGAGAAATCACCATGAAACCCAGGAAGTTATCCACTTTCGGTTGTGTTGGCGGATCCTCTTAGATCATGTCATCGAGAGTCGGTGTGTTCACTACTTTTGGATTACGTTAATTGTAAATTTTTGTGTTTGTGGAGGCTGTACAATCACCAGCCTGTCAGGAAATCGAGTCCACAGGTTTCCAAATAATAATAAAAATGAACTATCTTCCATGCCTGGGTGCCTTTTGTGCGGGACTTGTGACTGGACTTAACTTCTGCTTAGGCTATAAAAAACACGGTCATTAGTGGCGCTCACTTCAGACCTGAGGATTACCATCCCAACGAAGCTTGTCTGTACTACGCTACATCGCGCATCTGTGGTGCATTCAAGGAACATTCAAAATGTATGATGAGCTCAAAAACGTAGGACATTTAAAACTGATAACAAAAAAACACTGAAAATAATACCATAAGCCATTAACTTCTGTTTAATGGTGGTTGGCAAGCAACGTTCGATGCATACTAAATATGCCCTACTTTGTTATGCAAAGTACTAAAAAACAAACAAACTATATCCTCTCTATTATTTTCGTCTTTTTGAGATATCTCTTTTCAGATCTTGAAATATAGTTTAAAAGGTCTTGGATGTCCAGTTGTAAATTTTGGATAGGTGGATATGTGGTTAGCAGATCTAGCCAGCTTTTAGAATGTTGTTCAAATTTGGTTTTAGCTAGGGGTGTAATGGTCCAGCAAAAATCCTGGTTCAGTACGTAAGTTGGTTTCAATTTCACGGTTTGGTGTATTTTCGGTACAGTCAGGGAACAAAGTGGAAAAAAAACTTTTTTGTGTAATTACCATAGACTGTATATAAGATGGACGGAGCGTCCGTGACGTCACCCATAGGTTTCTAAAGAGCTGAATTGAAGCCCAATGGGCGGTTCCCACCACCGCCATCTTGGCCACGTCTCGTCACGTCCAGAAAATACAAAAAATGGGCTAAGAGGTAGAGCTGAGGGTGGGGCTGTGAGGGTAGGGGTGGATGATTGACACTCTGAGTTGATGTAGCTATGAGCTAACTGAGCTAACCCATAGCTAGCCAAAGCTAACAGAGGGGCAAGCTGTTAGCCACCAGCACTAGCACTGACGGCTCATCTCACACCTGTCAATCAAAAGGACATGCCCCTAATTATTCATAATTTTAAGCTTAAATTACATCTAACAGCAACCACCGACGCCACAAGAAGTTGGCAATCAGTTAGCATGAAAATGTGTTGTTCCGTAACACCTTGAAGCCAAAGTGTTCCCAAATGGGGAGGGGGGGACGGAAGTAGGCATTCAAGCTCCTGCTCTCCCTTCCTGGGCATAACTTCCGCTAGCAGGAGGCTGGACTGTATTGTTTTACAGAGTCGCATGTGTTGCTGGCTAAAGTGGAACCCAGTTACGTCTCCGTGTGGAATCTCTGTACGCCTCTGTGCCCTCTGTCCCATATTGAAAAATCCGAATATGGAAACACGTACTGTTACACCCTTAGTTTTAACCGTTTTTTTCATTTCCCAGAAAAAAACAAATTACAATATTTCAGAGCAACAGAGCTAAATAACAGAGTTAAGCAATTAAGAGCATCACCCTAGATTAAAAGGGTTGATTCACACTATAAGAGAATGCAAGAGGTGGACTCAGAAACCACACGATTTAAAAAGTACTGGCTGGTGTCTGTTGCCGGAGGCAGCCTGTGTTTGATAAGTCACTCCCAGTGGCTTAGAAAATCAGATCAACAAACTTTGAGGAAAAGATCAAAAGATCCTGACCTTATAGGACTGTTGGTGAATCAAGTTTTGGGAAATGGAAATAAGCACTTTTAGATTTAAAACTTTCTAATTTATCTATGCTGGAAAACTGGAAAACCATTTGACTCTAACTTGAACGTTAGTCTAAAAGTTGCCTGGATCTAGCTTGGGTCAAAACAAACTTTGTGTCGTAGTTCTTAGGTGTTTGTGTTTTTGTTAGTTCTTTTCCTTATTTAGTTTTATTATCATGTTAGGTTATTCCTCGTCTTTATTAGTTATTTCTGGCCCCTCCCCAGGTTCCGTATTTCTTCTTGCTCTTAGATGTTTTCACCCTTTTGCTTCTGTGTCCACCTTCTCATTTGTGTTTCCTTAGTTTGTCTCCTTATTTACTTCTTCCTTCTGTTCTCCAGTGTGTCCTTAAGTTCCTCTCTTTTGATTCCCCCTTAGCCATATCTTTAGGTAGTTTCTAGTTTCTTAAGAGTTTTCTGTTTCCCTTGCCTTTCTTGTTGTCTCCCTGCCACTCAGCTCCTCACCCAGTTCTACTAATTGCCCTCACATGCATCTGCCTTTTCTAATTAGTTCTCTGTCTCCTCTGCCACTTTCTCATTTCCCTCCTCAGAATATATTCTGCTCTCATCCTGTCACTATCCGCTGGTTCGTCGTCTATCTTCCCTGTCGGTTTCCCTGCGTTTCCTGGTCACCCTGAAGTTTTGTAAGTTTGTTTGTTCCTTGATTAATTAAAATTAAGTTCCTTATTTTTCTGCATTTGGGTCATCTATCTCACATAACATGACACCTTGATTTATATCCAACTGCAATATTCAGTGAAGTGATGTCTTTGATCTCTTGCTCTGACAGATTGCTTGCTGCTGGTACACAAACCGGATTTTCTACTTTTCTTTCTTCTTCATACTTACTTTCTTCATATTGTTCTTCTGAGTATCTTTGCTAACGTTTTAATCAGAAGAGTTAACCACAGCTCCCACCAAGTGACTCTGCCCAGAGTACGTACCCCAAGGCTGGTACTCAGTTGGTTCCTGAAAACGGCCCTGTCATGCCGGCCAGGTGTAGTGAAGAAAGACGCATATCGTGAAGGTCCGGTATTATTGCCCTGAAGTTCCAATAGTGGAAACACGTCTATTGCCTCTGATAACCAGGAACTTGCTGTAGATACTTTCGTGTTACAGTTTTGTTTTGAATCACAATCTTTTCAGGTGCTTTTTACATTGTTCCTCATCTTTACCTTTAGAGTTTACAGTTAAGCGGTGATATGTAACGTTAGCCGGTACGTGTGATGTCGGCTGCACTGCCGCTGTGGGGTATCAAAGCAGCCGAGGCCTTCCATTTGATTTTTCTTACTTGGAAGTCGGAATTTCCAAGTTCCAGGTACAAATGGAAAGGCACCATAAGACTCTGGTAGGGGGGTGAAGCATTTCTGAGGGCAGAAGCCGGAACTAGAGAGGTGCAGCTGATAAAACATTTGCGTTTTTGTTTTGTTGGTAAATCGTTGTGTGTTGAGTTTTCACCAGGTGCTCTGCCTGTGATGTTAATACTTCAGTTCATGAATGATTACAGACACAAACAGTTTGCATATCAGTTGTACTTCGCAGTATGCAGACGTGAGGCTTAGCGTCACTACAGACTGGATGGATTATGGTAATGTGGGATGGAGACGAGCGTCAGAACCGACTGGTTGGAATATTAGAGCATTAGGCAGATTATGGAAATATGATGGTCTGGATCTTGGATTTTTCTCCACAGCTGAATGAGTCAAAGTCTTACCTAAGGATTAACTTTTTAGTGTTTTCTCTGTGCTCATCAGTTTCTTGCTCAGTAACAAACTCTTGACTGATGCAGTCACCTCTCTACTCTCTAACATATTTTTAAATTATTGTAAATTACTGCGAAACGTGTTCAAACAGTAAATGTAACAGACATTTGATTTGCGTGAAAGGGAAAATATTTTGACTGCGCAGATGCTGCAATAAATCAGCTAATGTTATCATTCCTGTTCTGCTTGTTTCGGGTTTTATTCCGGCAGACTTTTTGTTTCCTTGCAAAAATGGATGGAAAATTGTAAAAGTAGGAATTGTGATGCTGCAGTTGAACTGCAATAAAACAGGCATTTCTGGTTTTGGTTGCCAGATGAAATATTCAAGAATGAATTTACTGTTGGAACTAATGATAAAGCTGTAACAATATCAATGCGTTTGTCAAATTCATACCCAAACCTCAATGATTCATACATCTTTGTCCTGCAACTTTTAGATTTGTCTCTGCTTCAACACACCTGAGGCAAATAATCCGGTCATTAACAGGACTCTGGAAAACTTGATTGCATACTGAGGAGAGGATTCAGCTATTTGATTCAAGTATGTTAGTCCAGGGACACTTCTAAAAGTTGCAGGACACCGGACCTCAAGGTCTGGAGTTGCAGAGCCCTGCCCCAAACCCATTAACTTGATGTTCCATCCCTGGTGGCAACATCTGCAGTCATTGTTAACCCATAATGCAGTGGTTCCCAAAGTGGGGGGCGTGCCCCTGAGTGCAGAGTCATTGCAGGGGGGGCACGGTATGAATGGATAAAAATGTAATGCTAACATAACTGACATGTTTTTGACTAGACTCCAACATAAACACAAAGCAGAAGATAAAACATTGCCACATAAGCTTCTAAACCAACTTCCTTCCAAGCAAAAGAGTAGAAAATGACAAAGCATATCTCGCCTTCGGTTTTGTTACACCAAACACGTGTAAATTCCCAACTGAGCTCATATAAAGTTTTGTACATAGTGTGAAAAACTCCACACAAAGGCAGAGGATTATATACTTTCCTGTACTATGGACATGGTTCCATCAATGATTGACAACAGAGGCCAGCAAACTATGGGTTATTTCTCTGTCCAATAACGTTTATGAGATGTCAATGAACATATAGGGACTTTGCAGAGATCTGCACAGATGGGGCAACGACAATGGCTGGAAAACTAGGAGGGCTGCAGGCGTTCATGAAGCTCGTCTCCCCCAATATAGCAGTACAGGCGCTGCATTATACACTGCGACGCACTGGCGTCTGAACAGCGGAGTCCGAAGCTGATTGATGTAATGATCGATGTTTTCAGCACAATCGGTTACATCAAAACACAACCTGGCAAAGCTCCAATTGTTTTGCAGTACTGTGCGAGAAAATGGGGTCCGACAGACAGCTGTTCTGTTTCACAGCGAGTCCCGATAACTGTTATGTGGGAAGGTGCTGTCCGGGGTCTTTAAAGAGCTACTCATCCCTTACCAGAGTCTAACTCCGCCCACATTTCCTGATAAAAAATGCCCAAAAAGGAGGTGTTGCCTGGCGGACTGTCGGACAGCAAGGGGGAGACGGGCTGGGCAGCGTCAACACTTTCATGCTAGTCCAACTCGCTACAGCGGCGTAGCCGACACTCTGCTTGTTTAACCCCCAGTAGCCGGATGGCTGAGGTCAGCCATTACTGTGGAGCAGCTGTAGCTCAGTGGTAGAGTTGTCAGCCTGCAACCCAGAAATTGTGGGTTTGATTCCAGCTTCCACCTGCTACATGTCTTTGTGTCCTTGGGCAAGACACTTCACCTATTCTTGCCTACTGATGTTGGCCAGAAGGGCCGATGTCGCGATATGGCAGCCTCGCTTCTGTCAGTCTGCGCCAGGGCAGCTGTGGCTATAATCATAGCTTGCTTCCACCAGTGTGTGAATGTGAGAGTGAATGAATAATGGAGTTGTAAAGCGCTTTGAGAGTCTTGAAAAGCGCTATATAAATGCAAGCCATTATTATTACTGTGGAGCGAAGAGCAATGCCCGATTCAAATTCAAATGCAATGTAGAGTTTTAACCTGAAGAGGGCGTCAAACAGAATTTTTTTTAAATTTAAATGTACTATTTATTTGTACTATATATTTACTAAAATAGTTTATCAGCAAAAAAAGTTGATTTGGAGGTGAATTGCTCTTTAAACTGAAGGAAGAGAGCACCGATCTTGGCCAGAGATTTTACTGACCATCCATCCATCCTCTGCAGGGTTGAAGGGTGTCTATCTCCAGCAGTCATCGGGCGAGAGGCGGGGTAAACCCTGGACAAGTTGCCAATCCTTGCAGGGCAACACAGAGACACACAGCACAAACAACCTTGCACACACTTGTGGTGGAAAATTGTTATGCAATTAGGAATTAAGTGTATATTCTCTGTTTAGTGAATGCATCTAGTGTAAAATGACAAGCTTATTGTTCCAGCTTAATGTTATGAGAAAGATATATGTGTCAGGTCACCAGAGAGACAGACGCCGGGGCAGTAAGATAACAGTCTGGCCTTCGGATGAGCTGCTTTATGCGTTGCTATGACTCGCGTGAAGCGGTTACTCTGCAGGCGGGGCGTGAAGGATGGAGAAGACGTCTACAGAGATAAACAATGATTGCTGAATACTATTTAAGCGGTTAGTTAGAAAGGTTGGTTAGGGTGATGCACGAGTAACTCTGTCCCCTCCATGTCTGGCCAGATATGTTTGAATTAAATACTTAAACGCCTTCTAGGACTCAAGTCTTATTTATAATGGAAACCCTGAGATACTATTTTTTGCCATTACACTTGGCGCCCAACGCAGCCTCAGCGAACAGAATGGACCGGCAGGGACAGGGTCAAGGGAGTTGCTAGCGTCCTGGGAAAGTTTCTCCCAGCCTCTTACCTCCAGTAGCTGTTTGGGAGATGGAGACCTTGAAGCGTCTCTGTCGGCCCTGCTGTCGCCTGAGACAGAACCTGGTAAAACTGAGTCCTTTAAATAAATAGTGATAACAGAATTTTATTTGCACTCTCAGGAGGTGAAATATTTGCTAGCGGTTTCGTGTTTATTTACTTACACGCGGTAGATTGATTGATTACTTAATATAATATATATACTTATATATAATTGTATGGGTAATTATTTAATCAAGGTTAAAGAAAGTATCGGGTTTTTGCTCCGGGTTTTACCTGGGAGCACGCCAGTTGGACAAGTGGTCAATTAATTCAATTGATTGATTATTTTCCGACGAGGGTTTTTTTAAGCTTTTGTTTCACTCAAGGAAACTAGAAAGCGATGGGGGAGACGTCCTTCATTGGAACTGGGTACCCAGGCAGACAATCGGGTCTGTAATCTAGCAACACTTCACCTCCAGACAGTCCAATATGTCGACAGAAAGAAAAATAAAAAATAAATAAATAAAAGAATTAATGGGCCCAGGGGAGGAATTTGGATAATCTGAAAGGAAATCTAAAAGTGATGTAATTTCTTTGTGGTTTATTTATGTGGTTTTGTTTATTTCTCTTTTATTTACTCTTGTTTGCTTCTTCCAGAACTGGAGTGTTTGAGCATTAAGATCATTTGTTTGATGACTTGGTATAATGCAGAATGCCACACACACACACACTGTTATTGTTACACATTCCATTGTAGAACTGCCGATGAGTTTCTCTGGGTTGTCCTGTGTTTTTCTTCAGGCTGGTTGGGACCCCTGCCTTCGGTCCAGCGGTGCCTGGGGAGGGCCACAAGGAGCCCTAGTACCTCCCCCACCCTTATAATAAGGAGTTTGGCAGCCATAACAAAGGTGGAGGCCGGACTCCGGCCTGAATGCGGCTGACCAGTGGGCAGAGGGGAAAACTCTTGCTCAGGTGAGATGAGTTATTTGGGGGCTGTGGTCCCTGAAACATGGCGATTAGCTGGATCGAGAGGGGGGGCCCCTGGGCCGGCCAGCCTGCAGATGACCCAGCGAAATTCAGGCAGGACAAAAATACACACAGCTCAAATGCAATTAAGAAATGCTTGCTGACTGATGTAGCTGTATTTTATCTCTGTGACACCTGCCTATGACACACATACACACTCCCTTAGGAAAGTAAATCTTGTTTTTGTTGTTGTTTCTGCCAGAGGACCCTTAGAGCGATAGGGGTCTCGATGGAAGCAGGCCATAATTCCTGATTCTTTCTATTTTCTATGTTGATCTAAATTTTGTTTTGTTATTGTGTTGTAATTTGTAAGGGAAAGTTGATGTGCAACTAAACCAAATTTGTTTGTTTTAGACAGACGGGGTAAAGCAGACAACGAAACTGCCACGGCTCTGATAAGGTGATGATTCGTCATCCGGTGAGTTTAGTCTAATTAGAGCTTAAAGACGGTGTTGCACACAGTTATCTAGTAAATGGTCAAGAAGTCTTTTCTTTTCTCTCCTAATGCTCTCTGTCAGGAGAGCCCACATTTTATTTTATTTCATTTTGGTTGAAAGTTATTTGATGGAATTGTTATTACACTAAGTACAAGTTTCCTTAGCTGTCGCAGCTTGTGTGCACTAACTTAGAAACGGAAACGTTCCTATTTTACGACTAGAACAAATAGCAAAGTTGATTGGGGCATTTAGAGTAGGTTGTGAATTATACCCTGACTGACTTAAATTTTGACTAAGCTGACTGACAGTGAAAACATATTTTCCTTCCTTTCTGGGACAATTGGGGCTGAATTGTTTCCTTGTATTTTGGGGTTTGTTGTAAGAAAGTAATAAATCTTAGATCTGGGAACTTTAACTAAAGTAACTTGGACCTTTACAGTAACACTGCTTAGATTTCGCCACAGCTGTGAAGGACAAATTTTTTATCAGCTTGCAAGGCGCTAATGTAAACAATCGCGAGACTTAAAAAATAACAAGACTTTGCTGTGAGAAGCAACAGTAAAACAACATTGTTTAGGCTATAATTTGAACACAACTAAAGAAATAAACCTTTAGGTTTCTGCTGGGTAACATTAAAATAAAGATGACTGATCCTTAGGATACTTAGGTCTTAAATAAATGGAAAAAGGTAAATACTAATCTTATCTGGGGAACATTCAAGCGTCAGAGCAGTTAGTGGGCCTTATTAGAAATTTTGCTTGGAAAATTACTGAATTGATCTCGAGCTGTGAAGTATTCTGTGTCTCCTTCCAGGATAAGGTGGCAAGAGGTCAGGAAAGGTTTGATCCTAGAAATCTGATGGTTTTGTCACTCTGGTGGGTAAACACAGGAAGTTATATAAGTGGGTCTTAATATAAGGCACCTGATTTTGTAATTAAAGGGAAGTCGTCTCACTGTTTTAAGTAAATATTAATATACCTCAAATGTTTTTTAGGGGCCATCAAGTATAACAATACAGTGGTCCTGTGAGTTTGGAATTTTGCTTATGACAACCAATGCAATTTTCAATTTCAACTGAACCAGAATGCAAATCAGGCTGGTTCTCATTCTTTTTTGTTTTTTTTTCTAGAATGGACTGACCACTTTGTCCACAGGGGAGGAGTCATGTTCGAGGTTCGACCCAAAAAGGTATGGAGAAGTGGCTTGGGAGGTTACCTGTGCGTACCTGAGTTTGGGGGGTACTTATATATTTTGGCTTATTTGGGGCTATGGTGAAGGGAATTCAAATTCTAACATTTTCTCTTAGACCTTACAAGGGAGGCTCAGAAGTGTGATCCCCTGTAGCTGTAAAAACACTCTTTAAAATAGTAATAAATAATGAAACGTAATAAGAACATGAAATGTTGGAATTTAATTGCTTGTTTCCAAATGAATGAGCATACTGAATTACTAATGTTGGACACTGTTCAGCCAATTGTTTTACTTTCTTTTAGTAAAAGCAAATCCAACAAAACGTATTTGTTCGTCAACAGTGACGTATCACTTTTCAAATTAAGAAAGCAAATAATATATAATCACTTGGTGTTTATGGGTAAAAATCAAATCCTGAACAATAGATTTCACAGTTAGTTTTGTTGTAGCTCTCTTGGCTTTTATCAAAGCCTAAATTATTTGAGGCCTGTTGTGAGAATTTTTCTGCGTAGCATTTTTTTATAAAAGATTTGAATGGCTTAATGTGGAAAAATATATTGATCATGTTAAAGGTTAAGTCTCTTTAAATTAAAGCTTAAGTCTCTGTGTTGACGGAGATATGTATTGTTATGTTGAACCAACATGTGAGAAGCTCAAGGATACTCTGTGTCTTGGGTCACCAATTGTGAGATGTGTCTGCATGCTGACTGAAGGACGTAGGAAACACTCCATTATCTGCACTCTGACCCAGAGCGTCTGAGTGGAGTCTTACTAACGAGGTTAAAGTTATTCTATCTTACTGAAGACAAACACCCTATCTATGAAGGAGGAGTCTTAGTTTTATTCATTTCTATACAGTAAGATGTTAAGATGTGGGTGCAGGTCAGTTACTGCCATGCTGTATGTTCTAAACACCGTGTTGATCAACAAGCTGAATTAAAGCTCTTGAACTAAGAAGGAATCCTCTCATATCCTTGTTAAATAATATTTCTATAATAGGCTTTTTAATGCATTTGACATGCATTTAGTATCAGTGGATTGCTCGGGATCTCAGGATTATAAATATGTCATCGCTCTATCTGAAAAATTAAACCCAACAGATCTAGGAAACTGCAATCTTAACATCAAGTGATCTTGGATAAAAATAGATCTAATAAAACAGAGAATATTCCAATTTAAAGCATAATGAATGATTGATGATTATGATCTATATTGGTGCATATGAGTCAGATTTAATGTTTAAACTAAACTATATTATCTTGAAAACTTGCTATAGTTTTAATGGTGATAATATAATAATGATTAATTATCTAAACGTGACTCAGTGATTTACTGGAGAATAAATTCCTACATCAGTTTTGAAAACATATTTGCCGGAACACATTTCCAACAATCATTAATAATGATATTTTTTCTGCAAAGTGCAAATATGAATAAAAATTATTTAGTCTATTTGATTTATTACGCTGGTTTTTCCAAAGCAATGCTTCAAATTTAATGTGAGAGATGGAAATGACATTTACCTCATCAATCTAATGTTTGAGTATTTTCTAACCTGAATCCATATAAATTTTATAGCCTATTAAATGGGTGAGCTGTACTCAGTGAGTTACAGCTGTAAGATTTGCACTAATCAATAAAAGCCTCGGGGGGAAATAATGCACAAAGGTAAATGGTAATATAACATTTGAACTATTGTAACTGATTAAAACTGGTTCGACCTAAAACTATAACACTCTGTGTTCATGAGATAAGGGGCGGCCGCGTTTGGCCCGGGAACCTTAGCTTGGAAACATTCTTTTAAAATCCTATGTGAAACGATGCAATTCAGCAATAAACTAGATAAATGATGGTTTCTATGTTTAACTAATACTTTTGATAAACGTAGCCTACTCAGTACTACATAGAAATAACATGGAAAACGCACCGTTCGAATCGGATATATTGAAAACCAACTCCAGTTAATACAAGTCCGAGTAGCAGTATGAAAGTATTTCAGTCTTTTGAGTAATTTACAGAAAACGAATAGAAAACAACACGGGTAAAAACTCTAAGTTTAATCTTAGCCAGTGAGTTATTAACTACAATGTGGTAAAAATGATCTGAAATAAAGTCCGTTGCAGGTTTAATGTGATTCTCTAATTGTTAATCAACTAATCAGCTAATTGAGCCAAAAGCTTCTTTCTTACGACCGATGTGCTGCGATTCTCTGATTGTAAACAATCATAGATCCCGACACTGATGACGCGTTAATAGCTCTGCGGCTGGAAGTCTAAAAATAGGAACTTAAACACTGTTTAGATGAAAAGTTTAGTCTTGAGTTTTCAGTTACTTCCTGGATGTTAACGAGTCAACTGTTTGTTTTTTGCGCAAAACCACTTCCTGTTTCAAACATGAGCTTTCCAAATTAAAACACGGTAATACTTAACTTCATGAATCATGCTTTTATTTTCCCAAGAAGGGGAACTTCTGCTGCACCGGCAGCAAAGTTACAGATAGAAGCATTTAGATCATAGAATGTATATACATTTAGATTCACACAAAGGAGGTAGAAAGCATAAAACAAACTTAGGGTTAGAACATTAAATGATAAAGAATAAAGCTTTAGCCATACCTCGACCAAAAAGAACTTTTCCTTAATGATAGTAATGTTTAATAAAAATGTTAAATAATAATGACACATTTGGGATACACTAGGCTACCTGTGTCAGCTGAATATGATGTTCTTCTGTACAGCCTCGGCTGTGTATAAACGTGCTATATAAATAAAGTGGTATGGTATATGTGAAAATTATGCATTTAGTGCAATCTTTAAGCCAACAGGTGTGACCTACACACACAGTGGGGTTTAAAATTACTTGGTTTCTATTTTTTAAAATGTAGTTTACTTCATTAAGACAAATGATGATAAAAACAGATTCAGAATTTCGGTCACTGTTCTAAAGACGGGACAAATGTGGAAAATATTCAGTTAACATCTGTGTGCATTATATGCTATAGATCGCATAAAAACAGGTTAGTCAGAATAATAAATGTGAGACCTACTATCAAACCGCAGTAAATTATATTCAGTTGCAACACTTTTTGATGTTTGAGGGGGTTTTTGTGTGTTCCTTTTAATAAAAGATTAAATGAAACAGGAGTAACGAGGCTAATTTAAAAATATAAGCAGTCTAAAGTACTGAGTAGAGGTAAAAAGTGGGCAAATAGATAATTACTTCGGTAAAGTATAAAGTATAACTCAAGTCCTACACAGAATCTGCAATGAAGAAACGTGTCTTTCTTAAGCAAGAGTATCAGGTACAGGTAAAAAGGTTACTTGACATCGTTGTTATTAAAATAGTGTGGCATACTCAAATCTGAACATGCAACTGAGTTACATAAATTGAATTAGAAATGTTTTACAGTTGTACAGGTTTTAAAATTGTGCATTTAGAATAAATGTATTGTTTTTTTTCCAAGGAGTTAACAGAGAATAAACTGTAAGAAACAGATGAGCAAATAACAGCAGCAGAGATATTAATTAGGTAAATAAACTGTGTCCTGAGTAAAACAATTTTAACTAAGGTGGTTGCAAAGATAATCCTTACTGTAACATCAATTAGATTCTGGAAAAGCAGGGTCTGAAGAAGTTGTCTAATTCAACTCAAAATACTTTATTGATCCCAGAGGGAAATGACGTGTTTTGTAGTTCATGCAAGTAGGACTAAAATTCTTAAATACATTAGGTAACTATGTGGTGAAATTATCATTTTGTTTTTGCAAGGCAAGGCCAGGCAATTTTATTTGTATAGCACACTTTAAACACCAGGTAATTCAAATATAAGAACCTAATTGCAAACCTAAATGATTGGGATATGATCATCTGGGGGTTGAAGATGCCTCAGCGACGACAGCAGCAGGATACACAGGTTCTGAGGTTATGTCTTATGCATGACCTTTAACCTACTAAGTTTCTTTTCTTGACACTGGAGAAGCAGTTGAAGTTATTGTTTCTTTGTTTCTTGATTTTTAAGGCATGTGCAAGACGATGCCTTAAAAAAGGGGGGGGAATTGGATTTGATAGTAAGTGGAACAGAGTTTTAAGGTATTATGAAGAGAATTGTAACTTGCAAGTAATTGAGTTTCTTGTGAATCATAACTCTGTCATAAATTAATGAGGCTTTTTACTACCTGGACTTGACATCTGACTTCATATTCCATTTCGGTTCGGGTTCAGACTTGTAGTACATATTGTGTCTGGGAACTTTACAAAGTTTTAATTTGATCTGAAAACCTTCTTTACTTCTTGCTGGGAGTAGTTGATTCTTGGGATTTTTTACTCTCACAAGTTGGAATGGTTGGTTGTCTTTTTCTTGGCATGGATTTAGTAAAGATTGATTTGGAGACATTTACCTTAATTGTAATCTAGCTTCAGTTGATGAGGTTTGGCTCATTAACCAGGTTGTGAGTTGTTAAGAATTGCTTTTGCACACAGTTGCATCAGGTTGATCTGAAACCATACTCTGAGGGTGTGGGTTCCACTTAATCACTTGTCATAATCATTCTATTCACCTTTAGTGAATTGGCTCACCTGTGTTTGAACATCAATGCTCTAATACCTAATTAGCTCAGCTCCCAAGGGTCGCATTGGGAGGTTCTCACTGGAGGACCTTCTGAGGGGTGACCTCTCTCCTTTCTGAGGAAGGACTGATCGGTGGCTACGGGTCACTGGATGCTGGCGGAGGCTGA
The DNA here is from genome assembly GCA_963556495.2 of Valencia hispanica. Classification (NCBI taxonomy): domain Eukaryota; kingdom Metazoa; phylum Chordata; class Actinopteri; order Cyprinodontiformes; family Valenciidae; genus Valencia; species Valencia hispanica. Next base: position 4,392,969 of record OY747722.1, on the reverse strand, counting down.
CTTCAAGGCAACAGACAACAACAAGGGAAGAGTACACATTTCAACACCTAGTGTTGATGTAATACCCTCTGAAGTGTACTGGAAGATGCTACATAATTTCTCCTTTATTCTGTGTTTCATCTAGAACATCCTGACCGATGACGAGACCTGTGGATGGCCGCCTCTGGGGCGAGGGGCTGTGGAGATGACATTTTGCCCACAAGAAAATGGCGTAAAAAGACCCCGTGGGTTTTCGGTCTCAATGCACAGGAGTCTCAGCAAAGTCATCTGGAAGGATCTAATATTTGTCACTGTGAGCTAATTCCATGGCCAAGCATGTCTCATGTCTGATTGTAATTTGTGTTTTGAACATTGTCTTTTCTTCTGATCAACCTACCAACCTTTTAGGGAGTTTGTGATAGCACTTTTAAATTTTCCTTCATATTTATGGTATTATTTAAGTTAATAAAAGCGGGGAATTGTGGTGGAAAATTGTTATGCAATTAGGAATTAAGTGTATATTCTCTGTTTAGTGAATGCATCTAGGGTAAAATGACAGGCTTATTGTTCCAGCTTAATGTTATGAGAAAGATATATGTGTCAGGTCACCAGAGAGACAGACGCCGGGGCAGTAAGATAACAGTCTGGCCTTCGGATGAGCTGCTTTATGCGTTGCTATGAGACTCGTGTGAAGCAGTTACTCTGCAGGCGGGGCGTGAACGTTGGAGAAGACGTCTACAGAGATAAACAATGATTGCTGAATACTATTTAAGCGGTTAGTTAGAAAGGTTGGTTAGGGTGATGCACGAGTAAATCTGTCCCCTCCATGTGTGGCCAGATATGTTTGAATTAAATACTTAAACGCCTTCTTGGACTCAAGTCTTATTTATAATGGAAACCCTGAGATACTATTTTTAGCCATTACACACTCATACCTTAAGGCCATTTTAGAGAGACCTAACGGTCCTGTTTTTGGACTGTGGGAGAAAGCCAACTACACCACTGTGCACCCCCAAAGCTTTTACTGTAACAAGTTTTTAATGAAACTTGCACACAGTGGCATATTTCTGAAAGCAATGTTCAATGAACCAAATTCAGTGATGCAGGGCACAAATACAGACCTCCACCTGGCAGATAAAGGGACATCCCAGCAGGGTCACACCAGCTACTGAAAAGCTGTGATGATTAAAGACCTCAGTTTTGCAAAACAACCTTTACAATTGTTTGTTTTTTTCCTCTCAGAGTTCTTTATGTGTTAAACCAATTGTGTACAGAAAGGCATTAAAATGTCTTGAAAGCAATACATTAAAAATAATTTAAAAAACAAAAAGAAAATAATCCAAATTGAATATTTACACTGGGGGGTGGGGGGACGTGAACATTTTCTTATAAACCAATGGGGCACCCAGCAGAAACAGTTTGTGAACCACTGCTGTAATGAGTCTTTAACACCACTGTGGAGGAAATTTTCAGAATTGTTCTTTTTAAGCCACTTTACAGGGTTTTCTAGCACAAATGGTCTTTTTAAATTGATGACACAGCAGCTAGAATTGGTTTAACTCCAGACTTTGACTAGACCATTTTCAAACCTTCATTTTTTCAATACATTCAGAGGTGGGTTTACTGGTGTACTTTGGATCTTTTTCCTAGATATAACCCAAGTGTGCTTTATAAATGGATTTGTGGGACATTCTCCTTTAGGTTTTATTTCTAGAAAGGAGAGTTAATTGGTTCCATCAATTACGGCATGTCATCCAGATCCTGAATCAGCAAGGCAGCCCCACACCATCACACTACCACCACCATGTTTGACTGTACATATGTTTTTTTTCTAAAATGCTGCTAGTTTTACATCAGATTTAACAAGATATACACCTTCCACAAAGTTCCACTTTTGTCACAGCAATGTTCCCAAGAAGTCTTGGTCTTCAAGATGTTTATTTGTAAATGTGAGACAGGACTTTGTAATCTGGTCTGTCAGCAGTGGTGCTGGCCTTGGATCTCTCCCAGTCCCTCTTTCCTATTGTTGACTCATGACCTCTGATCTTAACAAAGGTGAGTACAGAGCTTTAGATGTTGTTCTGGGTTCTTTGTGACCTCTTAGAAGAGTCGCTGATGCTCTTTTGGTGTAATTTTTAGTTTTTAGTTTGGCTGGCCATGAATTAAACATGTATTCAATCAGCAAGTGAATTATCAGAGTTTGACGATTTCTTGGTTCTGGTTATCTCTATCCTGGTAAAAGGCGTTCTGCTGCACACCTGCATAACATGATCTGCTCTACCTTGTAGCTAATAAATAGTGGAATCAGAAACTTCCCAGAATATATTCTACCTAACCGCTTTGTTAAACATTTATCGTTATCACTAACCTCTGCTGTCTTACTGGCAAGTTAAGGTGGTATAGATATATTGCACCTTTCGTTAACATCACGTGGAAATATGGCTTGTTGGGGAAAACTTGAATTGATATGAGATGAAAACGGAACTGAACTTTGGATTATACACAACATAGCACCTTGAAACATACCTGCATTGGTTTATTTCTGTTGCTTGTATCTTTTTTGGCTTGTGGCTTGACTGGTACCCCAAAGAAGAGTAAAAAACAACCACAAAGTTCAAAGCATCTCCAGCTGATGTCTTGAACATGAGTTCCCTGTTCTCCAAAGGCCTCCACAATCCCCAGAACGCCGTCCAGCTGAAGGCATTTCTGATGTGGGGAAATTCTCAGCATGGAGACAAATTTACAAATCTCTAGGGTTTGTTTTTGACACTTTGAGTCTATGCAACAAAGAATTAAAGCAATTGCGAAGGCAAAAGAGGATCTGACCTGGCACTAGCAGGGTTACACCTAACAATTTGCTACAACAACGAGAAAATAACAGAAACAGGCTCTGATTTTAAATACCAACAGCCACAAAGATGGAAGAATTACCAACAAACAGAGAATATTACGAAAAATCAACAAGGATTTAAGAAGAGTCTTCCTTATCTTCTATGTTCATGACAGTTCCAGTGAGTCAATCAAATCTGTAGTCATTGAAGGTATTTATTGGATTTGAGAGATTAACCCAAGTCAGAGCACAGCAATAAGGCTGGTAGTAGTTGATCAGTGCAAGAAGCTTTCTTTGAAAAGACATTCCTTGTGTCTAGAGCAGGGGTGTCCACCTCAAGGGCCCTTGTTTGGCCAGCTTTAGATGAGTCTCTGCTCCAACACAGCTGATTCAAATGATCCAATTACCTTCTCAGCATTTGAAAGTTCTGCAGAGGACAGCTAACAAGCCATCATTTTATTCAGGTGTGTTGAGCCAGGGAAAGAACTAAAACATGCAGGATATCGGCCCTTGAGGACTGAGTTTGGACACACCTGGACTAGAGGTGGTAACACACTGTGTACACGTTCTTTAAGACTCTCGCTAACTTCTACAAAGACTGAAAGACTAAACTGAACCAAACTTTCAACTTAGACCTGATTCGACTCCACTGATCCAGGTCTTCTCTACTAGGTTGGTTGAAAGTTTTTATGTCGTAATGGTGTCTTTAAGAAAAAAGGCGTTGAATCAGCTTCACAACGTTCCGCTAAATAAAGATTTCAATTACGCAGAGACAGATGGTTGTATCGTGTTGTTGTACCTGCCACTCATCCCTCCAGATTCATTAACTTCCTGTTTCTAAACCGTGCTCCTCATCTTCTTGACTGTGTTTGATTAAATGAGCTGTCACTCAGCCGGCTCTGCCCCAAGAGCTGCAATTACTCCAACATTATTACCTGGGTGCACCACACAGAGGCTTGTAGACAGCTACAGCGCTGTCGGTGTTCTTTAACGGAGGCATAAGTTAAATAAAGGCGGATGGATGAGACACCAGAATTTTAATTTCTGTTGAGGTACAACTAAAAGAGAAGTAAAACGTTGTGACTTTTATCAGCTTAGCTTACACATGTACCTTATTTACTGTTCTTTGTTGTGAAATATACACAGGCAAGCAACAAATAATTCATTTGTGTCAGAGAAAACCCCTCTATTTGTTTGAGAAAAAGCCGCTGACTGTTCAATGAAACACATTTAAGATCTCTTGGTGAAAGTTAATTGGTTTTTTTTAGTTTTTACACTACCATCTTAAGAAGCTCCAATGAAGTCCTCCTGGGATGAGGTACAACTTTTATTATCCACTTGTTTGACCGACCCACAAGGCTGACCAACAACTGCCATCAGCAATGTCTGATATTGCCATGAGTCTTTTCCATCTCTATGGAGGAATTTTGGCCAACTCTGCCAAGCAGAATAGTTTTAATTGGAGGGTTTTAAAGCATGAGCGACCCATTTAAGCGTGCTACAGCATCTAAAACGGATTTTAATCCACTTTGACTAGGCCACTTCAAAATTTCATTTTGTTCTCTTTCAGCTATTCATAGGTGGACTTGCTGATGGGCTCCGGATCGTTGTCCCGCTGGATAACCCAAGTGTGTGTCTGAGCTTAAGGTCACAAACTGATGATTGGATATTCTCCTTCAGGATTTTCTGCTCAAGAGCAGAACGCTTGGCTCCATCAATTCAAGTCATCTTAAGTCCTGAAGCAGCCCAAGACCGTCTCACTACCACTGCCGTGTTTGATTGTTGTTTTTTCCTAAAGTTTTTAGTTTTACACCAGATGTAACGAGACGCACGCTTTACAAAAAGTGAAGAATATTGCAGTTTTGGTGAATATTAGATGGGCCTTTGTGTTCTTTTGGGTCAGCATTGGTTCTGACCTTGGAACTCTCCCATTCAGGCCATTGTTGCCCAGTCTCTCTTTTTTATTACTCAGGGCTGAGGCTATACAAATAAATAATCAGTACTATGAGCTTTTTATTGACGCTGTTGTATTTTTATATATATATATATATATATGTGTATTTGTGGGTTGTGGTTGTGAAGTTCTCAGTTCGCATTGTTTGTTTGGTTTGTTTTCTCATTGTATTTCCCCTCTCTCTGCCGTTCTGCAGGTGTGGAGGCAGACTAGGATGTTTTCTTGTTTTATTTGTTCCCCTTCCTCTCTATCTTCAATTCACCCACTCCCTCTTGACTTTTTGTCCTACCTCTCTTCATCTTCTTTCTTTTTCCCCCTTTATTTTCCGTCTCAGTGTCCATAATATCTAAAAAAAAAAAAACTAAACAGCAATTTCTGCTAAAGATTTCTTACACAAGTATATCAAGTGGAGTATTACAGCAAAAGCTGTAATGCTCCATTTTCAATTCTTCTGAATGGCTTAGCACCAAAGTATGTTGAAGATCTACTGTTACTGTAGCATAGATATAACATTAAAGGATACTTTTATTTATTTCATTAAAATTCAGACCCAATAGGAATAGCACTCATGTAAATAACAATATCCCTAACTTATTGTGAGTAGCGTAATTTGAATAATTTAATGTATTTGTACTCTGTAATTAAAGGTTTTTTGCTGTATGCAAGCAGTAACGTATTAGAATGTATTTTTTAATGACTTAACTTGTTATTTTAAAACTAGAGAATCAGTTGCCCTTTCACTTCATGTAAAACCTGCATTTTGTCCTGCAGTGTGGAACTACAGCCAGCAGATGTCACCACAGTGCTTTGAAAGCAACATGTTGGGATTTGTCATTGTTTTCTTGTGATAATTCTCATATTTCAGCTCCGTTTCGCCTTTAACAAAACAGTTTATTTCAACTTCATACCTACTGAAGCGTTAAATCAAACAGAAGCTGAGGTGTTCCGGGTGTTTCCCCCCATCCTGACCTAAATTCATGAAGAAACAATAGAGTCGAAAGTTCAAACCTTCAGTAACTCTTTAAACTGCTGGTGTCAACACCAAAATGGTCTGTCAGAGGATTTGAACTTTTTACCTGGGATCTTTCTGTCCTTTACCAACCAGTATTCAGCTCTAAAAAGAAGAGAAATGGTGATGGTGTTTCTTAAATATAAATATGCAGCTGTTGCATACTTAATGATTAATTAGGCTGCTGATTAAAGCTTCAATATTTCTCTGCAATAACACATTTATAAAGCTTGTAAAGCTGTTGCAGATTAAAGGGACAACAGGATAACTTCTTGAGCCTCAATGTGCGTTACAGAGAGAAATTTAGACATTGGCTTAGTGCATTTTCAGATCAGTAATCACAATAATCAACTTACCTCCCAGCTACTGTACTCATGAGTCAGTGGTTTATAGAAACTACTCAAAAAAAGCCTTTGCTTGCTCTTTATGCTATAATTAAAGCTCTCCATTTATTAGCTTCCAGTGTTCCTGGAGATTAAACTTAGCTGTTTCTAATGGGATTTATTGTCCTGTTGATGTGCAACTTTGGCAGCACAATGTTGGCCTCTGTCATTTTCTTTGGACTTATATCAGATCTAAACCAGGGATGTGATGTCGTATATGGATATATGAAACCAGGGATGGTATGTCAAATAGATCACTTGAAACCCCCCTCTAAAAATGCTTATAAATGTCTCTTTTAGTAGTTTAAAAATCAAATATACCTTAATAAGCACAATGTAAACCGCCTTGGCTCAACCACAGAAGCTAACATCCACGATCTTCCGAAATGAAAGGCACTCCTGGATTGGCTGCTTTGCGAACACCAGCCAATTGGTTGTAGCATTGAGTTTATGTATATTAGCTTCCCAAGCTGCATTTTTCTTTAGAATATTTTAGTTATGCTCTACAGAAAAATCTGCGAATAAGCTAATTTTCTGTTCCACAGGAAAAATAATACAGAACTGCAAATAAGCGATGTTCCACATACAATAAGCATCATTCCATGTTGACTTGAATCATGCCCTGAAGGTGCTTGCAGCAAACTGCGAGTCTTTCTTAAAGCATGTAACATCACCCTCTGTGAAGAATGCTGCAGGAAGAAAAACATGACTGTAGTGAAACAGAAGTGATACAGTGGGCCATAACATTTTGCTGGACAGGTTAGGGAACTTTTTTTTTTGGCATATCAGGAAAGACCCTTCTTTGGATACGTTCTTATTTGTCGGAGAGAACTGTTCGTGTTTTGTTTAATAACACATTTAAATTTTTATTTGTTTCATACCTTGCAGGGTAAAACGGGGTGCCCCAAGGTTCAGTTTTGGGGTCATTGTTGTTCTCCATGTATATGGCTCCTCTGGGTCAGATCTTATTTTCAGTGTCTATAAATTATAATTTCTACGCTGATTATCTGCCACTGTATCTACCACTGATTCCCAGCAGACAGATTGCTGATGCTTTTGCGGCCTGTTTGACATCAGGATACCTCTTGTTTGTTTGTTTGTTTTTTTGTAGTAATATTGTTCATTTTATGTGAAGCCCATTTTATGGTATTTCATGTACTGTTTATTTTTAGTATAATTTTTAGGAAATGTTTTTCTTTCATGCAGTGAGAGTTTTTATGTTTGATACTCGTGCGCTTTATAAATTTCTTCTTCTTCTTCTTCTTCGTCTCCCTAAAGAGCACATTATAGCAACTATAATTTAAGGAACTTTTGCTATATGTTTTCTAAACATGTTCTTATGACCACGCTGTAGAAGTTGCACTAAGGTACTTTTAGAGAACATTCCATAAACGTTCCCATGAGTCCACGCTGTGAATAGTGCTACTACCCTTTGGAAAATGTTGTTCCCTGAAGGTCACAATCTAAAACTGTTTCCCTCAGGGAACATTCGAAGAACATTTCCTGAAGGTCTTCTTAAGGTCACATTTTGAATGTAGCCACTAACCTTGAGAGAACCTTTAGAGAACACTTCACAAATGTTCCCAGGAGGCCCCTCTGGAAATGAGAATGTTCAGTCAAATATTTTGACTGTGAGCTTAATGGAAAATTTTCCATTAAGCTCACAGTCAAAATATTTGTTCCCTACAGGGAACCTTCCGGGAACATTACTTGAAGGTACTTGTTCGGTCACAAAATTACTAAAATCTTTTATTACATCAACTCACCATTTATTTTTTAGTTTTCACTCCCTGAAGACGAAATGTTACTATTATCTGGGTACCAGAGGTAGGTAGAGTAGCCAAAAATTTTACTCATAAAAGTAGCGCTACTTCAGCATATTTTTACTCAGATAAAAGTACAAAGTAGTCATCTAAAAGGTACTCAAGTAAGAGTAAAAAAGTATTTGGTAAAAAGGCAACTCAACTATTGAGTAGTCGAGTACTTGTTTTGAGATCATAATATGTGATTTAATATTTAAAAAGTATTGGACAAAAATATAAAGTTATGTCCAAATTCAAAAGACTAAAATAAATACGTGACATAATTGTAAAATAACTAACTTTACAAGAAGAAAACATTTTCTAAATCAACATTTTCAAAGTAAAACTAATTAAACCAACACTGACAGAAGGTAATGTCTATTTATTAGACACAACAGCCTCAGAAAATAATGTTAAAATGATGAAGCTTGTGTACAAACAGGAGGTCTCACTTCAACATAAACTCTGTGTAAGTCTTTTTTGGTTCAGCAAGCGTTCAGTTTCATTCAGTCAAGTTATTCGCTGTGGGTAGAATAACCAGAAACTTTACTCAAGTAGGAGTATCGATACTTCACAAAAATATTACTCAAGTGAAAGTAAAACGTACGGTCTAGTAAAACTACTCCAAAAGTACTTTTTTTAAAATTTTTAATTACTGAGTAAATGTAACTAGTATCTACACACCACTGCTGGGTACCAGTCCGAGGTAAAACATATATACATTGTGCTTAACAGAACCAGTAACACAAAATGCAGCTCTTATTTATTAGACAGTGGAAAATGGTGTCTGGAGGAGTAAGAAGTGCACATTTATAATCAGAAAAATGAGTTTTTGTTGGGAGGAAATAAAATAATTTCTGGTGAATTGCTTCATTTGAGTAATAAAGTATTTTCTGCTCCATCCACAGACAGTGAAACTAGAATGTAAATGAGGTAAAAACCTGAATGTATTAAAACTGAATGAATCAGCGCTCTGTTTCATTCATGAAAACTGTTACACGGCCTAAGCTCCGCCCCTCCCGGACGGAGTCAGGGAGGCGCCGGTGATGAATGAGTAGCGCTCACCGACGGAAGCGGCGTGTAGATGCGGCTCCGAGTCAGTGAGCCGGTGGCGGTGTGTCGCTGAGCCCAGCGGGGAGACGGCCGGAGGCGGACAGGTGAGAGACCTGTTCTGGTTCTGGTTCTGGTTGCGGTTCTTAACAGAACTCTCAGACGGGGTTCTGGAAAAGGTTTTCTGGTGTCCGGCGTGAGGAGTTAACAGAATCCAGGGCCGTCGTTTGTCTCTTTGCGCCTGTTTTTCTGTGGTTTCTTGGTTGTTTCTACTCATCTGTTATATGTGTTTGGTTTTTTAAATGTTTTTTTTTGATACATGGAACAATTAAAAAATGTCATAAAACCCAGAGGAATGACTGAGCTTAATCTGAAATCTGAAGCCCTAATTCAACTAAAAATAAAGACTTCTCAGTTGTTTATTTTATGGCTATTTTAATTATTCCACCTTCCATGAATGTGATTGTTTCTGAGAACCTTCATAGCCTTGTGTTTTTAATAATCAAAGCATTGTCAAAGTTATTTGAAATTATTAATATTTATAATTTTGTGCAAGTTTAGCTGCCTTACTAAGATAAAACTGCTTTACTTAATTTACTTCCAACTAAAAGAAATATTATTTAATATAGTGAATTTCTTGTAAATTTACCTTTTTCAAATAGTGTTTTTTTTTGTTTTTTTTTTTTGCTGAGCAACATTTTTTACCTTAAATTTGAGGGTAAACTGGCAATAATTCATCAGCCTAACCACATAAACTAAAGCTTTTACAGTTCAGGTATGTTAAACAGAAGGAACTATTTAAACATCTGAACTATTTATTTATTCATAGCTAAATAGGCTTCTAACCTGTGTATTTAAATTTCTTACCAGTAAATATAGATAGTGCCACCTTTAGCATTTTACTTGAAGTTTTCTTGTTCAAGCAACCTGAAAAATAGATTATATATATATATATATATATATGTGCGTGTGTGTATATGTGTGTGTGTATGTATAGCTAAATATAACCTATATATTTTTATTAAGCAAGATCTATTTCCTTTTTTTTTAGACATGGAATCTTTTTCGTTTTACATGAAATTTTCTTGTAATTGTAATTTAACAGCCTGAAAATCGAGACTTCTTCTGTTCAGTTATGTTAAGATAAACATTTAATGCCTCTGAGAAGTTTATGTATTGATTTATTTATTTATTGTCATTTTTCTCTGCGGGTGAAGCTAAGAACCTTGTGCTCGGAAGTTGAAACAAAAACAACAGGTTGAACTTTGACCTTATGACTCTGTACAGGTTACCAGTCATGTCCTGCAGATTATTACCACTTTCAGACGACTCTGTTGACAAAGTTTATCAATGCTTAGATCTCTCTGCTTCGACTAACTTCCCACTAAAAGGTGGATCACAGACATTTGTCCCCTCTTGCTTGCCTTAAAAGGAGGATTTAGCGACCCAGCCAGTAATTAGGAACCAACTTAATTATGTACAATCAGAATGATTGAGACCAAAAGCAAAAGATGTTCATCTCACGTTCTTAGGAAATGACTCAGTTAATGTCCATCCTTGTTTTGTTTTGGGTTTTTTTCTTGTTGTTTTTTGAATGAAAGAACTTAATGAAATAAATGTTGAGACCACTGGGGGCGCCATAGAGTCATTTTCAATTCACATTGATTACATCGACTTAATTTAATCATTTAATTGCCCCAGTTCACAACCAAAAGGATGTTATTAAAAATACAGATTTAACATAGAATCCTGTTACATGCAATCCAATTAAACCCATTTTAATTAAATATAATTTGTTTGTCCATCCATCCGTTTGTTTGTTTGTTTTTCCGTCCGTCCATCCATCCGTCCGTCCGTCCATCCATCTGTTTTTGTTTGTTTTTCCGTCCGTCCGTCCGCCCATCCAACCGTTTGTTTGTTTGTTTGTTTTTCCGTCCGTCCATCCATCCATCCATCCGTTTGTTTTTGTTTGTTTGTTTTTCCGTCCGTCCGTCCATCCATCCATCTGTTTGTTTGTTTGTTTGTTTTTCCGTCCGCCCATCCATCCATCCATCCATCCGTTTGTTTTTGTTTGTTTGTTTTTCCGTCCGTCCGTCCGTCCATCCATCCATCCATCCGTTTGTTTTTGTTTGTTTGTTTTTCCGTCCGTCCGTCCATGCATCCATCCATCCATCTGTTTGTTTGTTTGTTTGTTTTTCCGTCCGTCCATCCATCCATCCATCCATCCCTCCCATCCATCCGTATGTTTTTGTTTTTCCATCCATCCATCCATCCCTCCCATCCATCTGTTTGTTTGTTTGTTTGTCCATCCATCCATCCATCTATCAATCTGTTTGTTTTTCTGTCCATGAATCCATCCATTTGTTTGTCCGTCTGTCCATCCATCTGTTTGTTTTTGTCCATCAATCCATGCATCCATTTGTTTGTTTGTCCATCCATCCATCCATCCGTTTGTCCATCCATCCATCCGTTCATCCTTCCATCCATCCATCCATCCGTCTGTCCATCCATCCATCCATCCATCCATCTGTTTGTTTTTGTCCATCAATCCATGCATCCATTTGTTTGTTTGTCCATCCGTCCATCCATCCATCCATCCGTTCGTCCATCCATCCATCCATCCATCCATCCATCCATCCATCCATCCATCCATCCATTACTAGATTAAGATAAAATCCAGATAAACGCATTCCAGTTAATTCATGCATGAATTAATACAGTTAGATTAAAACTCTGCATATTACCAATTGAGTTTGATTCATTCTAATTTCATGTACTTTTCTAATGTACTAAAGTCCAGTGTTATAGATTTTAGTTGAATTCAGTACGAGCCGATAACATGCAGTCCAATTCAGAACAGTGAGATTCAATTTATGGCTAATTCACAATCAGATAAAAATCCAGTTTGTTCACTTAAGTCAAATGTAGTTTCGGTTCAGTCCACTTCCATCTAATTCAGGTTATTACTGTATGAAAACAGTCCAGTTAGACATCAATTAGTTCCCATTTTGGACTGAGGAGGATTTGCATAACAGGTTATTTTCTTTTACTTTTGTTTGATTATTTTGGTAGACAATGTAATTTGACTGAATTATAAATGTTTTTTTCTTTCTTTTTTTTTTGAAGAAACAGGAAGCGTGCAAAGACAGCCAAGTTTCATTCTTATCATTTAATCCTGTAGGACAGTGGTGTCTAAACGTTTCCCCACCCAGACCAAAATTGACAAATTGAAAGTACTCAGGGGCCAAAATGTTCACTTTTTACTATTTAATTGTTTAAAAATATATTTTTCTTTTTCTCAATTTTTTTTCCACTTAAAATCATCAAATAATGAAATTTTGAATTCTGTTCAGCATTAAATTATCTGTGCAATATTTTAATGAAACAAAGTAGAAAACAACAAATTATTGTAGGTCAGAAAAAGAGCCTGTTGACATAAACACTAAAACGCAGCGTGTGATTTGTGGTTCAGTTGAACCTACAGTTTATTAAAAACAAATCAGATAAAAACAGAATGAAATTAGAACAATCCTTTAAAAAAAAACTCTTTTTAATTAATTATCCTCTATAAAATCAAATGTGAACTATAACCAGCGTAACACCTGCTCTGTTTTTGTCTTCCAGGTGACTCTGCAGGGATGTCTTCATCCCTCTTCCTCTTCCTCCTCCTCCTCGTCCCCACCTTGATGTTGGAGTTTCGTTACCACAACAACAGTGAAATCAAGCAGTACCTCCACCAGGTCAGCGCCGCCAACCCCGACATCACACACCTGTACAGCATCGGCAAGTCGGTGAAAGGTAACGGCAGCGCTTGGGTTCGTGTTCCGATCTGGATCCAGTCCACATCCTATTTTTAAGGCTCTCTGATTTAATTGATGGAGAATAAAAACAGAGTTTTGCAGATTTAGACAGAAAAACATGAAATGTTGTGGTTTTCAGTATGAAGCCTAAAGGCCTAGTTTATACTTCTCCTTCTGCGGCGGCACGTAGAGATGCAACGACAACGACAACGCTGACACGCCGACGGAGAAGTATACAAGGAAAACGTCTCTGTCAACAAATGTGCGTGTTGGTGCAAACTTGCTGACAGAAAAGTATAAACTAGACTTTAAAAGAGAATCTTCCTTGACGTTTTTCGCCTCACCCGATTGATTGAAACTACAAGGGAAAAACGTTATGAACCAACCTGAGAGCTGCTGGTCTGTTCTGGTTCGTCTCCACCGGCTTTGAACATCTATAGACTGAAGGTTTTGCTAATTCTTCTTGGCAAAGCTGCTCCAAATCAGCTGATTCTCAACTGGACTTTGACTAGGCCACTGACTAGGCCACTGAACCGTCACCCCGGAGCCCTGGCTGTATGTTTAGGGTCACTGTTTCTAGCTCCATCCACCTTCCCTTCAACTCCGACCAGCTTCCCCGTTCCTGATGAGGAATAGCACCCCCACAGCATGACGCTGCCACCGCCCATCCATCGTGCTCGTATTTCTACGTCCTGTAGGTATTTTTACCCCAACTTCCGATTTGGCTCCAAACATCAAAGTAGTTTGGTGTCTTTTGAACACAGTTAGATTAAGGTCTGTTTTCCAGGACCTTGGAAAGGTTTTCAGGAACCAGGAATCTGTTCATTTGGAAGTTAGGAAGTTGAGTCCTCTAAACGTTTCAAATCTGCGTCTAAGGTCGTCTCTTTCCACGTGTAGAAGGGCAGAAGGGTTGCTGCTCTACCCGCAGCGACGGGAGGACCAATTACCCGTGAAGTATCAGGTGTCCGTAACCGTAGCAACCTGGACACCGGCCAGACGTCTGCTGCCGCGATCAAATGACGGGACTGAAGACCGCGGCTCGTTTAATCTGGGGCGCTTTAATCATCCGCAGACACACAGACCGACACACGCAGCTAATCTGGGCTAATCCAGGACACCAACTGGCCTCCTTCCAAACCGGCTCTTGTGGTTTTTCTCCTCGCCGCGTCGCTCTGCGTCGAGAGAGAGAGACGTCTCTTCTGTCTGCTGCGGTGACTCGTCCACACCTTGGCGTGACTCACCTCGCTCTGAGCTGCAGACGTGCCGAGGCTTGAAGCACAACTTTCTGAACAGCTACAGCTGGTGGTTAGATGGAAGGTTTCTGCTCAGCTTTCTACCTGAGGAGTCGGAGGCTTCTTTATTAATCGATAAATGATGAATGATCGATAATCTATAAATTATCTGGTTTTGAAAGTTTGTCCATTAAACAGGAGTCCTACTCAGGATGTTTTCCTATGGAAAAATCTGGAATATTATGGAGTTTTATTAATTTTTTCCACATCCGTCCATCCATCCATCCGTCCATCGATTCATCCATCCGTCCATCCATCCATCCATCCGTCCGTCCATCGATTCATCCATCCGTCCGTCCATTTATCCATCCATCCGTCCATCCGTTTGTTCGTCCGTCTGTCCGTCCATCCATCCATCTGTCCATCCATCCATCCGTCCGTCCATCGATTCGTCCGTCCGTCCATTTATCCATCCATCCGTCCATCCGTTTGTTCGTACGTCTGTCCGTCCATCCATCCGTCCGTCCGTCCGTCCGTCCGTCAATCCATTTGTTTGTTCGTCCGTCCATCCGTCCATTCATCCATCCGTTTGTTCGTACGTCTGTCCGTCCATCCATCCGTCCGTCCGTCCGTCCGTCCGTCCGTCAATCCATTTGTTTGTTCGTCCGTCCATCCGTCCATTCATCCATCCGTTTGTTCGTTCGTCTGTCCATCCATCCGTCTGTCTGTCCATCCATCCGTCTGTCCATCCATCCGTCCATCCATCCATCCGTCCATCCATTCATTTGTTCGTCCGTCCATCCATCCATCATCCACCCATCCATCCATCCATCCCATCCACATGTCCATCTATCATCCGTCGATCCGTCCGTCCGTCCGTCAATCCATTCGTTTGTTCGTCCATCCATCCATCCATCCATCCATCCATTCCATCCACATGTCCATCTATAATCCGTCAATCGATTCGTTTGTTCGTCCATCCATCCATCCATCCGTCCGTCCGTCCATCCATCCGTCCGTCCGTCCGTCCGTCCGTCCGTCCGTCCGTCCGTCCGTCCGTCCGTCTGTCTGTCCGTCCATCCATCCGTTTGTTCGTCCGTCCATCTATCTGTCCATCCATTCATCCATCCATCCGTCCGTCCGTCCGTCCATCCATTCGTTTGTTCGTCCGTCCATCCATCATCCATCCATCCCATCCGCATGTCCGTCCATCCGTCCGTCCGTCCCTCCATTCGTTTGTTCGTCCATCCATCCATCCATCCGTCCGTCCGTCCATCCGTCCGTCCGTCCGTCCGTCCGTCCGTCCGTCCGTCCGTCTGTCTGTCTGTCTGTCCGTCCATCCATCCGTTTGTTCGTCCGTCCATCTATCTGTCCATCCATTCATCCATCCATCCGTCCGTCCGTCCGTCCCTCCATTCGTTTGTTCGTCCATCCATCCATCCATCCCATCCTCATGTCCATCCATCCATCCATCCATCCATCCATCCATTTGTTCGTCCGTCCATCCATCCATCCATCCATCCCATCCTCATGTCCGTCCGTCCATCCATCCATCCATCCGTTTGTTCATCCATCCATCTGTTCGTCCATCCATCCATCCATCCATCCATCTGTTCGTCCATCCGTTTGTTCGTCCATCCGTCCATCCATCCATCCATCCGTTTGTTCATCCATCCATCCATCCATCTGTTCGTCCATCCATCCATCCATATGTTTGTTCGTCCATCCATCCATCTGTTCGTCCATCCGTTTGTTCGTCCATCCGTCCATCCATCTGTTTGTTTGCCAGTCCATCCATCCATCCATACATCCATCCATCTGTTTGTTTGCCAGTCCATCCATCCATCCGTACATCCATCCATCTGTTTGTCCATCCCCCATCTGTTCATCCAGCCATCCATCCATCTGTTTGTTTGTCCATCCGTCCATCCATCTGTTTTTTCGTCCATCCATCCACCCATCCATCCATCCATCCACCCGTTTGTCCATCCATCCATCCATCCATCCGTTTGTTTGTCCATCCGTCCATCCATATGTTTTAGTTCGTCCATCCATCCATCCCTCCATCCATCTGTTCGTCCATCCGTTTGTTCGTCCATCTGTCCATCCATCTGTTTGTCAGTCCATCCATCCATCCATCCATCCGTTTGTTTGTCCATCCGTCCATCCATCCATCCGGTCGTCCGTCCATCCATCCATCCATCCATCCATCCATCCATCCATCCGCATGTCCATCCATCCGTCCATCCATCCGTTTGTTTGTCCATCCGTCCATCCATCCGGTCGTTCATCCATCCATCCATCCGCATGTCCATCCATTCATCCATCTGTTCGTCCATCCCCCCATCTGTTCATCCATCCATCCATCCATCCATCTGTTCGTCCATCCATCCATCCATCCATCCATCCATCCATCCTGCATATATTGTAATGTTCTCACTTAAATCATTAAATAAGTGCAGATCAGAACTGCATAAAGTCTGACCTCTCCAGTATAAAACATCTTTTTGCTCTCTGTATCCTCAGGACAGCAGCTCTGGGTGTTGGCTCTGGGTGTCAGCCCTCGCCGCCACACCGTCGGCGTCCCGGAGTTCAAATATGTGGCCAACATGCATGGAAATGAGGTGGGAGAACACACGCACATACCCGACTACAACAGAACCCTCCCTGTTCAGCAGGAAGCGGGTCTAAATGGTTACTAAAGAGATCCACAAAAGCCTTTCAGAGTCCAACACAGTCCATGAACTCCTTTGTGCTCGGACAACAGACTGCGGGGTGGCCTGTATTAAAGTCAGATAAAAAACGAACAGCAGGCTGAGTCAACATAAAACAGTATAACACAGATGTCTGTTAATTCAAAGGAAGCAACAGGAAGAATTCAACGAGAGAAAAAACGTTTATTTACACTCCTCCTCAGACGGATTCTGTTTCTCCTCCTGCTTTTAGGGAACTGACCACAGGTTCTCAGGGTGGCTCAGATCCGAGGACTTTCCTCAGATCATCACCAAACTGTTGCTCCTGGAGGACGTGTCTGCATGGCAAAGTTGGAATTAGGAGGAAAGCCAATCCTTTAGAGAAGAAGCCCCCTTAAATAAGGACTGGATCGGGATTAGTGCTGTGTTGAAAAAAATCAACTCTGAATTGATTCAGACGTCTAAAAATCAATTTAATCGTTTAACATCGATTGCCCTTTTAACAGCAAGAATAGGAGGGAAAAGTCCAGATGGGCATTTTAAGGCTTAGGTCTGAAAGGGTTTGTCCAGTTTCCCCCGGTGAGCTGTAACCACACCCAGTGTTGTGTCATTGAATCACAGTAATATAATTATGGCAACATTAAAAAAAACATTTAATAAATAAATTGACCCATATCAATATGGAATTGGAACAAATTGGATTGGATTGGATTATGATAATCGATTCTAACTCTTGAGAAGTGGAATCGAATCGATTCTTGAAATTTAAATCGATACCCAGCTCTAATCGGGGATAACTGGAAGAATGAAGCAGGTCTCATCTCAACAAATGTCCCAAACAATCAGAAGGAGGTTCTATTTGTACCAGGCTTCTGCTTTCTGGTGAATTTAGCAACCCAGATAGTGATTAGGTGTAGCATCCAAAAGACTTCCGTAAGGGTCCGTTTTACGGTCCATGCACTTTTTGGTAATTGAAATTTCTATTTAGAAACGAAAAAAAATGAAAGGGATTTTCATGTTTTGATTTAATAAAATCAGGGAAAATAAGGCGTTATTTAATTCTGCTGTTAAAAACGCATACTTTTATGGATTTGTTGATTTGAATAATGAAAATATAAACACTCAAAAACAATTAAACAGACACTCTTTTGTTTTCAGAAACAACCGGAAGCACTTTTTCTTCTGCGTGACCTTTGACGATATATGCGGTCATTTCCTTTTTACAAGCATTGTAAATAAATGGATATTTGGTCAGCACAAAACTTTCTGACATTTCTCGCGGAAAATCCTCTAGTTTCTCCATGTTCATACGACAGACGCTCAGATATAATTGTCGAAGACAGTCCTTGTTTTGCCATCTCTAAAATAATGCCCGAGTATTGTTCCAACATCATGATCACGGTCCAGTCTGCACATCAGGTCCAGTGCCTGCTGCAAGTAGCTCGTTTTACCTCTCTCTAGGTTGTTAAGCTGCAAAAACTTCCGGTTCAGACAAAATAAATAAAAGGGAGCTTTCTCGTTTTAATTTCTTGCATTTTTCTTTTCATGTGTGCTAAAGGACATTTGGTGTTTTTCTGGTTTATTTTGTCAAGTTGAATATCACACAAACATTCGTTTTTTGTTTTTAAATAATATTTTCTAAAACGAAATTTCAATTACCAAAAAGTACACGGATCGTTTACATTCAGGCAGTTTGTTTTTTGTTTGAAACAAAAAATGAAAAAAAAACTGTAAAAAAAACCTGTTTTTTCTTTTCACTTCATGTTTTGAACAAAAAATCCGATAATGGTTTGTTGTCCAATTTTTCGTTTTGATGGAAATGGAAAAAAACGGAGAACGAGATCACTTTCGATGTTGTCTTTTCGAGGCAAGTTGCCTGACCCGGAAGTTCTCTCTGCTGTGTACACCCCTGGTAGAGAGCTGTTTGTTTACACACAGCCAAAACAGAGTCGAATTCATTTGATCTCGATAATTACACACATAAACCCCTATATCCTGACTTTTTGTATGTGGATTAAAGAAAACACAAGAGAGAAGCGTTTGAGATCAGTGTGTGATCGTGCTGATAGCCATCAGTGTGTGCCCATTCGAGAAGTTTGCTCTGTTTTAACCTGCTGACCTCCACGGTAGCTGATGCTGGCCTCGTCACCTGATCTGACGAAAAACAGAAAATTGAAAAAACTATTCGTTTTTTTTTTCATTGTTTTTATTTCAAACGAAAAACAAACTGCCTGAATGTACTCGGACCATTAAGGCAGTCTTATAAGGTCTCAACATTCGTAGCCCGTTCGCAAATTTGTGGCCAGGCCGATGATCTTGTTCGAGATTTTCTACGAAAGCGGCACGAAAACCCGGTCTGTAGGGCCTCTGTACAAATGCATGTACGAATTAGGAAGCACCGAAGAACAACGCACAATGTTTGTGGATTATTATTAGGGTCAGGAGACCATTCCAGAATCCCATATTCCTACGGTGGATGTAAGTATTCCGCAGTAACTCACCAAGTTGTTCTTGGGGTGCCCTCACATCGTTCCTATGAACGCCGTACGAACGGAGATTCGTTTCTCATTCTTACAAACACACTCCTGCCTAACCTAAGGCGAAATTAAGGTGTTAATGAGGCGGAAGTACATTCTGGGCGTTCTTGGCGGAACAGGGCGTATAAAGCCTTCCGGGCCAGCTCGTGGAACAGAGTCCCGTTCTGGCCGTATAAGTGCCGCCTCTGTATCCATGGCTGCACCTACCAGCATTGCCGTCTTCTCTCCAGGTCCTCCGATACAACCAGAGGACCTGGATGACACTATTGTCATCTTGGAAATGACAAACTATTCCACAAATCTTCCAGCAGATGTGATGTTTAAGACACAGGATGTTGGCGATATTGGGATGCCACTATCTTGACAAAACGTTCCGAAAGCTGTATGATCTTCCTACCAACAACTTAAGATTACCGTGAGTTGCTTATCGGGGCGCCGTACAGCCACCTTACAAAAACAGTTATCATAATGTGGTCGAAGAACATGAGAACTCATTGGTCAGGGTACGAGAGAAAATCACCTAATTCTCTCAAGAATGCCTCAAGATACTCTTGCAAATTGAACGACAGCTGTGCCAACTTCCTAAAAAAGCTGTAGGAAACTACGCCGAATACCTACGAACTCAAGATTTCATACAAACCTATCGCTCGTAGAGACCTTTGTGACCGTAGCTCGAGGTTAACAGGGTAGATCAATTTTTGTTATGAATGGAAAGTAATCTTAAGTTTCTTCATCATAAAATGAAAAGCAGACACACTGATACAAGTCTGAGTCCTGCTGACACCACTTGCAGATAAATTCGGTTTGATTGAAACAGATGGGTGCTCATGCGCTGTGTGGAGGTGTGTGTTTTTAAATCACTTCCAGTTAAACATTTGAGAAACAACCATTTAAAAACCATTTATTGGAAACCTTTGGAGACCGCGGATTAGCATCTGGTAGTCGTGGTTACAGAGGACGGGCTGTCGGTGCCGCTAATGTGTGCGAGTCAGTGGGAATGTCCTTTTAAAGAGACGAGTCACGCCTGGACACACAGCGGTCTCTCACACACAGAGTCAGTGAACGGAGCCAGTGGAGTGTGTCGGTTCAGAGGAAACGTCCGGAAAAAGAGCTCCTTTCTTCCTACTCGGTCCACACACACCAAGACACATGAGGAGACGGACTGTCTCGTGTTGCCTTCGCTGTCAGCGGAGCCGTTCCCAGCTCATTACTTCATGTTTGACTGGAGTTTGGTTCTGCTGAGGCCAACCTGCAGACCTGATAATCCTATTTTTTTCTGAGAAGATAAGGATCGACTTCAACCTATTGATTACGCAGCTCCTACCTTTCTTCTGGCACAGCTGCAGGTTTATTTGCACTTTATCCAGTTTCATTAAAGCTGTAGAAGGGGAAAAAGTGCATCCTTGCTGCTTCCATTGGACTTTAGAGATTGGATTAGTTTATCAATGTGAGCACCTTCATATAAGCAGATCTATCTGAAGCTTACGGATGTGTGTTAGCACAATGCCACGATGTAAAGACACCAGCAGTGACTAGGGATGAACGTTTTCCAAATTTTGTTTCACCGGTTGTTGAAGCCCTTAAAGGTTAAAAATTGGTCAACCATAAACTCCATGCCACAACCTGCACCCCCTGCCCTATGAATAACACAAATGCTTTTTCATCCACTCTTTTTAAAGGTACAATATGTAAGAATAACATCTGGTCAAACTGTACTACTGCAGTCGGAAACAAGAGTCCGCTCTCAGCCACTCAGCTCCTCCCCTTCGTGAGTTTCATGCCGGGTTGCAAGTTACGGATCAGCGCCAGAAGATTCAAGATGACGAGTTACACACGATGTATTTTACAAATACATTTCACTGCAATATTGAGTTGTTGGCAATTGAAAAATGTTGCTTGAGATCTTTTTTTGAGCAGACTATTCTTTTGTAATTTACTGCTAGTATTGTTAGCTCAACGTTAGCCTCGAATTACAAATGCCGGCGCAGTGTTTGTTTTGAAGACTTAGCAACCTTGCGGGCTCACACATGATTGGCTCTGGAACCAGGAAGTATGGAGGCGGGACAGATTGTAAACAACGTCAACGTCCCTCTGTGGCCTTTTTAAAATTATAAAAACCTGCAACTGCGGCTTCTGAAGGCCACACACTTTTTTTTAAACCCGAGTTTCCTTACATTTAACTAAATAATTACACTGAAATTTCATATTTTTCTACTAAACAATTGACTCTTAAAGGTCTTGTTCACTGAGAAACCGTGTAATACTTGTTCTTTCTGTAATACGATCGGTCACTCTGAGCTGCATATGCATGGTGCACGTGAAGATTTTCTCCAACCCCCATCGCCTGGATTAGCCACAGAAAGAAAACATCTCTGCTAGTAGAAGCTAGAAGCCGAAGCTAACTGTTAGCAACTCCAAGGGTGGGGGTTGGTTTATTTTTGGACATAGCCCATGTTTTGTGAAATTTTTACCCAGGATCTTAGTGGATCGGCACACACAATATAAAAGGAAGAAAGAAAGGACACCAGACTGCTTATCGTGCTAGAATATGTGTCATCTTTATTATTCCGCCACACAGATGCAGTTCAGCAAAAGCAGAGCAATACTTTTTCAAACAAATACACTGATTTATGCTAGAATACGGCGTCCCTCTGTATTCCCCACACAAACAGCAGCAAAGCAATGCTTCATCAAACAGGCATTAAGTTTTCCTCACAGCATCTCACCTTTGACACTTGAGAGTGGAGAGCCAGTCATCTCCTCTCGGTCAGATCTGTTAACTTAACGCGGCCGAGCGATCGTGCACAAATCCCACGGCAGACTCTCATCAGCTGGACAGCTCCATCTTCATTTATGCAGCATACAGAGGAGGCGCGTGGGAAGCAAAGCGGGCCCGTGCTTCGCTCCCAGGCTGCCCCCCCCCCCCCGCCTTATCAGTCCGTCCGGCCCGAAAACAAGTTTTAGAGACCGAACAAACTGCAGCTGTTTCATGGGAGCTGTCCAGCTGAAGATCCAAACTCCTTTCCGTGTGAATGTTTATCATTATACAGCAAGCAGAGTATAATATTAAGAACATTGCAGAACATTATACACAGGTGACTCGAGGACACCAAAAAGATTTTACCCATCAGCCCATCATGATGCATTTTTTCTCAAAGACAGACGAGCTGAGGAAGAAACAGTTGGAATTTGTCTTGGAACACCACCAGCCAAGTAAGCTAAGATAGTTATTTGTTTGAAGGCGGCATAAGAGTTTGCATATCGTGAATAATAATGAGTTATACTCGTGATCCTGATGTGTTCCCCCACCCACTCCACCGACAAAACTGCAACCTCCTGAAACAGGAGCGCTAGAGCATTTATTCCACGTAAAATGACTCACAAGGCATTCATTCATACTAGAGACCACAGCAAATTTATTGGAAAAAAAGAGTGAATGAGACCTTTAATAGGTAATACCAAGACATTTGAAAATAACAAAATAGCTCAAGCTCAGTTCGGATTGGGTACCTTTTTAGATGCATTTTTCTGGTACCTATATTTTAAGTCTTATTTTAAAAGAGAAAAAAAAGTACTTAAATGTGTTTTTTTGTTTTTGTTTCTCAAACTAAGCGTCTAGAAGACGATCCATCCTTCGGCTAAATTGATGCCATGAATGACAAGGTGCTTTAATTAATTGCAGGTATTTCCATAACACAAATCTTATCACATGTGTTACATTGAGCTCTGTTCCTGTTCAATTTCATAAAAGGCAGCCAAATCTTTGATGTTTTCTGCATTTTCTCGAGTCTGCAAACTCGTGCTACGCTGGCCGAGCAAGCGGAGAAGTGTTGTCGTAACCGAGAGGCGGTGTGTGAGTGACAGAGCAGCATCTTCAAGTCGTGACGCGCAGCAGCGGAGGGAACGGAGCTCCGCAGCTAATTAACAGAGACATTTTATTGGAAAAGTACCGAAATTTAACACCAAAAAGACTTTTTTCCCGGCATCGCTACCTACAGAGTGTTTGCAGTCTGTACTAAAGAAGTTATTTTTTTCTTGTAATGTCAGGAAGTTATTATTAGAAAACCAGCATTGTCAACATTAAGGATTTATTTACTTAATATATTGGTCTTAGTGATATTTTATTGAATGATTGTATTATGTAATCAGTGATTGTTGTGTTTTTACAATTTAAGAAATTTTAATTCGCATTCTCACCTGTTCAGGGACTGCAGATGGAAACTAGCTTTGGCTATAATCTGGTGTGAAACATCTTTAATTAATGTTTTTGCACATTGGCCCCTTTTTAAATAAACAAATAAAATAAAAAGTTCTAGGTTTTGGTACCCAACTCTAAGCTCAGTCAGCTTGGATGAAGAAAAAAAATATTGTTTAGGTCTTTCCACATATCCTTAATTTGATTCACATAAATTTACCTAGATCTAAACCATTCCATTGTAGCTCTGGCTGTAGTCTAGCCAACCTTTCTGTCACTCCCGAAGAAAAGCATCCCCACAATATGATGCTGTATCAGTATAAATATACCAGACTGGGAAGGAAAGATAACTTTCCTCTTTTGGCCATTAACTGTAGAGTCAAGTGATGCAGTAACAGAAAGGAGCACAGTAAAAAGTGCCTTTTGCAAAATGCACTTTTATGTCCAAGATGCATATTCAACACAGCTTGGCTGCACGAGCGCATTATCTGCTGGAAAGAGCAACACACGCCCCACACATGCTGTATCACACAGATAGATCAATTGCATGCAGTCAATGTAGATGTTCCTGAGAGGAAATAAGCCTGAAAACAGTTTACATTTTATACACTTACCACATTTATGCTGGGGGAAAACAACAGAATTTGGGGGGAAAGTGTGATTTAAAGCTGCATGTACCGTTCTAAGTTATACAGTCAAACCACCGCAGGGTTGATGAAGTGAGTGGTGGAATTCATCAGCAGCTGCAGAAAACTGCATCGCAAATTTGCACGCAGAGATACATTGCAATGTGTGCTTGTTTTATGGTGGAGAGAAAGTTCTCAGCACCAGCTCATACAGAATATGAATGTTTGAACAGGGAAGCAGCTCTTCAGAAAACCCAGTTCCTGATTAGCCTCATTAGACAGTTGCATCCTTATGGTTAACGGGGAAAGTATTAAATACAAAGAGCTCGCAAGCAAACCGAATTCAGCGACTTCAGAGCAGCTAAGATGGATTCTTGATCAACACTGCGTCAGCTGAGGATCTGCAAGAAAAACCATGGAGCAACTATCAGGGCTCCTGCCGATATAAAAACAATGACTTCACCTTCATGTGTCAGCAGATTATCTCTTCATTCTATTTATTATTTTTATAAAGCTGCTTTGGCTAAGAAATGTTGTTTCCTTTGGAAAGAGAGGGGCGTTGACGAATGAGCTTTTCTGTATCTCTCCATTAAATTTAGCATCAGAATTCACACAAGCTTCGTCTTTCTACACCAGACGTCTCTCTGAAGACATTTTGAACAAGTCCCACCTTCACTTGCCTGAAAAGCCGAGCCGTAGCTAACATCTGTTAATGCACGGCAAGATAAACAAGACTTGGCAGGCGAAGTCGTCTTATGTAGACTAACCAGAACTATCTGATGACATATGAGGAGTGGAGGTGACCCAAACGCTCGACAATGCTTGTGTTACAGATGTACAGCAAGATACCTACAGCTCAGATGATCTCCAAGGTTCATCTGTAATCCAGGTTTTTACTTAGATACCTCCCTGAAAAGGGTTTCATCTCTTTTGGTACAAGGCTAGACTAAAGGAGTTGTTGCATGATATAAGCCCCTATATTGGATGTCAATATGTCTGCCTTCGAACAAATAACTAACTTAACATACTTCACTGGTGGTGCTCCAAGACATAGTGGACTACAACTGAACAAGAAGAAAAAGGGCAGTGAGTTTAGCGAGCTTTGCATCCTTCTTCCAGGACGAGGGAAGGAGCATTAAACGTGGACATGTGGAAAGTGGCAGCTATGCTGGGGGAGAAACAGTCGGTCTAGTGAGAACCAGCATACGGAACAAGCTCTACAACGTCCCTGAGGATTTCAACTTCTAGCTAATGTTAGCTACATGATGTCATATATGATTTGTAATGATTTTAATTATGAATTTTTACAAGCAAATTAATCACAAATCACATGACCGTCAAAACGCACATCATTAGTTATTATTTAAAATGAATGTACAGCACATGTGTGTGAGTCAGGGCGTAAGGCAAAGCCGACCAGAAAATAATACTTTTATTACTTCATTGACTTTGATGCGTTTTGTTTTATGGTTTTTTGGGGGGGTTTTGGTCAAGGGACCCATGGGCCGACCGGAAGGGGAGGAGACTTAGGCTCCCCATGAGGTCCATAACACGCTCTGCACTGAACTGAATGACTCACCTGAAACAATGTCAAGCGGAATGGAAACATCACTGATACTAGAGAAAAACCAGCTGACGTCCAACATGGCTACCAGTAGCATCCAGTCAGCCCGAACTCCTTATTGTTGGATAAAACGCAAGTCGGCAGAATCCCTTTTGGCGTTTTGATGAAAAGGGATTTTCCAAACAGCTCATGCTACATTCAAGTACAGCTGGGAAACTAGGCTGCTGAATATCAAAACAACTCCAAAGTGATTTAAGCAGGTTTTATTCTCAAATATGGGCAACGTCTTATTTAAACATTTCTAAACATTAACACTGACTGTTTCCTAGTGGTTATATTGTTTTCTACTCTGGCTATGTCAGCTTGTACTTTTGTATTGATTTAATTTTTTTTAATCCAATGAAATCTCCAGAAAGTTCTATACTTTCATCTTTTTTAGGTTATAGAACACAATAAAATCAAATTATTTCAGGAATTGAAGGGATGGAATTCAGGAAAAAAGATTCTTTGTTTATTGCTGATCAAAGGAAAAATAGGTCAAATACACATTTGTATTTATTTTTCTTGATTAAAGCTGTTACCTGCCTAGTATCTACCTGTTTTCTGAGACAAAATGAACTTTGTTTCATGTTTAAAGTGAGGAAATGGACATTTCCCAAACTGTTTTCCACTCATTTAAACCCAGAGAAGATCCTTACCAGTCGTTCTAGTCTCAAATAAACGTTTTTCTTGGATGGACATTCAATGTAACAAACTGACAAACGGATTAATCCAGTTAGTGTTTATTCAGTCTCATACCGAGACTAAATAAACACCGGGTGAAGGTACATGGCAGGAAAAAGTGCATCACCGATGTGTGCTGGGGAACAATAAAGCTTTGTGACACCCAAGATGAAGATCTCAGATTTTCTAGACACACAATAACAAACACACAGAGCAGTTTCTATCCAGGCTACAATAAGATCAGGCGTACTGTATATTTAACCCGAGGGGGTTTGAGTGTGACAGGAAGGAGCTTAGGTGGGTGATAAAGGAGAGAAGAACGATGGCCGAAGGCAGAACGTGTCCATTCTTGTGTTTAACGCTCAGCAGATTTACACCTTCCCACCCTTCTCAACTTCCTAGTCCTAAAGCTCGCATTTATTCACAAAGTGATTCCTCGCTGACCCAATTCACTTAAATAAACCCCATTTCTGTTCTATTTTCTCATATGGTGCTTCAAATGAAACATTGAAGCACCTCTATCACTATTCTGGGAGTTTCTTTTCTTCTTTTTTTTGATGCATTTAACAACTTTCACGAAGTTAGCAGGAAAGCTGCAAAAACATTGAATTTAGGCAAAAGAAGAAACACAACCTTCGCTGCAGCTCCGTAGCTCAACCATACTTCTCAGCACAAACATCATTCAAAGCTTAGCCAAATCACAGAAAGTTGGACATTACCCGACTAAATTTACCTTTTGATGCCTTCCTTTTTCATTTTTTTAAACAATTGCGCTTTAAATTGTGACAAATATTTTGTTGTTGCCGTTTTTTGTGTGCCTGATGATGTCATGCTCTGTGGGTGTTGACTTCTGTAAACTATTCGATAACTTCTGTTTCATTCAAACTGCTGTCATGTCCTCAGTTTAATCTCCACTTGTACAGGTTATACATTAAAACGTAGCTATTTCTCTCCTTTTCCGCCCAGTGTGCCTTCAGCTGCGGTAGAACTTGCAGTTTTATGGCACCAGAAACTTCTGCCACTCAAGAATCCAACAGCTTTTAGACAGAGCTTTTGGTTTCCTATGGGGTGGCGCTTGTAAAATTAACAGCAATAATTTGGGTTATTTAGCCTGTCATAAAAGACATAAAATGGGAGTTCATTTTTCTAAGTCATATTTGCATCCATGTTCTTTATTCATTAATAAATCACACAGTTTCAAATTAAATAGATTTTTAGCTTCAAAGTAAATATTCAGTTGGGAAGCTAAATATTTAATATTTAAATACTTGCTAATGGTGCGTTCCATTTAGTTAGAGTCTTTATTGTCATTGCACAGCCATAGAAAGTACGCAAGCACAACGAAACTTGGGTACAGCTCTCCTTAAAGCGAAATATAAAATTGAAATAGCTAAATAGAAACATAAAATATAAATATACAGTATAAATAACTAAAAAAGGACATGCACAATATACCATTTAAATAACTATAAACAGACAGACACTAAAGAGAATTGAAACTGAGGCGCTTATTAGTGTGTGTAATTGTTCCGAAAAGATTTCACAAATGTTTACAGTTAAAAACTTATTGCACTCGACTCATAAACGACAGAGGCTTATTGTCATATGTTTGAATTTAACATGGCTATGACTCTATTATTATATACTTTTAAAGTCGGAAGTCGGAGCTGGGTTTGACGTCACACCCAAGTAAACAGTGTTCCCGTCAATATGGCGATTCCCATGTAGTTGGTAGTACGTCTTATAAACGTCGTTTTAAAACCGTACTTTGCATATGCAAGCACCACTTTTATTTTGTTACGTTTAGAGTTGCAGGCTCTACATGTACGTGTAATTTTAGACGCACTCTTACAAGTGTGTGTTGTAAAATTAACATGATTCCACCACGACTTCCTGTTGTTGACTCAATGAACGGCCATGTTGAAAGTCAAAGTCAGAGCAAGAAAAAAAATGTCCAACTTTCCGAGTGGGACGTCCGACTTCGGGGGGCGTTCCAGTTGATTTTTTTTTCCCACTTGGAAGTCGGAATGTCTGAGTTCCGACTACAAACAGAACGCACTATAAATATTTAGTTAGCAAGCTAAAGTGGCTAGCTAAATATTTAGCTTTGAACTAAACATTTAGCTCAAAGCTAAATATTAAGTTAATATGCAAATGCATTTGCCAATAAGCTGGAGAGGACTACTAAAATTTTTCGTGGTTTGTCTTCTTTCCAACCTATCCCACATTTTAGCCTAAAACGTAGGATGAGCAGTTCTGAGGGCAATACAGACGTTATTTTTGATAGTCTACTTGCGCTTATCGGCAAGTGAATTTGCATATTAGCTAAATATTTAGCTTCAAACTAAATATTGAGCTTGCTAGCTAAATATTGCTAATTAAAAATAAGCTAAATTAGTCATTAGTAAACTAACTGTTTAGCATGCTAATTAAATATTTAGATATAAGCTGTGACATTTATAAATGAATAAACAACATGGTGATAATTTGACTTTGAAAAATGTACTTTCAATTTGCTATGACTGGCGAAATAATTCAAATTATTGCTGTTAATTTTTGACTGTGTAACCTTACAAATGACACCCCATAGTTTCCACAATGATGAAGAGGAGCATGTTCCTCTCTACCATTGGCGTCTGTGGCTTGACAACTATTCAACAGATAATAGCAGAAACCAATTCTTCTGTGATGCATACAATCTAACTTTGATCGATTTTAAACGAACCACATAAAATAGCACAAACCTACACACTACAAACTCCATTTTTATTTCAATGTAATTGAATAACGAAACATTTTTATACATGAAAGTACAAATACAGGTCCACTTACCAGTGTTTTTAATTTCTTGAACAAAACAAAAAATATGCAGATCTTTCATCTGGGCAAACTTTTCAATAATTGTACAATCTGTCAAATAATCCCCGTCAAATCTATAATTATCTTTTCAATGTCCTTCTTGTTAAAATCCACTGGCTGGAGATGTCCCAAATGTTTAAACACTTAATTTTTGTTCAGTAGTCAAGGTGCTACATTTAGAATTCCTCAATCTACTTTTTTGTCTTGGTTGCTAGCAAAGTTAACATTAAATGGCTGCACACTTCTATCCAACAGAAGGTAAATGTGACTTGTGCTATTCTGATATTTTAATAGGAGTTATGCACGACCAAACTTTCTAATTTTTTTTGCAAACAGGATTGAATCACTTTGTTCCATTTCGGAAGCCTGTGGTTTGATTGCAGGAGGAAATTTATAACGGATTATGAATTAATCTTCTTGGTAACAGAATCGGTCTTTATGTAATATTTCTCTATAAAGGATGATCTGTTCTACTGATTATTTTAAGCATGGATAAAGATCCACGGCGACATATTAATTTAAGAGACCATGTACAATATTACACATGAATGTTGCAGTTTGATGCATTGTACTAGATTTAGCTGTAAGCTAATTCGCATCTACAGTCCCTTAGCAACATCCGGTAGGGCCTGGGACACATGTGCTCCTCAGAAAAGGCGGGAATCACCATAGAAACAGCTAAGCCTTTCCTGAGCCTGTTTCTTATAAATAAAAGTTACATGTAGTAAAGTGGTATGTAAACATATATCTCCTTTGGTTTTAGGTCCTGGGGCGCGTGCTCCTGCTCCAGCTGATCAGCGAACTGGTCAGAGGTTACCGTGACAACGAAGCATGGTCGTTGCAGCTGCTGAGCAGCACTCGGATCCACATCCTGCCGACGATGAACCCCGACGGTTTCGATGAAGCGGACACACACTGCCTGTTCAGCCAGGGAAGGTAAGCAACCGAACGGATTTACAGTGGCATTCAAAAGTATTCATACCCCTTTCTACATTTTGTCACGCCACAAAAACATAATTCAGTTTGTTTATTGGTGTTTAATATGATGGACTGACCAGGGCCGGCCCAAAGTCTTATAGGGCCTTAAGCAGATTTTGAGTCGGGGGGGCTTCTACCTATTTAGACCAAATAAAAATTTACTTAGAAAATTAATGAATTAAATGATTTCTTACAAAATAAAATTGCCATTAGGTAGGGATTTAAGAAAATATCGATACTCCGAAATATCGCGATATTTTATTTCCTGATATTTTATCGATATTCAAAACAAAAAAAATATATATATATATATATTTTTTTTTAGGATTTTAATGGAGCCATTAATGACAGTAATTTTTTTTTTTTAAAGGTTTTTTGGGCCTGATTTGCCTTTTTTTACAGTGGACAGACTTTTTGAAGGGAGAGAGAGGTGGGGTAAGACATGCGGCAAAGATCGCCCAGGACGGGACTCAAACCGGGGATGGCCGCCTCGAGGACTGAAGCCTCTGCACATGGGGCGCCCGCTCTAACCACTGCGCCACGCGACGCCCCATGACAGTAATTTTTGTAGTTAAATTAAAAGTATAACTGGTAGTTTGTGGCTGTTTTCACCTTCTTTGTTCCATTGGATCAACTAGATCTAGTAATAAAACTGGATGTGTTAAAGTATGAAACAGGTTGGAGTGTTTAGAATGATGGGACAGTTTTCCTACTGTTAATTTGAGTTTTAAAAATCACAATATATAGTCTTACTCATAGTATCGCGATATATCGTATCGTCTCCCATGTATTGCGATACATATGGTATCGCCAGATTTTTGCCAATACACATCCTACCATTAGGCATGTGTATTGGTAAAAATCTGGCGATATATGTATCACAATACAGGAGAGATGATACAATATATTGCGAAACTATGAGTAAGACTATATATTGTGATTTTTAAAACTTAATTTAACTAGAAAAACTTTCACAGCTTTCTTAACACTCCAACCTGTTTCATACTTTAACACATCCAGTTTTATTACTAGATCTAGTTGATCCACTGGAACGAAGAAGGTGAAAACAGCCATAAAGGACTAGCAGTCCTACCTTTTAATTTTACTACAAAAATTACTGTCATCATTAATGGTTACATTCAAATTCAAAAAAATTTAATTTAAAAAATCGATTTATTGCTTTTGAATATCGCAATATAATGGCTTATCAATATTTTTCTTACATCCCTACTTGCCAACTTCTTTGAATCTCTAATATTTAAACAATTGTAAATGTTTTAAGAAACACAAATCTTATTATTAATTTTAATTAATCTGAAACCAAATTTAATCAGATTTCATAAATTCAGATTCTCTATAAACAAAGTTTTAGAGCTGTAGTCTGAGTTCAATTTCAATATTTACAGGAGGCCTCTGGTGGTTTTGGGGCCCTAAGCAGCGGCTTAGTTCGCTTATGCCTTGGGCCGGCTCTGGGACTGACACAAAATAGTGCTTTATATTAAAGTGGAAGAAAGAGGAGTCTTAGTTTTCACATATTTTCCAAGTAAAAATCTGAAGTGTGGCTTGCATCTCTAATTCAGTCCTGATGGCCCCAAATAAAATCCAGTGCAAATGAACTTTTCCTTTGCTTTTTTCTTTTTTTTTTTAAATGAAAGCGGTCATGAGCAGGATTCTAACTAACACTGGTTATTATACTAGAGTTTCCGCATATGAACATGTTGGCAATTTTTGTTTTGATATTTTTTCAAGAAATATTTCTGAATACCATCTTTTCTTTTTGTCAGGTCTGTACATGTTTACATACAAGTTAAAAACATCCTAAAAACAAACTTAAGTACTTGAAAGAAATCTGCCACATTTTATGGCAACATATTAATAACTAAAAGTTGAAATTTGCTAGGTGTACTTTTGTAAAATTTTCTACTATGAACTTTCTAAAAAATATGTGCAAGTTAATTTTTGTTTGATTTTAATCACAGACAAGGCAGGCAGGATGTGTTTTCTTTTGTAGGATTTTCTCGTTTTTCTTAAAAATGGAGGTTCTTTTTCCCACTTTTCTCAAATATTTTAAGACATTTACAGACACTCAAATTGTTCTGGGGTATCCATGTTGTTGGAACTGTGTTATCTTTGGGATTTTCACAGAAAATTGGAACAAATAGGTTTTTTT
The DNA here is from genome assembly GCA_963556495.2 of Valencia hispanica. Classification (NCBI taxonomy): domain Eukaryota; kingdom Metazoa; phylum Chordata; class Actinopteri; order Cyprinodontiformes; family Valenciidae; genus Valencia; species Valencia hispanica. The sequence goes on along the minus strand of OY747722.1, from coordinate 4,360,585 downwards.
TCTAACAGTCTGCTGGTAACAAATAGTCTTAAGATCCAGTTTAACATGTTCATTGTGCAAAAATTAAACTGAGCAACGCTCCAACGCCCAAACTGCTCTGATTAGCAGGAAACCACACACACTGATCTACATCAGTCAGATTGTAGGCACAGTTAAAGCCTTTAAGTGCCCAATTATGTGTGTTTTGACTTCTTCTTCTGTCCTGTTTATAGCAGACGGCCGTGGTTGTGCGTCTTTGTGTTTGTCACAAAGGGAGGGTGAAAATCCGTTTGCGCTGCCTCATTAAGGGGACTCACCTCAGGGAGCACTGCGCGGCGGGGGTTTGGGGGTAAAACCGAGTGTGTGTGGTCTGTCTGAGGTCACATTTTTCCACACCTTAAAAGGAAATGTTCCCCTTGCATCAACTTGACGTGAAGAGGAGGGGGTAGTGAGTGCAATTGTTTTTAATTCTGCACTGATTTCTTGTTTTCAGTGCTTTGCACAAACAAACACAAGGGCTGTTGTAGGAGCAGATTTTTACTCCGTCTGACTGTGGCTGATGTGTCTGAACCACAAACCTCAGTGTATTTTATTGGGATTTTATGTGGTTAGTAGAAAAGCTCTAAATAACGAAACAGATTAAGCTAAATAAAGAGATAGCAAATATAATGAAACATATCAGGTCGAGGTGAGTTCCACATTGAAGTTGTGTTGTTGGTGTCTGAATCAACATGTCTTCGTCATTCAGGAACTTTCAGCGATTCAGCATCTTCTGCTTCACACTAGTCGACACCGACGGTCCTCTGTTGGATGTTCCTGATGCAGCTGAGCAAGCTTCTCAGATATTTGCTCCTACCAGCTTCTGTTTGGAAGGATGCACTCACTTCCTGTGGACAGGGACAGCAGATTGTGGGAAAACTGGGAATAACATCTATGCTCCAGATTCAGCTGGCCCAGAAGGCAACACACAAAACATATCAACAATATATATATAAATAAAGAATTTAAAGAATTATATACAACACAATAAAACACTACCACTGATAATTAAGTGTAGTATTACATATTCCACCTCCACAAACAGGCCATAGATGGATGGATCCGGATGGATGGATGGATGAATAGATAGATCAGTATGGATGGAATTGATGGATGGATGGCAAGGCAATTTTATTTGTATAGCACACTTTCAACAGCAGGGTAATTCAAGGTGCTTTACATGATTTGCTGATTTAAAAAACGAAAAACAAAACAGATATGGAGTATAACATTGGAAATTAAAAGTAAAAGAAACACAACACATTATACATAATAAAACAAGAGAAAGATCCATAAAGCAAGAGAGCATGAACACATTTCATACATATAACATCAAGCATTTAATCGAAGGCGATTCTAAACAGATGGTTTTTAGTCTCGATTTAAAGCAGTTCAGAGTTTCAGCAGCTCTACACTCGTCAGGAAGTCTGTTCCAGATGAGGGGAGCATAAAAACTGAAAGCTGCTTCTCCATGTTTGGTTCTGAGTCTAGGGGTGTTTAGTAGGCTAGAGTTGGAGGACCTGAGTGGTCTTGGTGGTTGGTACCATGACAACAGGTCTTCAACATGCTTTGGTGCTAAGCCATTCAATGATTTATAAACTAGTAAAAGTATTTAGAAGTCTATTCTCTGAGCTACAGGGAGCCAGTGTAAGGACTTTAGAACTGGGGTGATGTGCTCTACTTTCCTGGTTCTAGTGAGGAACACGAGCAGCAGCGTTCTGGATCAGCTGCAGCTGTCTGATTGACTTTTTAGGCAGACCTGTGAAGATGCTGTTGCAGTAATCAATCCGACTAAAGATAAACGCATGAATGAGTTTTTCTAGGTCCTGTTGCAACACCAGTCGTTTAATCCTAGAAATGTTCTTCAGGTGATAGAAGGCTGACCTTGTTATTGACCTTTATGTCACCCTGGAGGTTCAGGTCTGAGTCCATTACTACACCTAGGTTTCAGCCCCGATCAGTAGTTTCTAGCTGTATTAACTGAAGCTGTGTGCTGACTCTTGATCGTTCCTCCTTGGGTCCAAAAATAATTACTTCAGTTTTGTTTCTATTCAGCTGGAGAAAGTTATGGCACATCCATCCATTTATTTGGTCAATGCATTGATTTAGGGTTTGAATGGGTTTAGAGTCACCTGGTGACATTGTAATGTAGAGCTGAGTGTCATCCGCGTAGTTATGGTTGCTAATCCTATTGGTTGCTATTATCTTGCCTAGTGGCAGCATGTAGATATTAAATAAGAGGGGCCCCAGGATGGAGCCCTGGGGCACCCCACATGTGATTTCTGTTCGTTCTGATGAAAAGTTTCCTATTGAAACATAGAAGTCCCTGTTCTTTAGGTAAGACTCAAACCAGCCAAGTACTGTACCAGAGAGTCCGACCCAGCTCTCCAGTCATTCCAATAAAATATAATGATCAACAGTGTCAAATGCTGCACTGAGGTCCAGCAGAACCAGCACTGTGGTTCTACCACAGTCTGTATTTATGCGGATGTCATTGAATACTTTGACGAGGACAGTCTCGGTGCTGTGGTGAGCGCGGAAACCAGACTGAAAAACATCAAAACGGTTTGTCATTGTTATGAAGCTATTTAACTGCTGAAACAGCTTTTTCAATAATCTTACTGATGAATGGGAGATTAGAGATCGGCCTGTAGTTCTGCATTGACGTGTTGTCCAGATTTTTCTTCTTTAGCAGTGGTTTAATAACTGCTGTTTTTAAAGCCTGAGGGAAGACACCTGATAGCAGGGATGAGTTCACGATTTGAACAAGATCAGACCCAATGACAGGAAGAACTTTCTTTAGAAAAGCTGTGGGTAGGATATCAAGACAGCAGGAGGAGGAGCTTAATTATATAATGATTTTTCTCAAGGCTGTTCTGGTTTAATTCGTGGAATGCAGACATTTTCTCTACATTGTTGTTGATTGGGGATGGCACTGGTTGTGGGTTCGATATTGAGGTACAGATTGACTGTCTAATTGTTAGAATCTTTTCAGTGAAAAAGCTGGCAAATTCATTGCAGGCCCTGGTAGAGTTTAGTTCTGGGGCTACAGTCACTAAAGGATTAGTTAGTCTTTCCACTGTTGCAAATAGAGTCCGTGCATTATTAATGTTTCTGTTGATGATTTCAGAAAAGAACAATTCCCTAGCATCTTTTATAGTTAGCTGATATCTATTCAGTCTCTCTTTGTAGATCTCATAGTGAACCTGGAGTCGAGTTTTCCGCCATTTTCTCTCGGCTCGTCGACACTCTTTTTTCACTACGTACCAGTGGATTACTTGTCCACGGAGACTTCTTTCTACCTGAGACTACTTTCACTTTAGTTGGAGCAATGGAATTAATGATGTCTGAGATTTTGGCATGGGAATTATCTACCAGCTTATTTACTGAGTTTGAGTTGGGAGATGAGGGGGATGTGGTGGAAGGATAAATACGTTTAAAGGTTTCTACTGAGCTGTCCCCTAGAAAACGCTTTTTTATAGTGGTCTTACTGTGGCTGGATAATTTAGCAGAGATGGTACTTTCAAAGAAAATACAGAAATGGTCAGATAATGCAATGAGATGTGGGAAAAATTTAAACCTTTGCTGATAATTAAGTCCAGAGTGTGTCCTTTATTGTGTGTTGTGTGTGATGGATCAGTATGGATGGATGGATCAGTATGGATAGATGAAAGAACAGAGTTATGGATTAAGTTTGACAGACAGACGGACAGTAAACGGATAATCAGAGAGGCACAGTTAATTAATTTATTGTCTCTGTGATGTCATCCATTTTCACACTTTGACATTTTTTCAAATGTAACCTGAAAGTTTTCACTTTTTAGCCCCTCAATATCCGATTACTTAAAAATGCTCCAGTAATTTTCTGGTCCCATAACGCTGACCTTTTATCACCTATCATGATGTTGGACTACTTGAACTAATCTGGTGTTCTGATGGGACTCGATCACTTTGATATACATCTAATACTTTTATTAAAACTGATCAAGTAAAATTTTCTCCTGACTACAGACTGTGTAGTCCAGGAATGATGACAGCCGTTAATCCACAGAGGCAGTGGTAAGGACAAAAAGTCATCCTCACTAAGCTTTTGTTTGCTTTTACATGCCAACTTGGTTTCAGTATTTGCTTACAGACAGCTCTCTGCATTCAGCTGAGCCACACCTCTTTGGTTTCCCACCTTCTTGGCTCTCCCCAACTCAAGAACTTCCTATTTCATTATGTATTTCCCTCTGATGCTACAACCATAATCTCTTCACCTGGACTCCTCAGGAATTTGGTGTTTTATCCCAACCATAAGCTGCTCAGAAGCTGGGAATATCTGTGCTTGTTGTTCCCTGTAATTTTACAAATGGACTGTTTCAGGCTAGCCAAGCAAATGTTTAAAACTGATTACTGATCGATCCCTCTTGTCTGTTTTAGGTTCAACCATAATGGTTTCGATCTGAATAGGGGATTTCCTGACGCTTTTGCTGGTCTCCGAAAGCAGCAGGAGCTGAATGAGGAGCAGAGGGAAGCTGAGGTTGGTCTTAATTAGGACTTCCAAATTATTTGGAGAGTTTATTAGCATGAAGTGCAGATGTTCACATTTAATGACTGCTTCATTAGAGTGTTAGTAATACACATTTTGACAGTCAGACGTAAGATATTATTTGTTTGTTTGGAGATCTGTTTGACCACGACTGTAATTTGGCAATTTGGGTTTAAAAAGTGTGTTTAATGAGTTTCAGTAAGAGTCCAATTTAATTTCAGCATTTTAAACCTTAATTTTAGGACCATCTCAAGCCCACCCAAAGAAAGTGTTGACTGACTTAGGATTTAACTCTGGCATAAGTCCATCATCTGTTTCAGTGTTGAAGCAATCGGTTTCCAGTCTTTGAGAGGTGGCCTTATTTTGTTGGAAAATATTACGGCCACTAACCCCTTTACATTTCTGGATGTCACTTGAAAATAGAGGTAGAGGTAATACGTAAAGGTGAGTGCAAGCTGAATGGTGCTTCAGGCCAACAAAGCGCTCTGTAGATTGTAAGAACTAGCTACCCTTCAAGGTAGCTATAGGAAGTGTTAGCTACCCTTCAAAGTGGCTCTAAAAACTTTTCGCTACCCTTGAAGGTGGCTATAAGAACTATTCGCTACCCTTCAAGGTGGCTATAAGAACTGTTAGCTACCCTTTAAGGTGGCTCTAAGAACTATTCGCTACCCTTTAAGGTGGCTATAAGAAAAGTTCGCTGCCCTTCCAAATGGCTATAAGAACTGTTAGCTACCCTTTAAGGTGGCTATAAGAACTATTCGCTACCCTTTAAGTTGGCTATAAGAACTATTCTCTACCCTTCAAAGTGGCTATAAGAACTGTTAACTACCCTTCAAGGTGGCTATAAGAACTATTCGCTACCCTTCAAGGTGGCTATAAGAACTGTTAGCTACCCTTCAAAGTGGCTATAAGAACTGTTAGCTACCCTTCAAAGTGGCTATAAGAACTATTCTCTACCCTTCAAAGTGGCTATAAGAACTGTTAGCTACCCTTCAAAGTTGCTATAAGAACTATTCGCTACCCTTCAAGGTGGCTATAAGAACTGTTAGCTACACTTCAAGGTGGCTCTAAGAACTGTTAGCTACCCTTCAAAGTTGCTATAAGAACTATTCGCTACCCTTCAAGGTGGCTATAAGAACTATTCGCTACCCTTCAAGGTGGCTATAAGAACTGTTAGCTACACTTCAAGGTGGCTCTAAGAACTGTTAGCTACCCTTCAAAGTGGCTATAAGAAAAGTTCGCTGCCCTTCACAAATGGCTTTAAGAACTATTCGCTACCCTTCAAGGTGGCTATAAGAACTGTTAGCTACCCTTCAAAGTTGCTATAAGAACTATTCGCTACCCTTCAACGTGGCTATAAGAACTGTTAGCTACCCTTCAAAGTTGCTATAAGAACTATTCGCTACCCTTCAACGTGGCTATAAGAACTGTTAGCTACCCTTCAAAGTTGCTATAAGAACTATTCGCTACCCTTCAACGTGGCTATAAGAACTGTTAGCTACCCTTCAAAGTTGCTATAAGAACTATTCGCTACCCTTCAACGTGGCTATAAGAACTATTCGCTACCCTTCAACGTGGCTATAAGAACTATTCGCTACCCTTCAAGGTGGCTATAAGAACTGTTAGCTACCCTTCAAGGTGGCTATAAGAACTGTTAGCTACCCTTCAAAGTTGCTATAAGAACTATTCGCTACCCTTCAAGGTGGCTATAAGAACTGTTAGCTACCCTTCAAGGTGGCTATAACAACTGTTAGCTACCCTTCAAGGTGGCTATAAGAACTGTTAGCTACCCTTCAAGGTGGCTATAAGAACTGTTAGCTACCCTTCAAGGTGCCTATAAGAACTATTCGCTACCCTTCAAAGTGGCTATAAAAACTGCAAAAAATATTTGAGACTAAAAAATTTGCATTTGAACACTTTTCATTGTACTGAAACTCAGTTTCCCCACGGGGATTATTAAAGTACCTCTTATCTCATTGAAAATATATTTTCTTCGATTTGAATTGCTTTCTTTTTTTAAATGAAGCTTTTCTTTTTGCATGAACTGACAAAAGTTTTGAAGTCCTTTTTTTCCCGATTGAATTATTTTGACACAGACATCCCTCAGTGGGCGGGTGCGTCCCCAATGGTCAGACATGTTTGATTGACAAGTGTCTACACCTGTAGTGGCTATTTGTCCTCCGTGTCTATAATGAAAAAATTGATCAAATTTATAATAAAACTAAATCAAATCAAACGGCCACTGGGACACCCAGAGAGTGAATTTACGCGGGATAAAACAAAGTCCGTTGTCCAGGCAAAATGACGTTTCTCAGGTTTATTCTCCTTAGCAAACAAACAACAAAGAACAATGGGCCTTGTCGCCTTTCTTGCCCTGGTAAAAAACCATCAGCCCTCCCAGGTGCCCCCTGATTACCTGTGTCTGCCAACCCATATGTTAACTCACCTGGTGCACTCCAGCTACCCAGTACTTTCAAAATCAAAGCGTGGTTGAGTACCAAAGTAAACTTGATCAATACTAAATATCATAAACAAACTAAAAGTGTATTCCCGAAAACTGAACCAAAAATAAATAACAAAATAATGAGTGATTAAATATTACAAAAATAACAAATAGCTCCAACAACACCAATGACGTCTTTCTGACTGACAAGCCCCGGGATGGCCTCTTTCCTCCCCGGTGAAACCATCATGTTTCTGCCGCTAAGTGTTGCAAACTGTCCCGTTTTGGCCATCGGGACATCAGTGGTGCCTATCTCCAGCTGTCATGGGGCGAGAGGCAGGGTACACCCTGGAAAGGTCGCCAGTCCATCGCAGGGCAACACAGAGACACACAGGACAAACAACCATGCACACACTCTCATACCTAGGGGCAATTTAGAGAAACCAATAAACCTAACAGTCATGTTTTTGGCCTGTGGGAGGAAGCCAGTGAGTACCCGGAGAGAGCCCACGCATGCACAGGCAAAACATGCAAACTCCATGCAGAAAGACCCCAGGCTGGGATTTGAACCCAGGACCTGCACAGTGGTGCTACCAACTGCACCACTGTGCAGCCCCGCCTCCATACTTGTGAAATAAACAATTCATTCAGTGTGCAGGGCCATCGGCTAACGTTATCAGTAGTGATGGTACAAAATGAACCGAGGCTCCGAGGCGCGTCTCGAGTGGGCGTGCCAAACGGCGCCTCGATTCGAAGCGTGCATCAAGAACAGGGAAATCATGTGACCGAGGCCTCGGTTTGTGCGGGTGATGTCATTGGTTCATTCAGCTTGTCGCTTCTTCAGAAGCGCTTTGATTCTCGAGGCGTACAGGTGTTGTCGCCGTTTGTAGTGAGTTAGTGAGCTAGTCAGTCAGTTAGTTAAAAGAAGTCTTACTTACTTGTAGGTGAGCTCTAGGCTCTATTTTCTTTTACACTTGGGAGTCGATTAAAAGTCAGCGTGTTTGTTTGTGTGCATTTACTGTAAATGCTGCACTCCTGTTTGGTGTGGGCACTTTATTCTGCAGTCACATAATCTTAAGTTTATACACCAACAATCCAACTCCTTTTTACAGATGGAGCCTGCAAGAAAAAGGAAGTCTTCCCCAGAGTGGGAATATCACCTCATAATAAGGTGTGATAGTATGAATAAAGTAAAGGATACACTATGGCCTGGGCCTATAGCCCAAAGCAACAATTATGTAACATTTTGATGTGCTTGTTTGGGGTCATGTTTAGCAGATGTTTGGTTATTACAGAGATGTGGTTTTCATTTCTCTCTTTCTCTCTCTCTCTCTCTCTCTCTCATAAAACAAAAGTGTATTTTTTTTATTCATTTAGCCCGCAAAAGCTATTCACATAAGGGGCTACAGTATATGGCATAGCCTGTAATGCATTTAATCATACAGCAGATGGCAGTATTTTGAACCATTTAAGTGAGGCCTCAAGTAGTGAACTATTTAGTGATGCAAAGTGTTAGAAAGCTTCGTAGATTCACGGGGCTTCATTTTCCCCATCATTAGTTATCAGCTAGCCGTTAGCATACCCAGCTAGCCTGCCTGACAAATTACGCCGTTAGATGATAGATATCTAACACCATCACACTCCCGCCCACTGCGGGATGTTTGTGTCAAAATCGGAAAAAAAGGAATTCAAAACTTTTGTCAGTTCATTCAAAAAGAAAAGCAATTCAAAACGAAAATATATATATTTTCAATGAAAAGTGTTCAAATGCAATTTTTTGAGTCTCAAATATTTTTTTTCTTTCAAAACGTTTTTTCTATGATTGAAAAATATATTTTTTTGATTGAAGTGATTCTTTTTATTTGAAATTTTTTTTTTTGATTGAATAATAAAGACACAAATGTCCTACCCATTAATATGGCCCTAACACAAAACAACATTACTTCAAAAAAGTTGCTTCAAACAAAAAAGCTTCACTTCAATCAAAGAAAAACTTTGTTCAGGTGCCTTTTTTTGAGTCTTAACTATATTTTTGCATTCCAACACTTTTTTTCATTGATTGAAAAGTGTTTTTTTGGATTGAAGTGAAGCTTTTTTTGAGGAAACTTTTTTTTTTGATTGAATAATAAAGACAAATCTACCTCCATAGGGATGCACCTAAAAGTTGGTGGATGGTAGATCTCGAGGACCAGGGTTGGAGTTACCTCCTTTAAGAAGTTTTAGCTACGCTTCAAGGTGGCCATAAGTACTGTTGGCGACCCTGGAAGAAGGCACCATAACGATATGTCAGAGAGACGGACCAAGATTCTTTGTGAGACTGTGTGGTTGTCTGGTGGAAATAACACATAACATAGCAGTGGTATGAGATCCATGTGATTGGATGATCTGGCCCTTTGAGGGGGTGTATATTATGAAGAGAAGAAGTCTCAGTACTGTGCCTTGGGGGACAGCTGTGGTAAGGTGCGCTGCAGAAGTGTGATAAAGGCCGATTAGTTAAGACTGTCAAGGTGCACATTCATTAAATATTAAAGGGGTACTTACAAGCAATGTTCCCTCTAATTTTTCATGTGTCTGAGCAAACACACAAACGCCCTGAGCGCTCCCTCTGACCACTGTGAGCAACATCAGATGTGTGCACTGTGGTCATGCCAGCATCGCATCCATCCATACATGGTTTATTAAAATAATCAAATTACAGCATTTACATTTCTGTGAGAATATTTTTTTAATTAAGTACATCATCCCACTTACAATGAAAATGACAAAGATCTTATTCATGACCTGTGTAGTGTGTTAACACTATTGTAAGGATAAATATTTCATTGTAACTGTGGAGAAACATGAACTGCCAAGTAAGCCAAGCTAACTATCAACTAAAATTTTTAAAACATACTCAACATTTTTATTATAAAGGTCTGACTTGTATTATAAGCATGAGTCATTGTGTGAAGCTCTTGCTGAGCACTGGGTAGGAGAGTCCTCCTGTGGTCTGGGAGAGGGTCCTGTAACTCTTAATAAAAAATAAAGTATATAATCACACGATTATTTGTATTTCTGCTACTCATAAACTGGTGACAGTATTTAATGATCAATTTTCATAAATGAACATTGTAAATAAATGACACTAGATAAGCACAAATCTGATTGAGGACTTAAATTTCCCCTTATTTTTTTCGTCTGTCCTCACGTATCCAGTGGTCGTACACGTTGTCCAGGTTGATGACCTCATCTGCTTGCAGCTTTGACTTTATGCGCATCAGCTGATCCACATGGTCCACTTCAAGACAATTTCTCGATGCTGTTTTGATATGATTCATTAAACTAAAGCCTGTTTCACAGTCTGCGCTGGATGCTTGAAATGTAGCACAAATATCGATTGATTAGCTGCGTAAATACGTTTGTGAATCGCATCATTGGCTGGAGCAGCCAGCCGCTGGTCACTCAGTGACATAAACGTCATTGTCTTGAAGTGAAATCTTTTAACCCAAATGCAGAATCAAACAGCGAGACCAAACACTAAAAGATTGATTCACACAGAATGAGCAGATAAACTCGAGCCCGGCTGACTGACAGGAGCAGGAGCTATGTTCCCATTGCAGGTTAAATGCTCAATTCTGATTTCTTGTTAAAATCCATTTTCCTATTCAAAGTTTTTTTTCTTTTGTGGCGGCTGAAAAAAATCCAGTGATAAAGTTACAAACTAGGACTGACAATAATGAGCCAGTTTCTGAGAGCAATAAAACTAAAAATTCAGATGTTTTCAGAATATTGCATAATCCCCTTTTCTTTAAAGAAAATTCCACCAAAACTCTACAGACTTTCTAAATAAATCAAGCACATTTCACAGCGCATGAACTTGGTGCTGTCACCTGCTCTGTGCACAGACGAAAGCGCTCCACTCCTATATAAACAGGAGGATCTAAATTTGTCTCGATCAATTATTTTTTTTACCTTAGTCTTATTTGCATACCCGTGTCTATCTTTAATCTTGACCCTGTAAAATATTTCGATCGGGTTTGAAAGAGACTGAATTGTGCTGTTCAAACTGTCCTAAAAAAAAACAGATATCGGCAAAAATGTCAGATTGGATGCACATTTTGCCTCCAGCGTGAACGTCTATCTGTAAAAGAAGATGTCTCACACATTAACAAACCGACACACAGCAGGACGGCCATGACAGCTATATAGTCACTGTGTTGTGTCGGTGTGCGGGTCGCATTGATATGGCAATTACCATGGATAACGGGTTCAGGCGAGTGTGTGTTTTTCTAATTGGACCGGTGCAGGGCCACCGCTGGAACTGTAAATCGGTGCATATGCTCATTGAGTCATACTGCAAAATAGCACAGAATGAGTAATTTGTTTGTTTTTTGAGTTCAGGTTCGATTTTTTTTTTTGGTGCGCAGAGCAGATTTTCTGTGCGCGAAGACTGTGTCAGCAGTGCGCAATTGTGCACGCGCGCAGATACAAGATACCTATGTAGTCATGTCAAGTACTTACCTGTGCAGCATTTAAAGAATACCCACAGGGTACCTCAGCTGAGCTTGACCAATCGATGATAGATGATAATAAACAATGATAATCCAGTTTCTAAAGAAATGTTACGAGATGCCCAAACGATTTTAATCTGACGTCAATCAAAAATAGTGAAAGCCTTACTCATCTGTGTTTCATCATGTTTTTTTCTTTACCAGCCAGATAAAGGCTGGAAGGCATTGCAAATGTCTTGTTGGAGCTTCTGTCTAACCAAAAACCACATCCGGCTATAAAAACGATTAAAAAAATCCAAACCAGCTAGACTGAGTGACACATTTTCTGTTCTGAACAAACAGCTTTCCTGAAACCCTTTGTAGAGCTCATGTGTGTATTCATCCCAAGTTGAGGTCTTGTCAACCAAATAAACCATTTGTATCCGGTCAACAATATTGAAAGTGTGATGGTGTTTTGATCAACTGATTTCTCTACCATGTGATCCAGGTGAGAGCTGTGATTGGCTGGTTGAGGACCGAGACTTTTGTTCTCTCTGCCAACCTTCATGGTGGAGCTGTGGTGGCCAGTTATCCTTACGACAACAGCGACAGAGGTAAAAAAACAAACCAGAAACCTCCTTTCAGACTACAGTTTGAACCCAGTTTCACAGTTGTAGAGCTGGTGTGCCCTGTCTTTAATGGTTGACTTTGCAGTTCATGTAAAGATGTGACAGAGGAGGTCCTGTACAGACACCTGAACTATTCGGAGCTATTTTCGCTCAAGTCTGGAAAATGTTTTATTTTGGCCATTTAGGTCTGCATTTTGTTCTTTAAGGTGCATTAATTAGTTTCAGAAATATTCTTTACTTCTGCAGTGGCCATGTTCCAGTTTCAAAAGAAAACATTCAACACCTGACCAGTTACACGGCTGCCTTTACAGGTTTTGAGCTGATGGGCGCGGCCAGCATCACTCCTGATGACGATGTGTTTGTCCACCTGGCTAAGGTGTACTCATACAACCATGCCTCCATGCACCAGGGGAACCTCTGTGAGGACAGCGGACCTTTCCGGGATGGCATCACAAATGGGTACCACTGGTACCCTCTGGAAGGTGAGCCTCCGTAGGTTACAGTCTGCCGTTTGAGCACAAAAACTGAAATTTCTACTAGAAGCTAAACTACAGAAGAGTGTAATTTCCTCTTCAACAGAGAATGTACTTGATGTTAGACCAGCTATGTTTCTAGCCCCTGCTTTCCACCGGACACGTAAGCGGCGCGTAACGTAAAAGATGCATTTTACTCGCGAATTCATCAGCCTTCCCACCGGTTGCGTTTTAAACGCGTATCACTCGCGAAAGCGTTTCACCCAGCTGGTCCCGGGCTGATCACAAAGTCAAGTCCATCTCCTTTTTCAGGTTGTCCTCGTAAAAATTATTACTGGTATCATATAAACTGCATGATTCTCCACTTCAAGGATTAGATTCTAGTCATCCATGATAAAAACCAACAAATTAGACCCAGAGACCCACTGACTTCCAACAGTGGTGTCAAAGGTAGTGATGTTTTGTTTTGATGCCCTGATTTCCTGTCTGGCCCGATCTAAACTGCTGAAATTGACGCGTTTTAGAAGCGTAGAGCGTAAAAAACAGACCTGCTGCGTAAATTTAGGAGAGGGCAATGATACAACGCTTCCGAGACGCGTCCAATTCGCGCTGCTTCGCACCCGGTGGAAACTGTCCCATTGACTTTAATGGTGGTTATCAGCTGCGTACTACACTTCGCAGACGCTATGCGCCGCTTACGCGTCCGGTGGAAATCAGGGGTAAAATGAAAGTGTCTCATACCCAAAGTCAGATATGTTTCTAATCCGTTTTAAAAAATTTGAAAACCTGAATTATCTGGGTCCAAAAAAAAACCCAACTGAGTGTCTTTGTTGTACCACTTTGTCGTTGGGTGAAGATCGCACAATGACTCTCCAAACATCAGTCAGAACATAGACTTATCAGGGCCTTGGTGACCTCTTCAAGGTCATGCAATATACTGTGCTCTGCAAAATATTAGTCTCATTGAGATTTAGATCTGGACTTTCCTACTTCTATTTCCCATCACTTGTGGATAGTGTTGGTAATTTGTTTTGTTAGGAATAAGAATATATCTGTGATTTCAGGTGGGATGCAAGACTACAACTATGTATGGGCACAGTGTTTGGAGCTGACTCTGGAGCTTTCCTGTTGCAAGTTTCCTCAACCGAAAGAACTCCCTTCTCTGTGGATGGAAAACAAAAAGGCCCTCCTGGCTTATATTCAGCAGGTCCATCTGGGTGAGAACATGTCCCCCTTTCGGCCTTCGTTTTATTTTATTTTTGCCTGAAGCTAACATCAGGTTCTTGCCTGAAACTGGGCTTGGACTGATGAATCTCTGTGTTTTTAGGAGTGAAAGGCCAAGTGTTCGACGGTTCGGGAATGCCGGTGGAGAATGCAGTGGTGGAGGTTGAGGGTCGAAGGAATATGTGTCCGTTCAGAACCAACCAACATGGAGAGTATTACCGGCTGCTGCTGCCTGGAAACTACACCTTCAAAGTAAATGCAACAACAATTATACATGTTACGTGTTAATCTATGTGTGCATTTTTTCCTACACTTTTATTAGATCCCTGGAATTTCCTAGAAAATGTTGAAAAGGCAGTGAATGGCAGTAAAAAATGGAAACTAATCCTTTTAAATAAGGAACAAGACATTGCTTTGCTTCCAGTAACCAAATCCATGAAGTACTGAAGCTGGCATAGTTAGGACTAACAAGAGATTTGAAAATTATTTTATTTCCAGGAAAGTTACCTGTAAGATTTGGTACTACAAGTACAATGTCCAATATAACCTTATAATACAGTCCTGTCCCTAGGATATCCTACAAGTTCCACAAAAGTATCCAGAAAATTTACCCGAATGTTCTAAAAAGCAAACTCTCAGTTCTGAAACTGTACTTCGTAAATTATCCGATATTATTCTCTAAGTTATGGAAAGTAACTTGTCCATTTTGGAAAGTAAAGACTCAAATTTGACCTCATAATACCATTCGGTCCCCCAGAGGATCTCTATAAACGTTTTGTGAATGTACCAGGAAAGATAGCGGAAAGTTCTGCAAAGCAAGCTTTAAGTTCTGGGAATGTATCCTGTAAGATACAGGTAGTAACAAGGAATTTACAGAATGTAACCAGTACATTTTGAAAACCACCAAATCCATTATTACTGTAAGTATCACACTATGAGTTGCTACTTTTTTCACAACGATGCGGCTAATTTATAGATTATTTTACTGGCTAACGGCCTCGGGGGGGCACTATAGCAGGAAGAACAAAAGTTTGACACACATGTGGGGAAAGATTATGCGCTGAGGAAGACACTAATTTTGCAATAAGCGCTTCATGTCAGATCATCCCCAAAATATAATCAGTTGTTCTTCGTCTCATTGCAGACATTTCCTGAAAATCTAATCGAAAACCATCCATAATTGTTTTAGATATGTTGCTAACAGACTGGCACGAAAACATTACCTCCTGGTGGAGGTGACAAAAAAAAATCTTCCGTATACCATCTTTTTGTGTAAATATCTCATGTTTGATTGAAAACTTGTGCGGCTTATATATGTACAAATTTTATTTTATTTTAAAATTTAGCTGGTGCGCCTTATATTCAGGTGAGATCAATAGTCCGAATATTAAGGTTCTTGAAATTACATTTTGTTCTCCCAAGAACCCAACAGGTTCCAGAAAATATACCTGAAAGTCCCAAAAAGCAAGGTGTAATGATGCATTCTATTTGTACTCGGAAACTCCGACTTCCGAGTGGGAAAATCAACTGGAACGCATTGCTCCGACATTTGATTTCAAAATGGCCACTCAGCTCGTCAACAACAGTAAGTTGTGTTGTAAACTTGCTTATTTTACTCAACACACTTGTAAAAGTGCGTTTAAAATCAATGTTACATGTAGTGGATGCAACTCCCTCCTTATTGAACAAACAGAAAGTGATATTTGTATCTGGAATGTAAAGCGTACAACACCACAATGTTTGTATCATCTACTACAAACAATTACTGCTTTCTTGGGCGTCGCCATGTTGAAATCCTGACTTCTCCGACTTTGTTAACTGGAACGCTCACAACTTGGGTGTGACGTCATTCATAATCTGTGGGGGAGGGATGGGAATGTGGTTTATGTGGGGTCATTTTAATCTGTAAAGCACTTTGTGATGTATGAAAAGTGCTTTATAAATAAAGTTTGATTTGACTTGATTTGATTCCCAGTTCCGAATTCCGAATTCCGAGGTAAATAGAACGCACCATAAGTTCTGGAAACGTAAAGCAAGGCAAGGCAATTTTATTTGTATAGCACACTTTCAACAGCAGGGTAATTCAAGCTTTACATTATTTGGGGATTTAAAAAACAAAAAAAACTATGGAAATTAAAAGTAAAAGAAACAAATTACACATGATACACAATAAAGTAAGAGAAAGATCAATGAAGCAAGAGAGCATGAACACATTTCATACGTATGACATCAATCATTTAATCGAAGGCAATTCTAAACAGATGGGTTTTTAGTCTCGATTTAAAGCAGTTCAGAGTTTCAGCAGCTCTACACTCATCAGAAAGTTTGTTCCAGGTAAGGGGAGCATAAAAACTGAAAGCTGCTTTGACAAGACCTGTGACAACAGGTCTTCAACATATTTTGGTGCTAAGCCATGTAATGATTTATAAACTAGTAGGAGTATTTAGAAGTCTATTCTCTGAGCTACAGGGAGCCAGTGTAAGGACTTTAGAACTGGGGTGATGTGCTCTACATTCCTGGTTCTAGTGAGGAACACAAGCAGCAGCGTTCTGGATCAGCTGCAGCTGTCTGATTGACTTTTTAGGCAGACCTGTGAAGATGCTGTTGCAGTAATCAATCCGACTAAAGATAAACGCATGGAGGAGTTTTTCTAGGTCCTGTTGCGACATCAGTCGTTTAATCCTAGAAATGTTCTTCAGGTGATAGAAGGCTGACCTTGTTATTGCCTTTATGTGACCCTGGAGGTTCAGGTCTGAGTCCATTGCTACACCTAGATTTCTGGCCTGATCAGTAGTTTCTAGCTGTATTAACTGAAGCTGTGTGCTGACTGTTGATCGTTCCTCTTTAGGTCCAAAAGTAATTACTTCTGTTTGTTTCTGTTCAGCTGGAGAAAGTTATGACACATCCATCCATTTATTTGGTCAATGCATTGATTTAGGGTTTGAATGGGTTCAGAGTCACCTGGTGACATTGTAATGTAAAGCTGAGTGTCATCCGCGTAGTTATGGTAGCTAATCCTATTGGTTGCTATTATCTTGCCTAGTGGGAGCATGTAGATATTAAATAAGAGGGGCCCTAGGATGGAGCCCTGGGGCACCTCACATGTGATTTCTGTTCATTCTGATGAAAAGTTTCCTATTGAAACATAGAAGTCCCTGTTCTTTAGGTAAGACTCAAACCAGCCAAGTAGTGTACCAGAAAGTCAGACCCAGCTCTCCAGTCGTTCCAGTAATATATCATGATCAACAGTGTCAAATGCTGCACTGAGGTCCAACAGAACCAGCACTGTGGTTCTACCACAGTCTGTATTTATGTGGATGTCATTGAATACTTTGACGAGGGCAGTCTCGGTGCTGTGGTGAGCGCGGAAACCAGACTGAAAACATCAAAACGGTTTGTCATTGTTAGGAAGCTATTTAACTGCTGAAACAGCTTTTTCAATAATCTTACTGATGAATGGAAGATTAGAGATTGGCTTGTAGTTCTGCATTAACATGTTTAGTAGTGGTTTAATAACTGCTGTTTTTAAAGCCTGAGGGAAGACACCTGATAGCAGTGATGAGTTCACTATTTGAACAAGATCAGACCCAATAACAGGAAGAACTTTCTTTAGAAAAGCTGTGGGTAGGATATCAAGACAGCAGGAGGAGGAGCTTAATTGGATAATGATCAAGGCTGTTCTGGTTTGATTTGTGGAATTCAGACATTTTCTCTACATTGTTGTTGATTGGGGATGGCACTGGTTGTGGGTTCGATATTGAGGTACAGATTGACCGTCTAATTGTTAGAATCTTTTCAGTGAAAAAGCTGGCAAATTCATTGCAGGCTCTGGTAGAGTTTAGTTCAGGGGCTACTGTGATTGATTTCTTTCCACTGTTGCAAATAGAGTCCGTGCATTATTAATGTTTCTGTTGATGATTTCAGAAAAGAGCGATTCCCTAGCATCTTTTATAGTTAGCTGATATCTATTTAGTCTCTCTTTGTAGATCTCACAGTGAACCTGGAGTCGAGTTTTTCGCCATTTTCTCTCGGCTTGTTGACACTCCCTTTTTTCACTACGTACCAGTGGATTACCCAATATATTATAGATCTGAGTGGTAATAAAGCTATTCTTTCTCTAATGTATGATTTCTTTCTCTTTATCTGACTTTTTTGATGCACAGGTGATGTACCCAAGTCACGACGTTCTGACGGAAACCATCAGCGTCCCATATGGTCCAGATCAGTACTCTGCGATGAAACACGACTTCAAGTTACGACGCACCGCCTCAGCTACTGTCCACGCTCAAGCGGAGCTGAGCCCTTCTTGTAATTACGCATTACACCCTGAAGGAGGCGCCACCACGACCTGCTCCACGTGGAACGGGCTGATAGTAGGGTTCAGCTTAGTGACAGTGTTGCAGTCACTAATAGAATGAAATTGTCCTGGTAGTGAAGATGACCTCCCAGGAGCTTTTGGTCAGCAGCAATACAGTGCTCTCTGTTTCTAACACGTTGAACCAAACACTAAAACAAAAACCAAAACATGAAAAAGATCAGAGGTTAATGAAGACATGTAGAGGTTTGGATTTACAGGTTGCTGTTAGTTTTGTGGCTTCAAAACTGTCAAGAGTGAAGTGTAAAGCTGCTTAAGGCTGAAGGAAAAGGTGCTGCCAAGTGGCGGTCCCCAAAAAACATTGTTTTATCTACATTAATGAACAGAAAAAGAAGCAAAGATTTCAAAAAATATAAAAGAAACGATGGCTGGATTCCATCTGTTTCAGTTAATGTTGAATTTACTTTAACAGAAGTAGGTTTTGCATTAAAATGTACAACATATTTAACCGAATTTTAGGTATTCCCGACTACTAATATAATTCTGAAATTAAAAGCACAGCTTGTTGAGATTTTTCCACATCTAACAACCTTTTAGCTTAATTCTCTGTCTTAAAGCCTAAACTGTTAGACTACTAACAGTTAGGATGTCAGGATAATTGTACAGTATTTATGTGACATTAACTTCAGAGAAGTTATCGAAACTTACTGTGAGCCACTGTGCTAACTAACCAAAAACTGGCTAGTTAAACCATTTAGCTTGCTTTTTGGTTAATTTATATAGGAATAAACAGGTTCACAGATTTATATAGAAAAGACTATCCAGGATGTTTGTATATTAAAAGTGTGCTTAAAACTATTTAATTTAGTATCTAAGGTAAGTCCTTAAGCAGACTGCTTGAACAGCTTTATTAAATAGTTATCCATTTGTTAAACGTATTAAGTTTCAAAATCTATTGTCTCAAGTGGTATATATCACACAGTGATTATGAAGAAATTTTAAATGATATTGTTTCAGTGAAACAATGTAAAAGAGCTTGCATATTACCAATGTAACATTTATCAATTTGAAAACAAAGGCCAAATAAAAAGGAAACAATACCAATGTTTAGTTTCAGTTAAAATCACATCTTTAATTTTATATACAGAAATGTATGAGCTAATGCAGGCTACCTAATAGCAGCAGGCTAGCTAAAGGTATAAAGTCAAAGAAGATTTTACAACATTTTTTCAGCTTACATTTTTCACAAAAGATTGTCCGTTTTTATAAACCAACATTTATCTGTAGGTCGTTCATCTTAAAGATTATCTTCATTTTACTAATCCAACTGCAAAAGTAAATAAGAAACAGCTGTTAGCCAAACACATAGCTAACCAAGTCTAACGGTCTGTTTTAAAAAAATATCTTAATTTGTAGCAATATTTCAGAAAATATATCTGTGTAACGGCTAACATGCTAGATACTAGATAATACTAAATACAGTTGTTGTTGCTTTTATTTAGATATTATACCTCTCAAGTGATTTAACGTGAGCACATCTCTCTACTAAATAAATGAGGCCTTTAGTTTTAATTTAATATGACACCGGGAGACTGAAAATTGCCAACAGAGTTCAGTTTTATAGAAAAGCATTTGTGATCTATCTCAGTAATCATATTAGACTGAGGTATAAAACTCCCAACTGTGTAATGCTTTGCTCTGCCTCCCTGGTATTTCTGCTCCTCTCTCAGAAATAAAAATGATTAAAATCTGGTTGTGCCCTCTTCAAAAGACATCAGGGAGAGGGGGAAAATCCACTGTCTGAAGACTTAGTGTAAGGAAGTCTTTCCTACTGAGATGTTCCAACCTAAGACGGAGATTCATTACAGTTAGTTGGGAGTGTAATTTTATCTGCGTGGAGGAGCACTTTAAAATTAGCACTTGAAAGGAGAGAGAGAGCTGCTTTTAGAAAGGGTGGTATTAAAGCCAGAGAAAAGGGGCTTAGAGTGTGGAAATCACAGCAAGGGGAAAAACTGTGAGATGAATCGCTCCTGGTGACACCGCTAGCGCTGCAGCGCCGCCGCTCTTCGATATATGACGACAGAACAATAGCCTTCATACGGTTTTGCAAGACTTTTGTTTCTGTTTGATATGCTCGGTTGTCAACCTGTGGTTTTTGTTCGAAACTAAATCCGAGATTATATTTTAATAACATTTCAGATTCTTCCTAGCTGTAGATTTATAATACTTTAGATACTGCAACGTTTCAGATCATCAAACACTTTTTACTGTCAGACCAAGGCAACCTGTGTAAACATAATAATTGGTTTTTCCACCTTTAAAAATGTGTGATGGCTTAGTGGTTTTTATTACTCTGGAGGAATTCTGGTCCACTCTTGTTTGTAGAATTGTTTGAATTTAGAATTGTGCTTAAAATACTTAAATTAGTATCTAAAGGTACTAGATACTTTGACTAGACCACTTGAAAACCATGGTTTATTGTTCAGTCTTTGAGACAATCAGAGGTAGAGTTGCAAGTGCAAAGTGTGTTGGAGCTTATGATGCGTTCCATTTGTAGTCGGAATTTGGAAATTTCGACTTTCAAGTGGGAAACATCAACGGGAACAGCCCCAAAGTCGGACTATGCACTCGGAAAGTCTGAGATTTTTTTCCCTTTCTCTGACTTTGACTTTCAGTATGAACGCTCATTGCGTTAACAGCAGTAAGTTGTGGTGGAAACATGTTTATTTTTCAAGACACTAGTAGTAAGAGTGCATCTAAAAATCAATGTTGCATGTAGAGCCTGCAATTCTAAATGTAACAACATAAAAGTGGTGTTTGCATATCGTTACCCTCTTAAAATAACGGCCTACGTCATTTTTTCAGGTTTTTGACAAAAACAAAAAACTGAAGAAAATATTGAATATAAACATTTATTAACAATTTCATTCAAAAAGCTTGTGACAATAGATGATTATTGACATTAAAAACATTGTCTCTCAGTTATGCAACATGAGAGGAATAAATTACTTTTAACTTTTAATCTTTTAACATGCCTATGTGACTTATGCCACTATTTTAGGGAAGGTGACGATATGGAAAGTAGCGTTGAAAACGATACTACCAACAACGGCTACCTGGGCGTCGCCTTATCCCAACTTATCCGACTAGGTTAACTGGAACGCTGTTTACTCGGGTGTGACGTCAAACCCAGCTCCGAGTTCTGACTTCTGAGATACATGGAACGCACCATTAAGGTCCTCATTAATGTTCTCCTTCAGGATTTTCTGCCAGAGAGCAAAATTCATGGTTCCATCAAGTCGTCTAGATCCCTAAGAGGCAAAGTAGCCCTAGACCATCACACCATCATCACCATGTTTGGTTATAAGGTTTAGTTTACTCCAGATGTATTTCATGATTTAACAAGAAGGGCATTTACTTCTTTAAATTGCTTTTGTTCCCCCTTTATAACAAGAAATTATGTTGAAAACTGATTTTTGTGTTTTGTCAGGTTATCTTTGCCTGATATTAAAATTTGTTTGATCGGAAACATTAAAGTGTGATTTTAAAAAAAGGCAAAAAAGAGAAAAGAAACTAAAGAGGGGAAGACTTTTTCACAGCTTTAAAAAGCTGGAAGCCTGCTTGTATCTGCGGTCTCTTTGGGTAGAGAGCTTGCATATCACCAATTTACTTTCATTCATTTGAAAACAAAGGCCAAATAAAATGGAAACAATACCAATGTTTAAGTTTATATAGAAAATATGATGCGCCAACAGCTAATGCAGGCTACCTAATAGCTGCAGGCTACCTAAAGCTATAAATTCGAAGAAGATTTCATGATTATATTTTTCTAGCTTAAGTTTTTCACAAAAGATTATCTAGGTTATAAACTAACATTTATCTGTAGGTCATGCATTATAAAGAGTATCTTAATCTTAATAATCCAGCTGCAAAAGTAAAGTAGCAACATCTGTTAGCCAAAAACATAGTTAACCAAGTTTAACAGTCTGTTTTGTTTTAATCATATCTGAAACATTAAAGTGTGAAGTGAAAAAGGCACAAAATAGAATTACAAATATTCTTAAATATATAATATTTACTATAAAACTTATAAGACACATTAAAATGACATAATATATTAAAACAAACATTTCACATATTGTTCTTATGCATTTACATATGTGCGTAAGAAAAAAAAAATACTCAAAAGCACCACCTGGTGTGCATAATAATTGTACATAATCTTATAAAAACATATTTTTAAAAACTACATTTTTTTAATTTAGAGATAGGTGTAATGTAACATATAACACATGTTCCAATCTGATGCAAAATCTATACATAAATAGAATTTTTATTTCATTAAATTGACCTGATTTGAGGAAAAGCTCATGAAAAACACTCCGACTTTAAATCTTGTGTGAAGTGATAACTTTGGGTTGGATTTACTTTCGCGGGGTCCACTTAGTCAGCATGGAAACAAACAGAGGCCTATAACTGTGTTTGTTGTTTCAACACAAATCCCAGTGAATCTAATGTTCCTTTCAGGGATTTCAGTGGAGTTTAGAAGTATCAAGGATGGATTAGAGCTCTTGTTTGTGTCCCTGAAGTTCCTGAACTGTGGGGACCGTGGCTACAAACCTCAGGACATCATTATCTCCTCAACGTGATCAGGATAAAAAAAAAAAAACCATGGAAGTCACAAAGCGTGTTTAGTTATTAGCATGTTTAGACTCAGCCATACATCTGTGTTCAGAAAGGGTTTTATTACACTGCAAAAGCAGATCCACTCTGATGGTTTTGTCAACCTCTGTGCAGCTCGGACTAGTTTCCACATCTCCAGGGTGAAAATAGTGAACTGATATCCTCAAATCAGATCTTATTCTTGCCATATTTCAGCTTTTTCTACTTTTGTTACCGTTTGATATGAAATATCGCCTCATAAAGCCCTCTGTGCCACGTTGGATGAGGTGTGACTGCAGGCTTCAGTTGCACCTCAAATATCAGACCTCAGTACAGTAGTTGCCTTTCTTGTGTTTTCTGTGTTGTTGCTTTGAAAAAACTGATGTTTAACTGAAATGTCCTAAACCTGAAGGAATTCTCATAATATGAATAAAGTCAAAGGTTCTCTGTGCCTACGTTTTTATTTGTTGCTTTGGATGCTGATTGGATTGAAGTGATGAGTAAAAACAAAAATCTTTGAAGTAAGGCATGGAATCTGAATCTTCATTCTATGAATGCTTATTTGGAGTCTACTCTAAAGTTAAGCAGTTAAGTTGAGATGAACGTTAGAGACGTTTGACGTCTTTCAAAATGAATTTTCAAATGCAGTAATTGCAATAGGCTAAAAATTGTCGCAGTTAACAGAATACTTTCAAGGGGACGTATTATGCAAATGTCGCTTTTTTATCCTTCGTGTTGCCATATGGGTCTCTGCTGCCTCTTTAAACACTCCAAACATGCAATATGCATATAACTGCATCTCACCCGTCAAACTCCGCCCACCCATCTTGTTTCTAGGCTGCTGGTCTGCCCCACAGGATAATGACATGGAATTGGTGGGCGGAGTTTGACGGGTGAGGGGCGGTTATAAGCAAATTCTGTTTATTGCGTGGTCTACAATCGCTATTTTGTGTTAAAGTGACAGAGTCCTCTAAACCGCTCATTCTGAAAGGAACTGAAATAGTCAAGAATTGAGCTGGTGAGATCGCTTTATGTGAGGAACTTCATTAACATGTTTAGTACAGACCATAGACCTATTATAACTTGTATAAAAAGAGGCGTAATTTGTTCCCTTTAAACATAAGGTAATTTGATGTGAAAAAGAAAAAGAGAGAAGAGAAGAACCTGCTCTCATCGGACTGTGATCTCCCACTTTCCCTGGAGCGGTTTGCAGCCGAGTGTGAAGCTGCTGAGTTTTCTCTCCGGGTCGGGGACGAGGTCCTGCCCCAAGTGGAAGAGTTAAAAGTAGCTGTTAAAGTAATCAGACGGAAGAATATTGTTTTGATATTTTTCAGTCTGGTTTCCGTGCTCACCACAGCACCGAGACTGCCCTTCTCAAAGTATTCAATGACATCCGCATAAATACAGACTGTGGTAGAACCACAGTGCTGGTTCTGTTGGACCTCAGTGTTGATCATGATATATTATTAGAAGGACTTGAAAGCTGGGTCGGACTCTCTGGTACACTACTTGGCTGGTTTAAGTCTTACCTAAAGAACAGGAACTTCTTTGTTTTAATAGGAAACTTTTCATCAGAACAAACAAATCACATGTGGGGTGCCCCAGGGCTCCATCCTGGGGCCCCTCTTATTTAATATCTACATGCTCCCACAAGGCAAGATTATAACAACCAATAAGATTAGTTACCATAACTATATGCAGATGATACTCAGCTCTACATTATGATGTCACCAGGTGACTTTGAACCCATCCAAATGCTAATTAAATACATGAAGCAAATCAATGGATGGATGTGCCATAACTTTCTCCAGCTGAATAGAAACAAAACAGAAGTAATTACTTTTGGACCTAAAGAGGAACGATCAACAGTCAGCACACAGCTTCAGTTAATCCAGCTAGAAACTACTGATCAGGCCTGAAATCTAGGTGTAGTAATGGACTCAGACCTGAACCTCCAGGGTCACATAAAGGTCAATAACAAGGTCAGCCTTCTATCACCTGAAGAACATCTCTAGGATTAAAGAACTGATGTCGCACCAGGACCTAGAAAATCTCATCCATGTGTTTATCTTTAGTCGGATTGATTACTGCAACAGCGTCTTCACAGGTCTGCCTAAAAAGTCAATCAGACAGCTGCAGCTGATCCAGAACGCTGCTGCTCGTGTTCCTCACTAGAACCAGGAAAGTAGAGCACATCACCCCAGTTCTAAAGTCCTTACACTGGCTCCCTGTAGCTCAGAGAATAGACTTAGAGAATAGAGAAAATTGGAGCGGGAGATTGATTGAAAGGTGCTGCTACTACAGTTATAGGACCACGGAACCGGTCTGTTATGGTGAAGATTTATTGTTCGATCTACGTTCCTACTCTCATCTATGGTCACGGGCTCTGGGTAGAGACTGAAAGAACAGGATCATTGATACAATCGGCTGAAATGAGCTTCCTCCGCAGGGTGTCTGGGCTCAACTTAGAGCCACTGCTCCTCCACATCGGGAGAAGCCAGATGAGAGCAGGTTCTGGTTAGGACACCTCCCTGGTGAGGAGATCTGGGTACGCCCCTCTGGGAGGACCAAAGACTGGATGGATGGATGGATGGATGCCTACTTTGTGTTGTCAAAAGAGTTCTAGTTAACTGATTTCTTGATTCCACAGGGCTGGCAGTGATCAGGCCTGATTCATAATATATCAACATAAGTGGGTCCCTCTTATTTAATATCTACATGCTCCCACTAGCCCAGATCATTTGTCAGATCCATACCATATTTGGCAATGGCACTGTTACATATCGGAACTGAAGGGGGCGATATTTGTAATATTACCCGCGGTCTCACATTTTCTTTCTTTTGAAATCTTTATTGATTCCGGTTATTACTGGCACCATAATACATAAATTCTTATATTTGGACTCATTGATATTTGTGGTGTTCTTGTAGAGCTTGTTAAAAAATAGCTTAGCATCATGACTTGGAAGCACTTCCAACCTTTTATTGTTCAACACCACAGACCAGTCTTCTTTATGTGCTAACCTGTTGCCATCAATGAGCTTCTCCAAAATATACTGCCCCCTGCTGCTTCTTTTATCATTACATTAACATTTCACTGCATGTCAACAGTACTTTATTTTGTGTACATTGTTAATGTCGGTTTTTAAAAGTTACTGTTTATGATTTCTTTTTTCTTTAATTCCGCCAGTAATTGGTTGAAATGTGTAAGTATAATGTATTATGCAGACTATGCTTTATTTTGATTGCATTCTCTGTTCTATTTCTATTGTTAATCAAATTAAAAGTTTTATTTTTACTACCACTATTGAACTCTGGAAAGGAGGAGGGTGCTATTAGGTAACCTTTTTAAAATATATCTTTATTGACTGAACATTGCATTATAACATTTGTACTTTAGAGTGAATCTTTAGTATAGAAAAAAGTTGTTAAAAAACAAGTATATCTAAAAAAGCTATTTTATTGGTAAAAATGCATATTTTCTTCTTTTTTTAAACATAAAGCACTAAAGGGTGGAGAAAAATATAAAAACTAATTAAACCAAAGAGTTATTCTGGTTTTCACTTCATCACAAGCACCAAGAGTTTGAATAGTTTTAGGATTCTTAGTGTTTAACTGAATCAATGTGCTGCATAAATTCATGATTGTATCCAAGAAAACATGGATGTGTTCTGTAAACTTGCATTTGTGGAAATTTTGCCCATAAGATAGAAAGGTTAAATACTTATATGGTATTTTAAAAAATCGTTTTGAAGACTAAATAACACATTTTTCCAAAATAGAACAAACAAAGAAACAAATCCTTTGACAATGTTTTCTGCAATAAACACACATAGATTTTGCTATAAGTTTTACCATGAGGGCAAAGCCAAAATAGATGAACAGCAGATTCTGTGTGAATATTTTAGAAACTACAGTTCACATCAATGTCTAATTTTACTCTGTACATTTACAGTCTCCCCCTTTGATTTGGCTACGTTGTCCTGCTTCCCAACATACAGGCCTGTGCAGCAGTATTATTTATCAAACTTTTACTACAAACAGCAGTGGTTCCACACTTCTCAGCAATTGATGAAGTAAAAGTTCCCTCCAGCTTTAACAAAAGAAAACCATTAAAAGACTAAAATCAATGAATATATTTGTAAATATATTGTTTCTTAATTATGTCTTGTTTAACAATGTTCAAAAAATATGGTGTCCAAAAACAATGAAGAATAAATACAACAGAATTATTCTTTACTGTCCCACAGAGGTCAAGTTCTGCTGTAACGGCAGCAAAGTGAAAGTGGTAATTGAAGCATCTAGATTCACATAAGAACATTTTTTTAAACAGAATTAAGAATAATATACGCATAGTAAGGACAAAAATGACTAAACTAAAGTACTGTGCAGTTATTAAAAGTAAAAATGGGATACTCAGAATCGAGTAAGTGCAGCTGAGCTGGACAATTTATAAATATTTACAGAATCCATATGTGTATTGGTAATGGTAAATGTGTAAAGGTAAAATAAACTTAAATGGTTTAGTTGTAAATATATTGTGTTTCATAAGTTTAATGTTTTAACATTGACACAAATCCACAAAGATTTCAAAGGGGTAAAAACCTGGGACAGTGCAACTAATATAGAAAATATCGCCCCCTTCGGTTTCCGGCGTGCAGTGCAGTGTCTTTTCCAAATATGGTATGAGTCTGACAACTGACCCGACCCCGCCCCTTTCTGCATTCTGCACCAGGTCCTTCTCCAATAACTCGATCATCAATACTAAATTGTAATCAGGCGGAGCGAGATGCAACACCTGCACCTGGCAACGCAACCAGACTATGTCGACTGACCAATCATAAACCTTTTTCGGTTCATTTCATCCACTCACAAACGAAGTTGTTTTGTACATAATGTTAATTCAAACGTAAAAAATCAATCTGCATGTTTATAAGACCGATCTTTCAACGGGAATTAAGGCAGAAGCTTGTCTGTATTACACTGCATCGCACACCTGTGGTGCATTCTAGGAACGTTCGAAATGTATGGTGAGTTCAAAAACGTAGGACATTTAAAACTTCTGACAAAAAAAACCCCACTGAAAATAATACCATAAGCAATAAACTTCTGTTTAATGGCGGTTGGTAAGAAATATTTGATGCATGCTAAATATGCCCTACTTATTTTTTTACAAAGTACTAAAAAACAAACAACTATATTATCTGTATTAATTTTGTCTTCTTGAGATTTCTCAGGAAAAAATACATTTTCCAGAACTTAAAATTTTGTTTAAAAGGTCTTTGATGTCCAGTTGCAATTTGATATTTTATAAATTTTGTACCAGTTTTCTCAACAGTTTACTTAAGGCAAAATAATAGAACATGTTCCACCGTCTCTTCTTGAAGACAAAAGTCACATTTCCCTGTAGCCTGTTTCCCCTGTTTAAATTATATATTGTTTAACCCTGTAATCCTAATCTAAATATAATTATTTCCTCCTTCCTGTTTCGTTCGTCATCAAATCATTATGCAAATTAGCGTATGACGTCATCTGGCGACATCTAGTGATTTTCTGGGGCAACTTCAGCTACTTTCTGTCGGAGACAGCAATGCTCCCTGAGAGACTAGTTGATAGCATCTCATTGCTCATGTTCGAAAAAGAGCTTGCAGACAAACTAGACTCGGACGAAATAATAAACCTGTTTAAGGCCAAACCGCGCCGCCTTGCTTTGTGGAGCTGCAATCCGAAGGTGGGAAGTTCAGATGCTTAAATAATATGTGCATGTGATTGTGTGTGTGAGTACGAAATAAATAAGATAAGATAAACAGGTTTACTTATAAATTTTACAGGATATGTATTTGAAATTGTTCATTTAAATTGCGTTAAAAACATGTGTTTTAAGTTTGAAAAGTTATTATTATGTATTTCAGAAGTTGAGAATGTGTTTGATTATACAAGTTAATGCCACCCAGTGATTTTGAATATGTTAGTCTGAATTTATTAGTTTTGCCTGCAGGTAGGGGGAGCCCATGGCAAAAATGTTATTTGTCGAGAATAAATTTGGCACACCCAGTGTCTTTTTTTTTCTGGCTACGCCACTGCTTTGAACCCATCCAAACCCTAAGTAAATGCATCGACCAAATAAATGGATGGATGTGCCATAACTTTCTCCAGCTGAATAGAAACAAAACTGAAGTGATTATTTTTGGACCCAA
This sequence comes from Valencia hispanica, assembly GCA_963556495.2. Lineage (NCBI taxonomy): Eukaryota > Metazoa > Chordata > Actinopteri > Cyprinodontiformes > Valenciidae > Valencia > Valencia hispanica. The sequence goes on along the minus strand of OY747722.1, from coordinate 4,331,624 downwards.
GGAGGAACGATCAAGAGTCAGCACACAGCTTCAGTTAATACAGCTAGAAACTACTGATCAGGTTCGAAACCTAGGTGTAGTAATGGACTCAGACCTGAACCTCCAGGGTCACATAAAGGTCAATAACAAGGTCAGCCTTCTATCACCTGAAGAACATTTCTAGGATTAAACGACTGATGTCGCAACAGGACCTAGAAAAACTCATCCATGCGTTTATCTTTAGTCGGATTGATTACTGCAACAGCATCTTCACAGGTCTGCCTAAAAAGTCAATCAGACAGCTGCAGCTGATCCAGAACGCTGCTGCTCGTGTTCCTCACTAGAACCAGGAAAGTAGAGCACATCACCCCAGTTCTAAAGTCCTTACACTGGCTCCCTGTAGCTCAGAGAATAGACGAGTAAATACTTTTACTAGTTTATAAATCATTACATGGCTTAGCACCAAAGTATATCGAAGACCTGTTGTCATGGTACCAACCACCAAGACCACTCAGGTCCTCCAACTCTAGCCTACTAAACATCCCTAGACTCAGAACCAAACATGGAGAAGCAGCTTTCAGTTTCTATGCTCCCCTTATCTGGAACAGACTTCCTGACGAGTGTAGAGCTGCTGAAACTCTGAACTGCTTTAAATCGAGACTAAAAACCATCTGTTTAGAATTGCCTTTGAGTAAATGCTTGATGTTATATGTATGAAATGTGTTCATGCTCTCTTGCTTTATTGTGTATCATGTGTAATGTGTGTTTCATGCTAATTTGCTAATTTTTACTTTTACAATTTCAATGACATATTCTGTTTGTTTTGTTTTTTATTCACCAAATCATGCAAAGGACCTTGAGTTACCGTGTTGTTCAAAGTGTGCTATACAAATAAAATTGCCTTGCCTTAAACATCTCATTCTGAAAGGGGACTGAAATTGTCCAGATTTGAGCTGGTGAGATCGCTTTATGAGAGAGTGATTTAGTACAAAGAACTTCATTAGCATGTTTTGTACAGACCTTAGACCTATTATGAGGCATGATATGTCACCTTTTACATTTCAGATAAAAATGCATTTTGAAGTATGCATGGAAACATTCATACCTTTTTAAAAGAACAAAACTAAAAGGTATGCACATGCTAATTCAGACATGGAGGAACTTTCTTTATAGATCCAATAAATTAACCACACTGACAAATCTTTTTAGAAAGGAGATTCTGAAACCAGGGGGGTGAGTCAAGTTGTTGCCTTTTCCTGTTCTCCCTCTGCGCCACCAGGTGGCAGTGGCGCGTCTCCAAGGTGGCTTTAAAAAACGTGTCAGAATGTGGTGGATGGTGGATCTGCGCTTTAATGCCTTAATTTGTGGAGCAGGTGAGTCCAGCTCACCTCCAAACAGGTGAGCTCGAGTTTTTCCCTCCTCAGTCATTTCAACATTTGACATTTCAGGAAGTTTATTTTTAGTGTTTGACTAGGATGAAGTGGCTTCACACCAAGCAGGAGGGGAAGGGGTGCCACACCCAAACCTAAAATGTTTCAGACATGCTGTGGCTGAAATTTAACTTGGATTAAAGAATAAAACATTTTTTGTTTTAAATAACATATTATTTTATAATCAGCTAATTTGGCATGCTAGAACAGGGTGTTTTAAATCGTGCAACATGCTAATTGTCCTTATTTTTGGCCTAAATGTTTGATCCTGGTATCTGAAGGCGGAGCCAAGAGTTAATCACTGATGCTACAAGGGACGAAAACCAAAGAACATTTTTAGGGATTACATTGCCACTGAGATCTCCCCTCACCTCTCCTGATGCTGCCACCGCATTGGGTTAGAGTCCGGCTTCCTTGAACACATTAAATAAATTACTGGTACATGTCAGAAAATTTGAATATCATGAAAAGGTCATATTTTTTTGGTTCTGATTTCAGAAAGTGAAACTCTTATAGATTAATCACAGTGAACTATTTAACTTTCCTTTTTAAAGTTCAAGGATTCTGGTTTACAGAGAATTAAAACCCCAAATTCCGTCTTCGAAAATTTTTAATATTGTGCAAAAGTTAAATATTGAAAACTAGTGGTGTCACCCTAATCAGCTAATTAATTGAAACATCTGCAGAGGTTTCCTCTCTGTTTGGGTCAGTAGGACACAATCATGGGGAAGATGTCCAGACACAAAAGGTTGGCACTAAAGAAGCTAGTTGTTAACGAGTGTTGTGTCCCAGCATATTCATAGGAAGTTAAGTGGAAGGAAAAGGTATGGGATAACGGCAGCTTTGAAAGGATTTTAAAGCAAGATCTATTAAAGAATTTGGTGGAGCTAAACAAGGAGCTGGACTGAGACCGGAGTCAGAACATCAAGAGCCGCTACGCTTAGACGGGTCGTACACATGGGCTTTAAATGTTGCAGTTCAACCAGAAACTGTCAACATTTTCTTATCTTGGCTGAGGAGAACTTGGCTTTCTGAGGTCCACAGTCAAACACAACCATCTACCAAGCATGAATAAACACTTTTTAGAGCTCTTCATGCTCCCTTCTGCCAACAAGCTTCATGGAGATGCTGATTTCATTTTCCAGCAGGACCTGGTACCGACCCACACTGCCGAAGGTACCAGAAGCTGGTCCAATGACTATGGTGGTACTGTGCTTGACTGGGCGGCAAACGGGCCTGACCAGAAGCCGCATAAAGAATCTATGGAGTATTGTGAAGAGGAAGATGAGATTCACCAGAACCAACAATGTAGATGAGCTGAAGGCAGCTATCAAAGCAACCTGGGCTTCCAGAACCTCAGCAGAACCACAGGCTGGTCTCCTCCCTGCCATGCCGTATGGATGCAGGAATTCATGTAAAAGGAGCCCAGACCAGGTACTGAGAGCATAGAAATGAGCAGACTTTTCACATGCCTAACATTTCTGTTTAAAATATCTTGTCTTACTCTGAACACGGAACATTTTAACTTAAATCAGTAAACACTGCCCCCTCGTGGTCTTAAACAGAAACGACACTCAAACTGTAATGAATAAAACAGATTTTCTTTTTCATCGGACTCTCCTTCACCTGCATTAGACTCATTAAACTATCAGTGAGCAGAAACATGTTCTTCTAAAGATTTTGTATCTTGAAGAATGGATTTTTTTTCCTAAATTTATTTCTAATTTTATTAACATAAAAAACATTTTTTTGCTTCAGATGATTCAGACTGTAATACAATTTTTATTTTATTTTATGACAATGGTTTTACCCTAATGTACCTCCTTGCTGATCCTCACCTCGGTTTAAAAAAGTTGACCTGTAGTCTGTCACCTCAGGTTTTACTTAAAGGTGTGTAGAAACGGCAAAATGTGTTCTTTTGTGTGCAGAGGGGAAAGCGTGTCTGAGAGGCCCTCAGCGTGGATCCAGAAGTCATTTCCACTTCCCGCTGGAAGCAGCCACAACAATCAATTATGTCCCTGAAGGTCACATTGTTTTTGGCAGCGACTGAGGCGAGTGTGCCGGAGATGATGGTTGTTGGTGCCCAGCGTGGGAGACGGGAGTCACTTTCAGTTTTACTGCAGAGTAAAAAGGAGGCTGAGCTTCTTTATTACAACTTGTATTATTAATCATGCAGACACTAATATGTGATGATGAACAATCTAACAATATTTTATATCTGTCAAGGCCTTTTTTTTACACCTAAAATCTGCATAAAAAGACACAGAACAAACTTTTTTTTCTCACCGTCTGGCTTTAAATCAGACCAAACCTTTACCAAAGCTATTTCTATTCACTTTATGCAGATTTATACATGTACATAAATGCATTGAAACAGTTTGGGGAAAGCCCAGAGGATGATGATGATGATGATGACGATGATGTCACGCCTTTGGATGTGTTTTAATGCACCTTAAACACTGCTTCCTTTTGTGACATCATTGAAAATCAAAAGTAATCAGACGAACTCTCAGGTAAGTCTGGGAAATATATCGGTTTATGGATTTTTTTTTTAATTTATGAATATGGAATTTTTTTGGGCATATTGAGAATATTGAGGAAACAAATGTCACTCTTGGGTTTCCATAGTTCAAAGTGATCTCAGCCCAACAAAGGCCTTAAATCTTCTTTTGCATGTATTTATTTAGAATTTGAATTCAGGTGAACTCCAAGAAGGGATGCTTGAAATAAAAGGCAGTTTAAAAAAAATTGGATTCAGACATGGGCGGTTCTAGACAGGGGCCAACGGGGGCCAGTGCCCCTGTAGAACTGATCCTGGTCCCTCTTATGGCCCCTGTACTGCAGAAATAATACTAAATCCGTTTTTTAAGATGATTTGGGACAGAAACCATAACTAAATCATCTTTTGGATCGATTTCATTTCTTACCTTTTAAAGTTTTATTTTAACAATGAGTTAAAAATGATTGTGTTAAACTTTTAGCTTCAGCCATATTGAGTTTCATCTGCTGGATCAGGAGCCACAAGAGTCCCTTTGGCTCATTTAATGTGTTAAACAAGGACATGTTGAAATATTGTTTCATTCTTTTGTTTTGTGCCCCCATGAACAAACTCTGGCCCCCCCTGGTAAATTTGGTCTTGAACTGCCACTGGATTCAGATCAAAAAATTTGAATTTTCGAATTCAATTCGAATTTGGAATGGCAAAAAATTGAAGATTTTTCTTTTTAATCCATATCACCCAGCCCTAACCTCCTTTTAATTTTTCCGAAACAGTTGTATAGTGTCCAATGACATGATTTATTTTGAAAATAAATCTTTAATTCCAAAATAACTTTTTGATATCTTCAAATAGCACCACAGAATGTTGAAAAAAAGTCATTTGTTTTATATCAAGATATATATTTATATCGACTAATATGAAAAATAGTACGGTGATTTTTATTTTATTTTTTTTCATATCGCCAAGACCTAATCTCAGGAAGACTTGTATTGTAGACTTGCTTTGGTCCAACTTTCAGATGCCTGAAGGTTCCACATCTATCTGCTCAAACGGTTCTATAACAATCATTTTAGGATTTATGACAGCCCCAAATCATACCAACAAGTTAGTTATAAAGTGGCTGAGGGAAAACAGTCAACATTTGAAGGAAGCCCCTGAGGCAGCTCACAAACCCGGGCCCGGTTCCTCTGGTTCTGTCGGGAAGAATGGGCCAGAACTCCAGCAAACTTCTGTTTGAAAACCCAAAACGTCTGACCCAAGCAATGCAGTTCAAAGAAAATGCTACCAAATACTCAGGGAACGGATGCAAAATTCAAACTTTAAAGACTTAAAATATATAAATCTGACAGAAAAAGTTGTATGTAAGCTTCTGGATTTGTCTGTATTTTACAAAACAATGAGTGATTCTGCTTTTTTCTTCTCAACATTGATTCATTTGGGGGGTGGGGGTGTTAAACATCAAGTCATTTTCTTTGTTTGGATAATTTTACATTTCATTTCCTTTATATTGACTTGTTCCCGATTAGTCCCTCATTACCGAGGGCCTCTGTGTTTTGTGTTGTTCATGTTTCTTCTAGGAATGACTCCATATGTTATTGATCAAATTTCTGTCATTCCATGTTTCTTCAATGAGTGATTCCATAACTTATTTCTCACCAATGTGATTTCATGTTTTATTGCACCACAGTGATTGCATACATTTTAGTTGCACTTAACAAAACATTGTTAAAAATGTCAATACTTTAAGAAGCCAGAATATTCAGCTTTTAAATAAAGTGGATATCTCTTATATTTGTCTTTTTTTGGATGATTCCATATTATTTACCTCTACTTTTCGGAACTTTAATGACATTCACCGTTAAGCCTTCCAGTGACTTCGTAGTTTCTACATTTTTAGGTCACTTGGTTAGGATTTTGTGTTTTAGTTATTGTGTTTTTGTGGCTTTTTGAGATTTTTAATATTGTGCTTCTTTGCTTGATTTATTTATTTACTATACATTTGAGTGTTGTTTTTTTTAACCTTTTTATAGTTTTAATTTATCGGATATATAACTTTCTGTTTGGGGAGTTTTTTGTTTTTGTCTTGTTTTTGCAAAAAGCTGCAGACACATCAGTCTGGTTGGTCAGGGTCATTGTTTTCATTTAGCACATTATAAAATAGTTAATAATGTAGTACGTCTAAAGAATGTAAAAGTAAAATATGTTTATGGCTTGGGATTTCTTTAAGTTTTCTTCAGTGGTTCTCCTGGTTCTGATCTCTTCCGGTGTGTTTATCCACTTTCCTTATTTTCTTCCTCCTCTTCCTGCAGCGGTTTTATTTCTCTCCTTGCTGAGCTCCTGGGCAGACTCGTTTCCATCTTCTGTCTCCTTTTCTCTCGCTTTTCTGCGTCTGAGGATTTGGTCTGAGGAGATGGGATGCGGGAATTCTTCACAAGCGTCCAACATCAGCAGCAGCCTCAGCGGAGGTGAGGAAAAGAGAATTTTCTGAATACTAGCTAAACCTTTTCTCTAATAGAGAACCAATATTCAAAACCTCCTGTTTTCTGACTGTTTTTAGACGTTCTCTTTGCCACAGGAATTTTGGGAAAATTTGCCCGTTTAAAAAAAAAAATGTTTTTGGATCATAGTTACAGGATTTTCTGTGATTAATGAGAAGTGCAAAAATCTCTTTAAATAGTTGTGGTATTGCATCTTATTTTTGGTTGTGTTAAAACATTCTCCCCTTTTGTTTCAGGTCACTTTCCTCAAGAATTGATTTATCTGCGCATCATTGTTTTCCACATTCTTTATACATTTCACTTTTTTAAAATAGTTTTTTTTACCCAGAGATTTTTGGTTATTTTCTGAAGAAATGTATGCCTCTTTCAGATGTTTTTTTTTTTTTTTTTTTTTGCTTGCTTGATGGAGTTTTTTCTTTTTTTGAGTATCTCATGATTCATTTTCTCCATTTTTGGATTGACTGTTTTTCCAGATATATTTTTGATGGCCTTATATCCATGTTATGTTTGCTGAATTATTTAGTGAATGTTATAGCTGTTTCATGTAACGTTTTCTCTTCTTCTCTGAAGGCTTGTTTTATTCCTCTTGCTTTTTGTGTCTTCGTTCATTCATGAGCTTGTTTCACCTTTTGGATTGTAATAGGTGACCTTTTCGATGTTGTTCTAATTTATAAGTATGCATCTCTAAAAGTTTTTTTCCTACAAATGAAAAGAGTTTCTGATCAGTCTGTCTTCAACTGCAGGTGGCGATGAATTTTCATCCAAGCTGTAAGTTAATTTTCAGAAACCTTTATGATCTTTAGAACCTGCAGTCTGACCTTTCTTTCAAGCTGCCAGTGAAACCCCTGATTTCACTCCGTGTTAACAGATCAGAGGAGTTGGTGCCGGACGGCGATGACGACAAACGAAAGTGAGACATTTGAAATCAAACCTTTAATTAATATTTGTTTTTGATGTAAATCTAAAGCTTGCTTCCTGTTTCTGTGAAATCAGGAACTATGGTGGTGTTTATATTGGTTTACCTGCAGACCTGAGTAACATCCCTATAGTTCAAGTGGGACCATTAACAGGTAATGCTTTTAAAATGTTAACAGTGTTGCGAGGGAAACTTCTGTAAAACACGATCAGCCAAATCTAAAAACATTACGTTCCACTGAGGAGTGGAGGGTCTGTAGTATCATATGTATCTGAGAAACAGTGCATGGTTTAGAGCTCATTTTCAACATCATAGGTTAGTATGTGTCATTTTACCTCGTTTTTTTACCTCATAGGTTAGTATGTCATTTTACCTCATTTTTTACATCATAGGTTAGTATGTGTCATTTTTCCTCGTTTTCAACATGATAGGTTAGTATGCTTCATTTGAGCTCGTTTTTTACCTCATAGGTTAGTATGTGTCATTTTACCTCGTTTTCGACATCATAGGTTAGTATGTGTCATTTTACCTCGTTTTTTACCTCATAGGTTAGTATGCGTCATTTGAGCTCGTTTTTTACCTCATAGGTTAGTATGTGTCATTTTACCTCGTTTTTTACCTCATAGGTTAGTATGTGTCATTTTACCTCGTTTTTTACCTCATAGGTTAGTATGTGTCATTTTACCTCATTTTTTACCTCATAGGTTAGTATGTGTCATTTTTCCTCGTTTTCAACATCATAGGTTAGTATATGTCATTTGAGCTCGTTTTTTACCTCATAGGTTAGTATGTGTCATTTTTCCTCGTTTTCAACATCATAGATTAGTATGTGTCATTTTACCTCGTTTTCAACATCATAGGTTAGTATGTGTCATTTGAGCTCGTTTTTTACCTCATAGGTTAGTATGTGTCATTTTTCCTCGTTTTCAACATCATAGGTTAGTATGCGTCATTTTACCTCATTTTTTACCTCATAGGTTAGTATGTGTCATTTTTCCTCGTTTTCAACATGATAGGTTAGTATGCTTCATTTGAGCTCGTTTTTTACCTCATAGGTTAGTATGTGTCATTTTACCTCATTTTTTACCTCATAGGTTAGTATGTGTCATTTTTCCTCGTTTTCAACATCATAGGTTAGTATATGTCATTTGAGCTCGTTTTTTACCTCATAGGTTAGTATGTCATTTTACCTCGTTTTTTACATCATAGGTTAGTATGTGTCATTTTTCCTCGTTTTCAACATGATAGGTTAGTATGTGTCATTTTACCTCGTTTTCAACATCATAGGTTAGTATGCTTCATTTGAGCTCGTTTTTTACCTCATAGGTTAGTATGTGTCATTTTTCCTCGTTTTCAACATCATAGATTAGTATGTGTCATTTTACCTCGTTTTCAACATCATAGGTTAGTATGTGTCATTTGAGCTCGTTTTTTACCTCATAGGTTAGTATGCGTCATTTGAGCTCGTTTTTTACCTCATAGGTTAGTATGCGTCATTTTACCTCGTTTTCGACATCATAGATTAGTATGTGTCATTTTACCTCGTTTTCAACATCATAGGTTAGTATGTGCCATTTTACCTCGTTTTTTACCTCATAGGTTAGTATGTGTCATTTTACCTCGTTTTTTACCTCATAGGTTAGTATGCGTCATTTTACCTCGTTTTCGACATCATAGGTTAGTATGCGTCATTTTACCTCGTTTTTTACCTCATAGGTTAGTATGTGTCATTTTTCCTCGTTTTCAACATGATAGGTTAGTATGCTTCATTTGAGCTCGTTTTCAACATGATAGGTTAGTATGCTTCATTATACCTCGTTTTCGACATCATAGGTTAGTATGCGTCATTTTACCTCGTTTTTTACCTCATAGGTTAGTATGTGTCATTTGAGCTCGTTTTTTACCTCATAGGTTAGTATGTGTCATTTTACCTAGTTTTTTACCTCATAGGTTAGTATGTGTCATTTGACCTCGTTTTTTACCTCATAGGTTAGTATGTGTCATTTTTCCTCGTTTTCAACATGATAGGTTAGTATGCTTCATTTGAGCTCGTTTTTTACCTCATAGGTTTATATGTCATTTTACCTCGTTTTTTACCTCATAGGTTAGTATGTGTCATTTTACCCCGTTTTTTACCTCATAGGTTAGTATGCGTCATTATACCTCGTTTTTTACCTCATAGGTTAGTATGCGTCATTTGAGCTCTTTTTTTACCTCATAGGTTAGTATGTGTCATTTTTCCTCGTTTTCAACATCATAGGTTAGTATGTGTCATTTTACCTCGTTTTCAACATCATAGGTTAGTATGCTTCATTTGAGCTCGTTTTTTACCTCATAGGTTAGTATGTCATTTTACCTCGTTTTTTACATCATAGGTTAGTATGTGTCATTTTACCTCGTTTTCAACATCATAGATTAGTATGTGTCATTTTACCTCGTTTTCAACATCATAGGTTAGTATGCGTCATTTGAGCTCGTTTTTTACCTCATAGGTTAGTATGCGTCATTTTACCTCGTTTTCGACATCATAGATTAGTATGTGTCATTTTACCTCGTTTTCAACATCATAGGTTAGTATGTGCCATTTTACCTCGTTTTTTACCTCATAGGTTAGTATGCGTCATTTGAGCTCGTTTTTTACCTCATAGGTTAGTATGTGTCATTTTACCTCGTTTTTTAACTCATAGGTTAGTATGCGTCATTTTACCTCGTTTTCGACATCATAGGTTAGTATGCGTCATTTTACCTCGTTTTTTACCTCATAGGTTAGTATGTGTCATTTTTCCTCGTTTTCAACATGATAGGTTAGTATGCTTCATTTGAGCTCGTTTTCAACATGATAGGTTAGTATGCTTCATTATACCTCGTTTTCGACATCATAGGTTAGTATGCGTCATTTTACCTCGTTTTTTACCTCATAGGTTAGTATGTGTCATTTGAGCTCGTTTTTTACCTCATAGGTTAGTATGTGTCATTTGACCTCGTTTATTACCTCATAGGTTAGTATGTGTCATTTTTCCTCGTTTTCAACATGATAGGTTAGTATGCTTCATTTGAGCTCGTTTTTTACCTCATAGGTTAGTATGTGTCATTTTACCTCGTTTTCGACATCATAGGTTAGTATATGTCATTTTACCTCGTTTTTTACCTCATAGGTTAGTATGTGTCATTTTACCCCGTTTTTTACCTCATAGGTTAGTATGCGTCATTATACCTCGTTTTTACCTCATAGGTTAGTATGCGTCATTTGAGCTCTTTTTTTTACCTCATAGGTTAGTATGTGTCATTTTTCCTCGTTTTCAACATCATAGGTTAGTATATGTCATTTGAGCTCGTTTTTTACCTCATAGGTTAGTATGTCATTTTACCTCGTTTTTTACATCATAGGTTAGTATGTGTCATTTTTCCTCGTTTTCAACATGATAGGTTAGTATGTGTCATTTTACCTCGTTTTCAACATCATAGGTTAGTATGTGTCATTTGAGCTCGTTTTTTACCTCATAGGTTAGTATGTGTCATTTGACCTCGTTTATTACCTCATAGGTTAGTATGTGTCATTTTTCCTCGTTTTCAACATGATAGGTTAGTATGCTTCATTTGAGCTCGTTTTTTACCTCATAGGTTAGTATGTGTCATTTTTCCTCGTTTTCAACATCATAGATTAGTATGTGTCATTTTACCTCGTTTTCAACATCATAGGTTAGTATGTGTCATTTGAGCTCGTTTTTTACCTCATAGGTTAGTATGTGTCATTTGACCTCGTTTTTTACCTCATAGGTTAGTATGTGTCATTTTTCCTCGTTTTCAACATGATAGGTTAGTATGCTTCATTTGAGCTCGTTTTTTACCTCATAGGTTAGTATGTGTCATTTTACCTCGTTTTCGACATCATAGGTTAGTATGTTTCATTTGACCTCGTTTTTTACCTCATAGGTTAGTATGTGTCATTTTACCTCGTTTTTTACCTCATAGGTTAGTATGTGTCATTTTACCCCGTTTTTTACCTCATAGGTTAGTATGCGTCATTATACCTCGTTTTTTAGCTCATAGGTTAGTATGCGTCATTTGAGCTCTTTTTTTTACCTCATAGGTTAGTATGTGTCATTTTTCCTCGTTTTCAACATGATAGGTTAGTATGCTTCATTTGAGCTCGTTTTTTACCTCATAGGTTAGTATGTGTCATTTTACCTAGTTTTTTACCTCATAGGTTAGTATGCGTCATTTGAGCTCGTTTCGACAAGATAGGTTAGTGTGTCTTTTTACCTCGTTTTCGACATCATAGATTAGTATGTGTCAATTTACCTCGTTTTCGACATCATAGGTTAGTATGCGTCATTTTACCTCGTTTTTTACCTCATAGGTTAGTATGTGTCATTTTACCCCGTTTTTTACCTCATAGGTTAGTATGCGTCATTATACCTCGTTTTCGACATCATAGGTTAGTATGTGTCATTTTACCTCGTTTTTTACCTCATAGGTTAGTATGCGTCATTTGAGCTCTTTTTTTTACCTCATAGGTTAGTATGTGTCATTTGACCTCGTTTTCAACATCATAGGTTAGTATATGTCATTTGAGCTAGTTTTTTACCTCATAGGTTAGTATGTGTCATTTCACCTCATTTTTTACCTCATAGGTTAGTATGTGTCATTTTTCCTCGTTTTCAACATGATAGGTTAGTATGCTTCATTTGAGCTCGTTTTTTACCTCATAGGTTAGTATGTGTCATTTTGCCTCGTTTTTTACCTCATAGGTTAGTATGTGTCATTTGAGCTCCTTTTTTACCTCATAGGTTAGTATGCGTCATTATACCTCGTTTTCGACATCATAGGTTAGTATGCGTCATTTTACTTCGTTTTTTACCTCATAGGTTAGTATGCGTCATTTGAGCTCGTTTTCAACATCATAGGTTAGTATATGTCATTTGAGCTCGTTTTTTACCTCATAGGTTAGTATGTGTCATTTTTCCTCGTTTTCAACATGATAGGTTAGTATGCTTCATTTGACCTCGTTTTTTACCTCATAGGTTAGTATGTCATTTTACCTCGTTTTCGACATCATAGGTTAGTATGTGTCATTTGACCTCGTTTTTTACCTCATAGGTTAGTATGTCATTTGAGCTCGTTTTTTACCTCATAGGTTAGTATGTGTCATTTTACCTCATTTTTTACATCATAGGTTAGTATGTGTCATTATACCTCGTTTTTTACCTCATAGGTTAGTATGCGTCATTTGAGCTCGTTTCGACAAGATAGGTTAGTGTGTCTTTTTACCTCGTTTTCGACATCATAGATTAGTATGTGTCATTTTACCTCGTTTTCGACATCATAGGTTAGTATGCGTCATTTTACCTCGTTTTTTACCTCATAGGTTAGTATGTGTCATTTTACCCCGTTTTTTACCTCATAGGTTAGTATGCGTCATTATACCTCGTTTTCGACATCATAGGTTAGTATGTGTCATTTTACCTCGTTTTTTACCTCATAGGTTAGTATGCGTCATTTGAGCTCTTTTTTTTACCTCATAGGTTAGTATGTGTCATTTGACCTCGTTTTCAACATCATAGGTTAGTATATGTCATTTGAGCTCTTTTTTTTACCTCATAGGTTAGTATGTGTCATTTTTCCTCGTTTTCAACATGATAGGTTAGTATGCTTCATTTGAGCTCGTTTTTTACCTCATAGGTTAGTATGCGTCATTATACCTCGTTTTCGACATCATAGGTTAGTATATGTCATTTTACCTCATTTTTTACATCATAGGTTAGTATGTGTCATTTTTCCTCGTTTTCAACATGATAGGTTAGTATGCTTCATTTGAGCTCGTTTTTTACCTCATAGGTTAGTATGCGTCATTTTACCTCGTTTTTTACCTCATAGGTTAGTATGCGTCATTTGACCTCGTTTTTTACCTCATAGGTTAGTATGTGTCATTTTACCCCGTTTTTTACCTCATAGGTTAGTATGCGTCATTATACCTCGTTTTCGACATCATAGGTTAGTATGCGTCATACCTCATTTGCAACATGATAGGTTAGTATGCTTCATTTGAGCTCGTTTTTTACCTCATAGGTTAGTATGTCATTTTACCTCATTTCTTACATCATAGGTTAGTATGTGTCATTTTACCTCGTTTTCGACATCATAGGTTAGTATGCTTCATTTGAGCTCGTTTTTTACCTCATAGGTTAGTATGCGTCATTTGAGCTCGTTTCGACAAGATAGGTTAGTATGCTTCATTTGAGCTCTTTTTTTTACCTCATAGGTTAGTATGCGTCATTATACCTCGTTTTTTACCTCATAGGTTAGTATGTGTCATTTGATGTCGTTTTCATACACAACTATATTTATCCATAAAGCTTGATTAATCCAGTTAAGTAGATTACGGGCATGTGTAGAAGCCATAAAAACCTGGACGACAAACTTTTTCTCTTAAGTTGTCATCTTGGGACCAAAAGCTTTAAAAAAAACTGATTAGTCAATCACTTCATCTGGATGGCATTAAATTGGCCCCCAGTAATAACGTAAAGAACCTCTGCGTTATTTTTGACCGAGACTTGACATTTAAATCCCATATTAAACAGGTTTCTAGGATTTCTTTCTTTCACCTCCGGAATATTGCTAAAATTAGAAACATCCTGTCCAGGAGTGATGCTGAGAAACTAGTCCATGTATTTGTTACCTCAAGGCTGGACTACTGTAATTCTTTACTATCAGGAAGTCCACAAAATGCCATTAAAAGCCTTCAGTTGATCCAAAATGCGGCAGCAAGAGTTCTGATGAATATTAAAAAGAGAGATCACATTTCTCCTGTTTTAGCTTCCCTTCATTGGCTCCCTGTTAAATCCAGAATAGAATTTAAGATCCTCCTTCTTCTTACATACAAAGCCTTTAATAATCAGCTCCATCATACATCAGAGATCTAATTGTTCCATATGTTCCTAACAGAGCCCTTCGCTCTCAGACTGCAGGTTTACTTGTAGTTCCTAGGATTTCTAAAAGTAGAATGGGAGGCAGATCTTTTAGTTATCAGGCTCCTCTCCTGTGGAACCAGCTCCCAGCTTTAGTCCGTGAGGCAGACACTCTGTTTACTTTTAAGGCCAGGCTTAAAACTTTCCTTTTTGATAAAGCTTATAGTTAGAGAGAAAAAACAGAGAAAACAAGAGAGTAGTAGCCACTCTGTTATAGAAAGTACTCTTACATCAGTTCTTTCTGCTCCTTTTCAGTCATGGCAGATGGCTGCTTCTACTGACCCAGGTCCTGGTTCTGGAGTTTTTCCTCTCCACTGTCGCTACATGCTTACTCAGTATGAGGGATGGCATCAACGGGGCGCAACATCAAGTCAATGACTCCATGCAATCTGCTGGGATTCCCTAAAGACTGGAATGTTTGTATTGATATGTCATCTGTTGTGAAACGGCGCTATATAAATAAACTGAATTTGGACATCATAGGGTTGCATGTCGTTTTGACAGGTGAAATTAGATGGGCATGCCAGTGTTTCCCCACGTCTGAGCCGTCGCTTAGATGTCAGATAAACTGTGGAAAAAATAAAGAACAAATCTTATGTTACTAAATAGTGGGGAAAAGTGGTGATTACAATAGTTCTCTCCTGCAGAATTTTGGAAAACCACGTTAAAAACATTCAGCTTTTTTAGATGTAAGCTTGGACTGTCCCTGGAAAAGATTGTCAGAATGCAGGGTTCAATATTTTTTTTTATATTATGCAAAAGCTCAAAACGACTATTTTACATAGTCTCAGTGTAGAGTTTTGGTGCGATAATTGCTGCTTAGTACAAGGAAAATGTGTTTTTTTTTACTCTGCTGTCGTGTTCTTTGCATTTTGAGGTGAACCATCGAGGTTATCGGGTGAGAAACAGAAATGCAGCAGGTGTGCTCCGTGTTATCAGGGCAGCACACAAACTCTCCGAGGACTTCACCAGGATCATCTTCCACCTGGTTTAACAGAAAGTTCTGGCTGCTGGTTTTTATAGTTTCTTACTACTAGACTACAACCCCAAATATCACATTTATAAACACTGAATTTTTTTTATCCTGTGCCATTATATACATGCACTTTTTTCCCCCACCCAATTAAAATTCAACAGCAAAACAATCTGCCCAAGCAGCCAATCAAGTTACGCTTCTTTGATCACGTGACTAGAAGCGAGTCTGTAACTGTGTGATCAACAGAGTGTAATTTGATTGGCTAAAAGCTGCTTGACTCGATCTCGAGCTGATCGCTAAGGCTTGGGTCAGCAGAAGTCTGATTCTAATGAGCTTTTATTGCTTCCGTATTACAGAGAATGCAGGAAGGCCTGTTTAGACGGCGTACTATTCCTTTCGTCTTTCTGTACAGTGCAAACTAATTTCTTCATGTTTGGATTTGCAATTGATTGTTCAGCTCACCCAAAAAATAAATAAGACAACAGCATGTCAGCATGTTGGACTCATGACTGTTTCCAGGCACGGATATTTCACTCACAGGTTGATCTGGCACTTTGGGAGAAAAAATAATAATTTTAACTCATTTTTTTTGCCAGGTAATTGCTGTAGGGTTGTTTATTTAGAACCAGAGAAACTCTCCCTCAGTCAAGAAAACACAGCATCAATCTTTTCAAACCAAATAAATAACATTGCGCAGGTTAGGAAGCTGTGGAGCATGTGAAACGATACGAGGACGTGACATCCTGTTTATCGGTAGGATGTAGATGTTGGTGATTTTAACCGCATCTTTCACTTCAGCTCCAAACATGCAGCAGTTCGTCTGGTATTTATGAGCTTCAAACCTTTTCACATTAACACTACATTGAGGTTTTAGATCTACCAACACAAATTGACACTTGGCAGTGAAGTGGAAGGAGTATTATTATTTTCACTAATGATTACCAAAGCTGTGGATCTCTGCTGGTTCTCTGTTCATGTCTTGATAGAACTGCAGCTGCTCCATCCTCTTGGGATGATGTTGTACAACCTGCTTTAAACGTCTCCAGAACGTTCTCCATCATACTGGTTGTTCTCTGAAGAATATCTGAGGCCTTCAGAGAACAGCTGCATTCATATTCAGCTTAAATAACCCATAGATGGACTCTGCCACACCTGATGTAGGGTTATCTGAGTAATGGGGGGGGGGGCGCTGAAAACTGCATTGTGTTGCTATACAAACATAAAAGCTGGATTTAAAAAAAAAACTGAGTGAGACGATCTCACCTGAAAAGGTGGAGCTTCTCAGCCGTCAGAGGTTGAGACAGTAACAAGTTGAGCTTGGCTCAGTTTTATACTTCACTGATGACGATGCTGCAGGAAAAGCACAACATTTAACAGTCAAAAGTACATTTCTGTCCGTAAATCTGGTCACAAATACTATTGTGGCAAAAAAAAGAGCCGCTTCTTAAAGATTAGTGTCCTTTGTTCCTCCATGTTGGCCAACATTCGTATTAAATACCAAAAATGTCCAGAGTGCCCCCAAAACAGTGCCATCAGTCAAGCCCTCCCCAAACCTTCTATTCCTAACATGATATAGTATTTGGCTGTCTATCTCTAATCGACACGAGCTCCTTCCCTTCGTCCCATCTGGTGTCTGCTCCTGGAAAGCCGGTCAGCGCCGGTTCTGATTAGAGTGACAGAACGTGCGTTTTTATATCAGAATGTCGTACATATCTTTTAGCTGACGTCTGTTTAAGCGGTCTGATACTTTGCTATCAAAACATTACATACAGAAGGTTTTGTTTTTCTCTAATATGACCTACATGCAGTCAGTAAGATGGGGAATAATTCAATCCTATTTATATGGAAACATTCCCCAACACTACCAAAATAACCTTGATTAAATCTTTATGAGGGAGCTCTGATTTGATAACAAAAGGGAAAACAAAACAGATTTGAGGCTGAACCAATAACTATCAACCACAAAAAGATAAGCTCCTGCTTACAGTTATGAACCTTATTGATCAATCACATAAAAGACACCCAGTAATTTAAGTAGAAGTAGAAAATGTTTTGCAAGCTGCTGTTCATACCTGTGAAGAGGTGGACAGGGATGTGTGGGTGTGTCTCTCTCAGATCCATTGTTCCTGCAGAAGATGACAGATTGGTGAATTACTGCTGTAATCTTTAATTTAAACTCGTCTTTGAATATTTGAAGCTGTGATTATTTGCACTTCAATTATTTCCAGAATTGTGTTAATTGTGTCTGTAAATGTTATTGTTCTGAATAAAGAACTAAAGCCCTGCTATCATGAGTTAATCCTGGTAATAGAAACAAAACTTAAGTCATTATCTCTGGACCTAAAGTGGAACGATCAAGAGCTTCAGCTTTTACAGCTGGCAACTTCAAATCAGACCTGAACGTTTCCACAAAATGGAAACTGTTCAGGGAGGCCAAACACTGACGGATCTGCAAGAACCTCCAACAACAGAAGTCTTTTCCTCTTAAGAACACATCCAGGTACGTTTTTCAGCCTCGCAGTGAGAACATAAAATGACTTAATGGGCAGAAAATTATGGCAAACCACTATTAAAAACCACATTCATAGATTTAAACAGAAAAAGCAAAGAAGTGAAAACTCACGAAGATTTTTCAGCAGGAATTTCCACCACGATGCCTCCCGGACCGTTTGTCGCCCCCCTGTGGAAGCTTTAGTCTGCATGTTTCCCAACAGTAAGAGATTTTTTCATCCTCTTGGTTTATTCTCATAAATCACATCTTTAGAAAGAAACATTGGAAATTACACAAAGTACTTTGAATTCAACAAGAGCAACAAAAACAGGCTGTTAATTTAAAAGTTACATCCAGACACTGGAAACACATTTATTTTAGATTGCACAACCGAAAGTTTCTCCTTTTTCCACCCGTTGATCCACTTTTTAAAAAAAGACGCACAGAAAACGAGGCGGAGGAAACCACGGGGTGGGAATGTAGATGTGTGCACACAGGTGCAGCAGTCCATGTAGGACATGGAGGAAGTTTAAAGTGCAGCTGAATGAGGTCTGAGTGGTTTGGAGGTTAGGCTGCGGATAAAAAAAAAAAAAAAAAAACTTCTCAGGGAGCTCGTTAACGCTAAAAAGAACCGAGGCAGGCAGCAGAAATAGACAAAAAGTAAGTACATCTATGGAGCTGATTCACCAGCTGATCATTAGTTTGCTGCATTCAGGTGTGTGCAACACAACGTCAGGGCGGAAAGACATTAAAAGTGACTTTATACTCCAACTTTGGGAAGCAGAGGAGGGGTCTGACGATAACGAACGGTGCACAAAAAAGCAGAGGATGGGTCTGACGATAACGAACGGTGCACAAAAAGCTCCTCAGCCCAACTGTAAAGTAAGGTGGTGGAGGGGTGATGATTTGGGCTCGTTTTGAAACAATGAGATGAAAGTAGAGATGTTTGGCTAACAGCTGCAGACAAACAATTAGAACAATGGACACAAAACACGGCAGCAGATCTATAACGAAATGGCCAAAAGAAAGATGGCCTAGTCAAAGCCCGGATGTCAGCCTGACAGAAATGCTGTTGCATGGTGGGGTGTGGATGCTGGAATAGATGTTGGAGTCCGATTCAGTCAGAACGTCTCCAGGAACCGTCTGAAGTCAAACTACAGGATGTTTGTCTCCTTCATGCACAACCTGACCTCCTCCTCCTCTCCCGCCCCCAGCTTCCTGTACAGCGGCAGCAGGTTGTCGGGTTGAGGTACCTTCGACTCTGGCGTGGGGGGGATATCGAAGTCGGACGACGACTGGGACCCCGGCAGCTCCTCGAGTTCTGATTGGACGCCGCCATCGGTGGTGGTGGCGCTGTGGATCTGCGGGTGGAGGATCAGCGTGTCGTCCAGATTCTGGGAGGAATGGTTGGACAGAGTCAGGCTGAAGGCTTCCAGGTTCTCAGGAGTTCGGTCACAGTCGGTGAACAGATCCGGGGTCTGTGACCCGGTCTCTCTGGAGCAGCAGGAATGTGATTGGCTGTTCTGGCTGTCACTCAGCGGCTCTGTGGCAAAGAAATCCTCCCATTTTGGCACATCTTTGCCTCCCTCTGCCTTCCTCACGTCTCCTTCTCCCTCCTCTTCGTCGTCATCCTCGCCGTTGGACTCGGTGCAGTCAAAGTAGTTCTGTGCAACGGACGTCGAATCAGAGACCAGGAGAGGTAATGACATGGCCACAGGGGGTGCTGTTCCCTCCGCTGGCGTCTCTAAAGTTAAAGGAAAGGACAGTGAGACAACCTCATCGACTTTTTCACGTCTCGACCAAAATAAAGACGGAGGCTGCAGGAAGATACCTCCTTTACACAAATACAAATAACAGCGCTGTGTTGAAAAAAAAAAAAGATTATGAATAGATTCTTATAAAAGTTCTTAAAAATCGATTTAATCGTTTAACATTGTTCACCCTTTTTACAGCTAGAATAGGAGGGAGAAGTCCAAACGGTAATTTTAAGGCTCCCCCGGTGAACTTTAACCCCACCCAGTGTTGCATCATTGAATTACAGGCTTATAATTAAGCTAACAGCTAAAAAAACCAACATGTTTTCAAAGCAACACTATGTAAATTTAGCTCTAGGGGTCCCCCTACAGTTGGGAAAAATGTATTGTTTTTTACTACTGTCGTATAATCTGTTATGGTTACACGGAGATTCACGTGCATTGACAAGCGATACCCTCTAACGTTACAGATTTTATCGTCTTGGCCAGCCTCATTCCAGGTACATTTTCTATATTTCAGCATGTCATATGTACGGCGGCGTAGAGCTGTCAGCCGTATAATAAAGAAATTAGATCGTATCGCGTTATAACGTGATACGATCTAATTTCTTTTTTATATGGCTGACCGCTCTACGCAGGCACACATATGAATACAATTTCATGTTTTTTTCTTAAAACGCCAAAAGATCGTGTCGCTTACGTTTACAAGCCGGCGTCATTATTGCAGCCTATTGGCTACTGTTTTACATAATGGATAAGCTAATTCTTGAGTTTGTCACTCTCCCTTTTTCGCTTCCTAGTCTCCTCCGACAAAAACTTAGCCGTTTTTGTTGCCACTTCGGCCATTGCAAAAACATTCACAAGCAGTAGCAGCCAGCAAACAAATGCTGTTTGGCTCACGTGGGGGGAGGAAGTGAGGTATGCCGTAAAGCAGCAGTCGAGTTTTGTAGTTCTTTTTGTGCACAGGTTACTATTGCATATTTCATACATACTAGTGAGAACCTTTCATACATACTAGTGGGAACCTTTCATACATACTAGTGGGAACCTTTCATTCATACTAGTGGGAACCTTTCATACATACTAGTGGGAACCTTTCATACATACTAGTGGGAACCTTTCATACATACTAGTGGGAACCTTTCATACATACTAGTGGGAACCTTTCATACATACTAGTGAGAACCTTTCATACATACTAGTGAGAACCTTTCATACATACTAGTGAGAACCTTTCATACATACTAGTGAGAACCTTTCATACATACTAGTGGGAACCTTTCATACATACTAGTGAGAACCTTTCATTCATACTAGTGGGAACCTTTCATACATACTAGTGGGAACCTTTCATACATACTAGTGGGAACCTTTCATACATACTAGTGGGAACCTTTCATACATACTAGTGAGAACCTTTCATACATACTAGTGAGAACCTTTCATACATACTAGTGGGAACCTTTCATACATACTAGTGGGAACCTTTCATACATACTAGTGAGAACCTTTCATACATACTAGTGAGAACCTTTCATACATACTAGTGAGAACCTTTCATACATACTAGTGGGAACCTTTCATTCATACTAGTGGGAACCTTTCATACATACTAGTGGGAACCTTTCATACATACTAGTGAGAACCTTTCATACATACTAGTGGGAACCTTTCATACATACTAGTGAGAACCTTTCATACATACTAGTGAGAACCTTTCATACATACTAGTGAGAACCTTTCATACATACTAGTGGGAACCTTTCATACATACTAGTGGGAACCTTTCATACATACTAGTGGGAACCTTTCATACATACTAGTGGGAACCTTTCATACATACTAGTGGGAACCTTTCATACATACTAGTGGGAACCTTTCATACATACTAGTGGGAACCTTTCATACATACTAGTGAGAACCTTTCATACATACTAGTGAGAACCTTTCATACATACTAGTGGGAACCTTTCATACATACTAGTGGGAACCTTTCATTCATACTAGTGGGAACCTTTCATACATACTAGTGGGAACCTTTCATACATACTAGTGGGAACCTTTCATACATACTAGTGGGAACCTTTCATACATACTAGTGGGAACCTTTCATACATACTAGTGAGAACCTTTCATACATACTAGTGAGAACCTTTCATACATACTAGTGAGAACCTTTCATACATACTAGTGGGAACCTTTCATACATACTAGTGAGAACCTTTCATTCATACTAGTGGGAACCTTTCATACATACTAGTGGGAACCTTTCATACATACTAGTGGGAACCTTTCATACATACTAGTGGGAACCTTTCATACATACTAGTGAGAACCTTTCATACATACTAGTGAGAACCTTTCATACATACTAGTGGGAACCTTTCATACATACTAGTGAGAACCTTTCATTCATACTAGTGGGAACCTTTCATACATACTAGTGGGAACCTTTCATACATACTAGTGGGAACCTTTCATACATACTAGTGGGAACCTTTCATACATACTTGCTAAATCATCTTCCTGTTTAAGTGAAATGCCTTCCTTTTCAACTGAACTCATCAGAAAATATGAGTTTGTATTAAGGGTTCTCACCAGTGTGTATAAAGGGTATATCTGCTCAGTAGTTTATATGCAAGCTTTTTAGTAGTCTCTGTGCAAGGTTTTCAGTGTAGTATGTGGAAGGGTTTAATTTCATATATGTATATGTAAGATAATTCTGATTAATGTCCCAGGAAGCACCCCATAACTAAAGATGGGTGTCATCCACGAAGCAGTGAAAATTAATGTTAAATTTCTTGAAGATGTGACCAAGAGGAAGAAGGTAAATTATGAAGAGAAGGGGCCCCAGGACAGAACCCTGGGGGCACACCTCTGGTAACTGGGGCGGGGTGAGATGGGAAAATATGAGACGGGGGAGGAGCTTCACCTTCTAGCAGGATAACTACCCTAAACATGGAGCCAGAGATGCAATGGGATGGCTTGGGTCAAAGAATATTTATTGTCAGAACGGCCTAGTCAAAGCCCACACCTAAATCCAACAGTGTCCACAGATGTATCAACTCGGGGAGATTAAAGCCATGAAGATTTTCCTTCAAACAACTTTCTGTTATAATAAAATACATTTTGCTTTGAAATTAAAAAGAGGTGCGAATCCTTTTGCAGCATACAGTGCTTAAAAAAAAAAAGTACCAATAAATGTACACAGATTTATTTCTGGTTCTGTAGCTACTCAGAAATAATAATCAAAATAAATAAAATTAGTTTTGGCTGAAGAAAAGTTAACTGAAATCAGAAAAATTTTCAAAGCTAAAATAAAGTTGGAGAAAAAAGAAGGTTGAAGAGGACGCACACACACACACACAAAAAAAAGGTACCGTTTCCTGGTTCCTGGTTCAGGCCCGTCTTCTTCCTGGGCGGAGCCAGATCCAAACCTTCAAACAGCTCGTCGTCGCTGCCAGAGTCTGAACAATTTAAATGTAGAACCGTCAACATAGTTTAACGTTAGCCTGCTTTATCCAGGCCAAAAGCACTCTGGATGTGCATATGGGATCATCCCCTCAGGAACCAGCAGAACTCAACCTGTCAGGAACTGGAAACTGCTGGAACACCAGTAGCACTAGTTTTAGCAAGCAAGAAAAAATGTCCTGGCCCGTTCCCAGCTGGACTGAAATTTGCAGCCAAATGTCTTCTGGAGAAAGGTTTGATGATCGTACGAGACAAAGAAAGAGCTGTTTGCATATAACGTTTTATTATTATTATTACTTTAATCAGCATTAAACAAAGAAACTTTTCCTGAATTCCTTCCTTTCAATTCCTAAAAATTTATTTGATTTTATTATGTTCTCCAACCTTAAAAAATAGTTGCTTTTTTTTTAAAAATAAATAAAATAGTACAAGCAGACATAGCCAGAGTAGAAAACAATATAACCACTTGAAAACAGTCAGTGTTAATGTTTAAATAATACTTTGCCCATATTTGAGAATAAAACATGCTTAAATCAATATGGATTTGTTTTTTAATTATTGCTTTGATCAGCATTAAACAAAGAAACTTTTTTCCTGAATTCCTTCCTTTCAATTCCTAACAATTAATTTGATTTTATTACGTTTTCCAACCTTAAAACATTTTGAAAGTATAGAACGGACTGGAGATTTTACATGATTTAAAAAAAAAAAAATAGTAAAAGCAGACATAGCCAAAGTAGAAAACAATATAAAGTAAAACATGCTTAAATAACTTTGGAGTTGTTTTGATATTTCGACAGCCTAGTCTCCCAGCTGCACTTTAATGCAGCATGGGGAGTTGTTGGAAAAAACCCTTCTCATCAACGGGGATTCCGCCGACTTGCGTTTTATCCAGAATAAGGAGTTCTGGCTGATTGGATGGTATGGTAGCCATTGAGAGTTAAAAAATAAAGGCAAGTGGACTTCATTTGTTATCTTGAAGACGTTTCACCACTCATCCAAACGGCTTCTTTAGTTCTGAAACTTGGTTGGGAGTATCAGGCTTATAATATAAAATAATACCCAAATAGGTTTTTATCATCTAAAGAACATTACCGGAGTCCGCCCCATTCTCTCCCAGGCCAATACGGAGACACTGGAGACATCTCCAGTAGGATTGATTACTGTAATGCCCTGCTTTCTGGTCTTCCCAAAAAGAGTACATCAGGTTTACAACTACTACAGAATTCAGCGGCACGTGTCCTGACGAAGACCAGGAGGTGGGAACACATTACACCCATCTTAAAAATCACTGCATTGGCTCCCCGTGTGTCTTAGGACCGATTTTAAGGATCTTTTAATGGTTTTTAAGAGTCTTAATGGTCTTGGGCCTTCTTCTCTTTCAGAACTGTTTACCTTTCAAGACTACCATGTCCTGGATGACTGAGAATCTACACCAACATACTGGTAGCCATGTTGGATGTCAGCTGGTTTTTCTCTAGTATCAGTGATGTTTACATTCAGCTTGACATTGTTTCAGGTGAGTCATTCAGTTCAGTGCAGAGCGCGTTATGGAGCTTATTGCTGCTGAAAGATGCGTTTGCTGTGAATATTTCAGTGTTTGTCTCACCGTAAGACGGCCGCTGGACTCTGCTTCGCTTCAGGACTCCCAGAGGTTTGTAGACGAACGCTGCCTCATCAGGCTGGTTCCTGCACATCAGCCTCAACCTGAAGACAGTTTATTCAATATCAATTCAGTTTATTTCTATAGCGCCGATTCACAACAGACGTCATCTCAAGGCACTTTACTAGAAAAGTCATTTCAATACAAACATTCCAATAAGTTTAAAAGTTTTCCATTTAAGGAATGCGGACGGATGTCCGTCCAAATATCCGTCCTTCCATGAATGAATGCTTGCAGTTCGTCCATTTTATTCCGGAGGGAGCGTACGTTGGAGAGGAAGACCCCAGGTAGAGCAGTCCGAAGTCCGCGTCTCCTCAGACGCACGAGCGCGCCAGCTCGCTTTCCTCTCCTTCGCCGTCTCACTTTTCTGATCAGAGTTTGTTGTAAATCCACCGCAGATGCGACAAATACTGGAAATAAATCCACAGGCGTTGTAGTCCTGTAGTTAAGGAGCTCTTCTCTGGAGTAAGAATACCCAGAGGAGTGACCAGAAACACAAATTACGCACAAAAACAATACAGAAATAACGCACTGAAGTACCAGGGCATCCATTCGCGGCGCCATCTTGGATAGATATGGATGGATGCAGGGACGGACGGATGGATGCAGGGACGGAGGGACGGACGGACGACGATAAAATGAACAGATGACAGTAAAGCGGATAAATGGACGGCAAGATGGACCTAACATTAATAGAATAAAACAGGGAATAAAGTCTAGAAAAGTCGTTGCTCTCTTTTCTTGCAAACTCATCCAGACCTGGAAAAAATAGACAATTCCCATTTTTGTCGGACTTCTCCAGACTGCGGAAACATTCCTGATGTGACGCGGCACAATTTTCCCCACAGGAAGAAATGAACGTCGTAAACTTTGTTCCTTTTACATATGTGAACAGATCGGAGCTGGACTCACATCTGCGTGACCTCGGTGAGCGTGCGTCCAATCGGAATGACGCTCGGGAAGATGTTGACGGGCTGCAGGTAGGACAGGAAGTCCTTGATCTGGGCATAAACAGGAACAAAACAGTGAGAGCTCATACGGGTTTTTTTTTTTTTTTTAGCTCATCTGGTAATAAGATAAAGTTACAGGTGAGAGAAAAGTGAAGGTTTGACCTCTGAGTAGGAGGAGTGGAAGCTGAAACAGGCTCTGTAGGAACTGCTCCCTGTTCTGGAGGAAAAGCTTCTTTTACCCAAACTGAACTGGCGATTTATTCCCATTTATCAACAACCGGACACAGTTATCGTCTTACTTTATGATGACGTTGGTCTTCTTGGTCCTCTCTCCAAACCACATGGTGGAGGGTTTGATACTGACGATCCGGAGCGGCGTCCCGTCACCCGCCGTGCAGCCACATGGCAGCCTGTTGCCCTGGAAAAACTCGTCATCCTGCACAAAAAACGCTGAGTTTAAGTCCAGAAGGTACAATAAAATCCGCTCAAAAGGGTCAAACTTTTTTTTTTTTAAATGTAACCTAAGAGAGAAAATAAAAACTTTGAATTATTCTAACTCCACGGGTCTCTGTCATTCTTCCCAGAAAATGTCTCCCAAATTAAACAATTTCTCTCAGGTAAAAAATTAATAACAACATAGTGGTGGAGGAGTGATGATCTGGGCTTGTTTCTGGACCTGAGCACCGTTTAGTCTATGGTGAATTCCCCGGTGTACCAGATTGTGCCGGAGTGAGACTCATTTTCAGATGCTGGAGTTTCATGCCTCAGACCGGCCCACTTTATTTCACAACCTATTATTATTATTATTATGAAAATCATGTAATTGCATACTTACATATTAAAGATACAACAGCACACTCTTCTGTAAAGCCTTGTAATTAAGAGTTTTTTTCTAAAAAATAAAAGTCCAATTCAGTGCAAATGAGAGTTAATTGCTTCACAAGGTAGATTTATTTCAGCATACGTTCACATATACATTATTCTTTACAATTAACAATATCATAATCTATATTCTGAGCTGACTCTGCTCTGATGTCCCTTTAACACTTCCTCCAGTTTCCCTAAACTCACCTGCAGCACCTGTGTCACAATAAAAATAATAATATTCTGTAAAGCTTTAGTGCATTTTATATGGAAAACATATTTGACTTAACCAATTAAGATATTTTCAATGGCAACACATGCAGGCTTATTTTATATTACTATAAACTATATTCATTCTCTTTCAAATGTGGGCTTTGTGTATTTATTGACATAATTTTTTTTTTATAAACAGTTCATTCGCACATAGAAAGTGGTTATATTGGAACTAATTCCTGCTTGTTTTACACACCAATTGAGAAATCCCCTCTTCACTATTATAATTCTCAGCACTAATCTCCCAATTTCACAAAGCCTCTGATTAATTCAGTTTTATTAAAGTTGAGCTGAATCAGCTAGAAGGGCACTTTTCATTATTTTAATACTAATAATATTCACTCAATAACTATGAGGAGCTACAAGACAAAAGTTTCCCAGTTATGAGGCGTTGCAT
The DNA here is from genome assembly GCA_963556495.2 of Valencia hispanica. NCBI lineage: Eukaryota > Metazoa > Chordata > Actinopteri > Cyprinodontiformes > Valenciidae > Valencia > Valencia hispanica. The sequence continues at coordinate 4,304,494 of OY747722.1, read as the reverse complement.
CACATCATTAAAATATGTTATGCTTAGTAGCCACAATGTCACAGAATTTAATGACTTGATTAATTAACTAGAATTGTGGTTTGCAGGCAAAGTTCAACATGTTGTCTTGGTTTAATCCAGAGCTGCGTACTTTAAAGCAGAATACTAGGAAGTTGGAGAAAAGAATTGCGCTCTACACATCTAGAGGATTCCTATTTAACCTGGAATAACAGTCTACTGCTGTATAAAAAGACCCTTCGACAAGCTAGAACAGCATATTTTTCATCAATAGAGGCGAATAAAAACAATCCTAGGTTTCTTTTTAGTACAGTTGCCAAACTTACAGAGTCATAGCTCTGTTGAGCAAACTATTCCCCCAGCTCTTAGCAGTGATGATTTTATGGGATTCTACATGAATAAAAATGAATTCTATTAGAAATAAAATAACTGGCATCCTCCCAAACATGATTACTTCTTCCTCGGTAAATGAGGCAGCATCGGAAAGAACTGTAGAACCTCATTTGTGCTTAGGCTGTTTTGATTCAGTCGAGCTTTCGGAATTATCAAAAATATTAGCCTCATCTAAACCTTCAACTTGTATGTTGGACCCAATCCAAACCAAATTATTTAAAGAAGTGTTTCATTTGGTTCCTGGCCCCATTTTGGATATGAAGAATCTTTCCTTAGTAAATGGGTGCGTACCACAGGAATTTTACAATACAGCACAGGAAGTTGCTGTAATTAAACCTTTACTCAAGAAACCTTCCCTTGATCAAGATGACTTAGTGAATTACAGACCTATATCTAACCTTCCTTTCTTATCCAAAGTCCTTGAGAAAATTGTTGCTAATCAAGTCTGTGAACATCTAAACAGTAACGAGCTGTTTGAAGAGTTTCAGTCAGGTTTTAGAGCTCATCATAGCACTGAAACAGCACTGGTGAAGGTTACTAATGATATTCTCATGGCCTCAGATAATGGACTGGTGTCTGTTCTGGTTTTGTTAGATCTCAGTGCTGCTTTTGACACAGTCGATCATAATATTCTCTTAGAAAGGCTTGAACATGTTGCAGGGATCAAAGGAACAGCACTAGGCTGGTTTAAATCATATTTGTCTGATAGATTCCAGTTTGTTCATCTAAATGATAAATCATCTTCACTCTCAAGGGTTACTTGTGGAGTTCCACAGGGTTCTGTGCTTGGACCAATTCTTTTCACTATATATCTGCTTCCAATTGGTAGAATCATTAGACAGCATGGGATAAATTTCCACAGCTATGCCGATGATACACAACTATATTTATCCATAAATCCTGATGAACCCAGTCAGTTAGGTAGATTACAGGTATGTCTGGAAGACATAAAAACATGGATGAATCTAAACTTTTTGCTTTTAAATTCTGACAAGACAGAAGTTGCTGTCTTTGGACCAGAAGTTCTTAAACAGAAACTGATTAGTCAATCACTTCATCTGGATGGCATAAAATTGGCCCCCAGTAATAACGTAAAGAACCTCGGCGTTATTTTTGACCGAGACTTGACATTTAAATCCCATATTAAACAGGTTTCTAGGATTTCTTTCTTTCACCTCCGGAATATTGCTAAAATTAGAAACATCCTGTCCAGGAGTGATGCTGAGAAACTAGTCCATGCATTTGTTACCTCAAGGCTGGACTACTGTAATTCTTTACTATCAGGTCGTCCACAAAATGCCATTAAAAGCCTTCAGTTGATCCAAAATGCGGCAGCAAGAGTTCTGATGAATATTAAAAAGAGAGATCACATTTCTCCTGTTTTAGCTTCCCTTCATTGGCTCCCTGTTAAATCCAGAATATAATTTAAGATCCTTCTTCTTACATACAAAGCCCTTAATAATCAAACTCCATCATACATCAGAGATCTAATTGTTCCATATGTTCCTAACAGAGCCCTTCGCTCTCAGACTGCAGGTTTACTTGTAGTTCCTAGGATTTCTAAAAGTAGAATGGGAGGGAGATCTTTTAGTTATCAGGCTCCTCTCCTGTGGAACCAGCTCCCAGCTTTAGTCCGTGAGGCAGACACTCTGTTTACTTTTAAGGCCAGGCTTAAAACTTTCCTTTTTGATAAAGCTTATAGTTAGAGTGGCTAAGGTCATCCTGAGCTATCTCTGGTAGTTATGCTGCTATAGGCTTAGACTGCTGGAGGATAGACTTACCAATTTTCTTCACTCTGCTACTTTTCTCTCCTACTACTCTCCAGTTGCATTATTTATTGTTACTTCGACTGTTAACTTTGTTTTTCTCTACATAGAAGCTCCACCTGGTCTGGTATCCTACTTAGCTACAATGCCCTGTTGGATGGGGGGCATCCCAGTTACTGAGCATCCTCTGTGTCCTGTTAACTTTAATATAGAAATTACTCTTACATCAGCTCTTCTGATCTTTCTGTGTCTCTGCTCCCTCTTCTCAAACCCAGATAGCCACTCGTACTGAATGAGGTTCTGGTTCTGCTGGAGGTTTCTTCCTGTTAAAGGGGAGTTTTCCTCTCCACTGTTGCTACATGCTTGCTCAGCATGAGGGATTGCTGAAGGATTGCTGTGGTTGGAAGTCTGCATCAACGGGACGCAACATCAAGTCAATAACTCGATGCAATCTGCTGGGATTCCTTAAATAGAAAACTAACAAAACCGTTAAACTGATTGGACTGTTTGTATTGAAATGACTTTTCTTGTAAAGTGCCTCAAGATTACATCTGTTTTGAATCTGCGCTATATAAATAAACTGAAATGAAGAGTTTCATTGTGCCGCATTTGTTGTCACAAACGACGAGCTTGTTTTAGTAAAAAAAACTGCCCATTTTTGCACATTCAGCAGCGTCTGTTTGAGCTTTCCATATTTTAGCCACCCAGTGCACTGAAGTGTTACGTCAAGGTGCTCTGAAAAAACAAAAACGAGCCGTCAGTGGAGGCAGAGGCGGCCCAGTATGGCACGCCGTTTCGGTAAAAGCTTCATATCCTTGATATCGACTGTTGTGTATGCCAACTAGTATGCGACTACAAGGAACTACTTCCACATTTTCCCACTAGTTCGAACCTTTGCCCAACTAGTTCCGAAAAATACTCTTATTAGTTACTCATTTTTGCCTAGTTGCACATTTGGCACACTAGTACGACTCGCTTTGCCATAGTACACCGGCCCTTGCGGCCCAAAGATCAGACTAATCGTCCCGATTAGCCACTCCAGGCCTGATACCAGAGCATTCCACTAATCTCTACGGTCTAGCTAGCCCTTGGTTGGTTATCATGGAGATTAATCAAACTGACCCTGGGGTGTCGGCAGGCGTGGATCTGAGTCCTGCGGTCGGTGGTGACGTAGCTCAGGATCTCTGGCATCTTCTTGAACATCGCCAGACTGTTGACGTGGATCTACAAGGGAAAAAAATACATTTAAAACCAAACTCCTGAACAGATTAACCCGCTCTTCCACTTTCCTTAAAATTAGAACCGTACATTTGGAGACAATGTACAGATTCCAGGGAACATGAGGGTAGATGGATGGATGGATCAGCATCAATGGATGCACCAGAAATTTTTATCTCTTCAGATATCTGTCTTGTAGCCAATAAAATCTCCAGACATTTACCTTTATTTCCATCCTTAAATTAAAACCAAGAGTTGACTACTATAAACAGTTTTTCCATGCAAACAAACAGATTTCACGACTCAGTAGATTTTTGTAACTGTGGGGGAACGAAAGCTAAAAGGATTCGATTCTGTATTAGGATGAAATTCACAAACGTGTCACCTGTGTGCCGAACTCATCTCCCAGGTTTGTGAACAGGTATTCGTATCCGTACGCAGCCTTACAGTTGAGCCACACGACATGATACGAACTCCGGCTGATCCAGTTCCCGATAAGCTCCGAAATTCCTTTCAAACAGACCTCCTGCAAACACCGGGGAGGGGGAAAAAAGGCAATCAGACGGCGAGCATCGATAGCCCTTTACGGTGAAGCCAGAGGACTCACCCGGCTAGGGATCTGGTAGAAGCGTGGGTCATAGAAGGTGGAGTCCAAATAAATGCTCTGAATGTCTTTGACCCTGTGGAACACGGAGCAGACGGTCCGGTTTATAAACAAACCAGAACCACAGATAAATCCCTCTGACAGGATAGACACCGGTCCCGACTTCACCTGCTGCCAGAGTGTAGATGCTCCATTCTGGACGCGTCTCCCGCCGCCAACCGGAAGTCCCCGGTGTACAGCACGTTTCCTTGGCGACCCTCAAACAGGAACCTGGGAACATGATCTATTGGGTAAACACATTAAATCCACAACACCAGGTACAGGAAAATATGCTGGATATCTGTAGAAAGGTAGCACATCCATGCCAGAGTTTCCTGTAAACCTTTAAACAGCTCTAATCAATGGTTTTCCAGCTTTCCTCAGGGTTTGAGTCTTTTTTCCAACTTCGACTGCCTTTGTTTCCAGATTCCCAACACTGAACAGATTCTTGACACTAATCAAATGTCCAAAGTTCAATATATTCTCGTTTATAAACAGATTGCCTAATCTGAAGAGAAAAAAAAATCATGAACACTGAGTAAACTTATCAAACAGATATCTTGTTTAGAGATTTCCAAAGCCAATGTGTCAATTTATTTGTTATCTGTGTAAAACAACAGGATAACGTGTTAAAATGCAACAATAAATAGATTGGTAGATAGATTAATTAATTAATTAATTAAGCGGAATAAATACAAGGCCAAGTAGTAAAACACTGATCAATAAAAGCAAGTAAAACATGTAAAGTAAATAAACAGGCAAATAATAATCAATTAATTAAAAGCTCGGCTACAATGGTGAGTCTTGAGCCTACTTTTAAAAACATGAACGTTCTCCGCAGTCCTGAGGTTCTCCAGCAGCCTGTTCCAGAAGTGAGGGCCACAATAGAAAGACGCCTCACCATGAGTGTGTGTCCTGACTTTTGTGATGACAAGGAGACGGCTGCCAGAGGAGCACAGAGACCGCCAAGGTTCATATGGTAAAAGCTGTTCAGAGAGATTAGAAGGCCCAAGACCATTTAGACACCTAAAAACCATTAAAAGAACCTTAGAATTGATCCTAAAACATACGGGGAGCCAATGCAATGATTTTAAGACCGGTGTAATGTGTTCCCATCTCCTGGTCTTCATCAGGACACGTGCTGCTGAATTTTGTAGTAGTTGTAAACCTGATATACTCTTTTTGGGAAGACCAGAAAGCAGGGCATTACAGTAATCAATTCTACTGGAGATAAAAGCATCAGTGTCTCCGTATTGGCCCGAGAGAGAATGGGGCGGACTCTAGTAATGTTCTTTAGTTGATAAAAACCTATTTTAGTAATATTTTTTATGTGAGAGATAAAAGTCAGGTCAGAATAAAAAATGATGCCCAGGTTCTTCATTTGTAAAGAGGGATTAAAAGACAGTGATTGTAGTTTTGGTGAAAGTTTCTCTCTCTGAGCCTCAGGACCGATGACTAAAACTTCAGTTTTGTCCTGGTTGAGCTGGAGAAAGTTTTCTGCCATCCAGGATTTAATGTCTAAAATGCAGTTAAAAAGTGCATCCATTGGCCATGTGTCATCAGGAGACATGGAGATGTACAACTGTGTATCATCAGCATAACTGTGAAAGTTAACTCCATGTCTTCTGATCACACTGATGATAATATAGGATATAAAGAACAAGTTCTAAATTGAGTCTTTAGGCTCTTTATGATCAAAAATGTGTTTGAATTTGCAGATCATGCACAGCTTTCCATGAATCTTCAGGGCTGGTAGGAAATTCTAACAACATAGGCTGACGTGACTCACATGACCGATCCCGGACAGTGTCCTGCCGGAAGCAGCGTCACCACAATCTCTTCTTTCTGTCCCAGAAACACAAAAACCCAAAGTTAAAATCAAACTGTGAAAAGCTCCAACCACTGCAGCTGAAAAAAAAAAACGACCTCTCCAGACGCTTCATCCACCAGTGAGATCTGAGTCGGGCTCTCCAGCTCCAGCGGAACCTGCAGCAGGTTATTGAAGACAAACTCAGCATCTTCCCAGTGACTGCTCTGGATCTGACGTGATAAAATACAGCAGAGTCACCAGAGAGCAGAAAAGGACGACTCACCACGTATTCCTCCCAGAAGGCATACTTCGGATTGTTGAGCAGCAGCTCTTTGGTCACAAAGGAGCAGTAAAGTCTGACGGTCCGACTGCAGAAAACAGAAAATAGGAAGCAAGTTGAGTTTTTATTGACTCCTCCAATATACTCCCTTTTGCTGCCTAATGTCTCCTTAACTCTTGATTTAATCATAAAGATTTATTTCTTCAAGATGAGCTGGTTTATTTTATATAAAAAGACCTTCGGATGAATGGACTCCTCCATTAAACTAATTTTTGCTGCCTAATTTATCTTTAACTCTTGATTTAATCATAATGATTTATTCCTTCCAGATGAGCCGTTTTATTCTATATGAATCAAGACTTTTTCTGCAGCCCTCATCATTGAATGTTTTCCTTTTAATTCCAAAAATTAACTTCATAACTTTCAGGAGAAATTTTAGACTTTTGCTTTAGTGACATTTCCATTTTCTATTAAAAGATTTGTTATAATACACAATAACAGCTTGAAATATATAAACAATTCTATCATTTAACTTTAATGGTTCTTCTGCTGAAAAAAGATTAATATAAATATAGTAATAACAATTTTATGACCCTTATGCTTATGAGCTTTCTAGTTTATGTGAATGGAACTTCTTATATATATATTATATATACACATATATATATATATATAATTTCAATAGTTAATCTCGAATACAAATTATTTAAGGATCATGTAATGTTCTTACACAGAGCACTGTTTACAGGTTTATTGGTAAAACTGGTAAAGATGTGCAAAAGAACAACTTTAAAATAAATAATACCAAATTGCACAAACAAAATCTACCTTTAACTTGAGTATATTTAACGAGGCAAAAAAATAAATAACAATAAAACATTATTTTTAACAAAATCACTAGAACATTTTACAGGAACATGTTTTATAAATGAAATTAAAAACTTTTTGTAATTAAAGCTTTTAGACTGTCTAGGAATTCTGGATTATTGATCAAAGACTATTTTCCTTTACTATTCTTCAAAATGGGAAAGACATTGGAACATGATTTTCACAGGCCAGGAAAGAGCTGCTGGTCTAAACTCGGTCATATCTACAGTACGAGTGATAAACGAAGACAAGCAGTGACGAGGAATGAAGGGGATCTACCTCCACATTCAGTGAGGAGGTTGATAAAAGAGGGAAAACAACTCTAAAGCTTACAGTGGAAGAACCATCACAAACGAAAACATCTGGAGTTTGTTAAACTCCTCATGCCTACTGTTAAGCTCAGTAGAGGACCTATGATGGTGTGAGCCTGTGTCTTTTCCAAAGGCCCTGGGAACATTAAGAGTGCATAGCAACATCTGGTCTTTGAAATAGCAGAACACCTTTAATTTAATTAAATCTAAATAATACATCTTACATTCATTCATTCATTTATTCATTTTCCATACCCGTCCATCCTATGTAGGGTTGCGGGGCAGCTGGTGCCTATCTCCAGCAGTCAAGGGGCGAGAGGCAGGGTACACCCTGGACAGGTCGCCAGTCCATTGCAGGGCAACACAGAGACATACAGGACAAACAACCATGTACGCACACACTCATACCTAAGGGCAATTTAGAGCAACCAATTCACCTAACAGTCATGTTTTTTTTGGACTGTGGGAGGAAGCCTGAGTACCCGGAGAGAACCCACGCATGCACAGGGAGAACATGCAAACTCCATGCAGAAAGACCCCAGGCTGGGATTTGAACCCAGGACCTTCTTGCTGCAAGGCAACAGTGCTACCAACTGCGCCACTGTGCATAAATAATATAAATACATCTTACATGTATTTATATAATTTACCAAATGTTTAGTTAATATTTTATTTGTTTTTAATTAAACGATGGCACCTTTGGATCTCTATATTTTGAGCTTAGCCTGTACGTTTTTATTTCTTTAGGCTCAATATCCTTTAATAGTCTTTAATTATTCTTTAATTATTAGGTCATGTTAAAATATAGCAATGACAGAAGTTAAATAGTTTAATTTTCAAACCAGAGGTTAGATGTGCTCACCTGATTTCTGAAATGGCCTCACTAAATGGGTCAAAGATTGGATTAAAATCACTTTTCTCATCTTTAGGCAAGGCAATTTTATCTGTATAGCAACACTTTTAACAACAAGGTAATTCAAGGTGCTTTACATGATTAAGAGGTAAAATAAAAACAGCAGTAAAACACAGACCAAGCATATAAAGTAAAAACAGCAATAAAGCAAGAAGCGCAGATGGATGCATCAAGGCATTACAAAGCGTATAATGTAAAAACAGCAAGAACAATAAAAAAACATGATACATGAAAGCATTTCTCAAAGGCAGCTCTAAACAGATACGTTATTAGTTGTGATTTAAAAGAACTCAGTGTTTCAGCAGCTTTGCAGTTTTCTTTAGACCTTCTGAAAGATTCATCCAATGATGCTGCTCTGATGTGAAAATGTGAACCAATTTCTATCCTTTTAATGAATGTGTCTTATGTTTGTACCTAAAGAGCCTTATGTATGCAAGTGTTGCTAGAATTTTTTAAACTGTCATAAGAAAGGCCTTGGCATTTTTGTGTTAGTTTGTTATTTTTTAATGTTGTTGTGCTAATGTTGAGTTGTTAAATGTGTGCAAATAAATAAATAACTTAAAAAGACAGAGCGATGTGCTCACCTGAACTGCAGCTTTCTCTTCAGCAGAGGTCCCTTCAGTCCTTTCATGTGGTCTGAGGAATTAAAACACAGGAAAAACACCTGGTGTCAGAGAGTTTTCACGACAGGGCCGTAGATAATGAAACACTCTCCGGTTAAATCCGTCACCTTTATGACAATGCGAGAGGAAATAGGCCTGGGCGAGCAGGTTCTCCCTGTCGAACCGGTCCAGAGACACGGTGGGGTACTCCCTCATCCGACCCGCGAACGAACTCATCTCTCAGTGGAACCCGAACTTCATCTGTTCTCATAAAACATCATCATCATCATCATACCGCCCAGTTCAACTGCTCTTCTTCTACGTTCCAACCAGGAAGTGTTTCGTTGATGTCGCCATCTACCGGCACAAAGGTGCACATGATAAGACATATCAATGGATAGTAATGCTAACTAAATAATAAAATCAACACCTCATGCTAATAAATAATACGTCTTTGTATATGTCTATGGTGTACAGAACAACAGACTCTTTCTGGCTCGTTTTGGCTTTGCTGCGTCTCGTCGTGTGCGCCATGTTGTGAGTGGCAACTGCATCTCAGTACAGCAGTTGGGGCTTTCCATTAAATTTAGTTTTTGCATTTCTTTCAAACATACAAAACAAAACTATTTTTCCATATAAAAAAAAACTATAATTTACAATAACAGACAACAGTTTGTACAATTAAATCAATATAAAACGAGACTCAAGAATATTACATATGGGGTGTCTCAAGAAACAATTTTATAATGGTTTATAAACTTTTATCTTTAGGTTAAAAATGTCCTCACTGTCATTAAAAAATAGCTCCTACGTTGTATAACTTTTTTTTTTTTTTACAAAGTTCATTTAAGTGGTTTATACATCAATCATTAATTATTCTACTGGCCTTTTGCGTTTTGACTTTGCTAAATGTTTCCTCAAATTTCTTCAACAGCAATTAAAATATAGTAGGCTACAATCAATGCGCAGTATAATGCATCTAAAGCTTTATATTTATTATTTTTTTGCCGTTTTGTGTTCCTATTTACTCAAATGCTTTCAACGCCATCTGCTGGAAGGTTTCGACTAATACAATACAAATAAAATAAAAAACATTTTCAAAAACTTCACCAGGTTCACTCCTTACCGATCTGCCGGCAACTGGCCTGGCTGGATGTTATGATGATTTTATGGAAGGTAATGAGTTAATCGGTGAGGTGTCAAAGTGAGGTTTCTGGATCTTAGTGATACAGCTGACGGAATAAATGTAAACAAAAATGTACCAGCTTTGTTACAATTATAATCACCAACTATATACAGAGCCAGGTACTAACTATTTACATTTACTAGAGTAACTTTTTGAAACAAAACACTTTTGGAGTAGTTTTACTAGACCTTACTTTTTACTTTTACTTAAATAATATTTTTAAGAAGCATCGCTACTTTTACTTGTATAGTTTCTAGCTACTCTACTCACATTACTATCTACTCTATTCACTTTATTGAATGAAACTGAACGCTTGTTTACAAAAAAATGCATGAGATTCACATATTGAGTTTATGTTGAAGTGAGACCTGTTTGTATAAAATCTTCATAATTGTAACATTATTTTCTATCTGTTGAGGCTGTTGTGCCATTTGGAGTTTGAGTGGGAGGGTCTAACATCAACATTAACTACTGTAAGTATTGGTTTCAGTAATTTTACATTGAAAAAAACAAAAATGTTTCTTCTAGTCAAATTTGCTACGTCACGTATTTCTATTTATTTTAGTCTTTAGAATTTGCACTTAACTTTACATATTTGTCCAATTACATAATAGAAAAAAAATTAATTATATGTTATGATCTCAAAATAAGTACTCAAGAACGAAATACTTTTTACCAAATACTTTTTTACTCTTACTTGAGTAATTTTTGGATTAGTACTTTGTACTTTTACTTGAGTATAATTTTTGGCTACTCTACCTACCCACCTCTGGTTATATATTAGAAGTGGAAATGAAGTTTAAACTCCGCCTCAGCCGGAATGCTGAGCTCCTCGTCGGCATGTAAATGATGAAGAGCAAACGAGAAAAAATGGAAATGAAAGATTATTTTAAATGACTAACAGTTTCCGACAAAACCCCAAGAGGAGAACACAATAATTAATTTTTTAAAAAATCTTAAATAATTTGTAATGCTAGCTTTTTTCTTTTTGGTGAAACATCTCTATCTTCTCACCTCGACAGCAAGATTATGTTAAATTTTAAGTTCTGTGCATCATGATTGGTAAATGGAATAAAGTGATACATTTAGCTGAACAGTATTTGTTTTTTATGGCCACATGTTGCACACAAAGGTTATTTTTCTATACAACAGTGAAATGTGATGGCTGTTCACTTGTCTCGTGACTCTGTATAGGACTAAAGATTTGTTTTGATTGCTGGGATTAATCTCTGGGCTTGTCACACTTTCATCATGTGATGCTAACTTCAAGGGGGGAGAATTATGAACGGACCCCTCTGCCTCTCACTTCTGAGGATTTCTCACTTGATGTAGAAGTTTATTGTATCCCCCTAAGCAGAAGTTAGCTGTAAGTAGAAACAGACAACTGGCCCCATCAGCTGACTCAACTGCAGTACAGCCAGTTCTGCTACAGAATCAGAAGTTAAACTGTATTCAATAAGAACGGCATGAAACAAAGATGTCTAAAGACTAACTCTATCTATCTATCTATCTATCTATCTATCTATCTATCTATCTATCTATCTATCTATCTATCTATCTATCTATCTATCTATCTATCATTAATTATTTTTATTAAAGTGGAGAGTGACATGTTCAAAACAAACGTAACTAGGGTATAATTTTAAGTCTTAAAAAACAACTAAACAATTATATTATACATCTATTTTAACTGATAAATATTATCTCTTCAATTCATGAAAATTGTTAATTAAAAAATATACAAAATAATAACCTGATAATAGTATATTGCATACTTAACAATATTCGTGAATTGATATAGATACGTTTTTTAATTGATAGTATAAGTATAGTATTTTTTGAAGACTTAAAATGACTACTTTCCCCTTTAATAATAATAATAATTAGTATTATTATTACATACATTTGCCAACAAAACGCAACATCCTGCAATAGAAATAAGGAAATAAAGGGTATAGGTATAAAGAAATGATCACATTTACTTTTATTACCTTTAATGTGTTTGAATATTTAATTTCAAAAAGGTTTTGTGTTATATAGTTTTTGCTGATGTACCTATAATAATAATAATAATAATAATAATAAAGTGAAGAATACAATTTAAAAAATCTATTAAATACTTCACCATTATAAGCTACATTAATAAAACATATTTATCTAAATTAATTATATTTATTATCTCTATAAATACTCAAACTGATATTTGTTAAGTTGGGAGTATTATTTAACCTTAATATCAGCTGAGTTGAGATTTCCAGAGCGTGCCTGCGTCCGTGAACGTCACTCGGTCGGCTCAACAGTTTAAAGTCGCCTTTAAGGAGCTTGAAAACCGGAGCTACCGGAGCGTATTCCCTTTAAATCTGACCTTCTGTGAAGCTTACCACTTCAATCCACTCGGGACCTGTGAGGCGAGTGAAACCCGTCGGGATCGAGAGGTTTGCGGCTTGTTTGGTTCCTTTTTTTTAATTTCCAATGATTGCTTTGGTTCTTTTCTAGCGTCTGATCTGTTAGCTTAGCTTGTTTAGCCTGCCGCGAGTTAGCAGTAGCGGGTAAATCTCGGGTTAGCTGTCGGGGATACTTTACTGCTCCCGCATAGTTTATTCTTTGCTGGTTTGACATCAGCAGCTAATATTTTCGACGTCGCTTTTAAGATAAGAACAATCATTATGGGACAGATGAGGGTTTTGGATGCTTTAAAACAAATATAAAGAAGGTATATTTAGGTGAATAAGATGTGTTTGATTCAAGCTAGCTGTTAAAATGTTTTCTTAATCACTTTCATAGGTCTGTTTACTGTCATACTTTACCGATTAGGGAATTAATTTTTATATTTATTGATCGACTAAAACTAAATATCTACAGCTTGGTTACATTAGTTTCTGTGTTGTGTTGCTGGAAAAAAAGCTATTTAGTTAAATACTTTAAAAAATACAGTTAAAACAGGGTTACATGTTTTAGTGGCTCTAAAAAAATTCCATTTATATTCCATTTCATATTCGATGCAGAAATACTTTCATCAGAGTATCTTCAAAGAGTTGTGCTGGAAGGATCTCCAGTAGCAGTCAGTCGTGCAGCGAATCTCAAGAGGCCTCTGACTGAAGACTCTTGCTGTATAACAGTCTAATAGGTCAATTTCACCGGTTTTTGACATGCATTGCTAATCCACCTCATTTGTTTTTGCCATCTCTTGTCTGGTCGGAGGGTTGGAATGCCAGACAGAGAGACGTTGCAGTTGGGGATAAGATCCTTTATGATGGATGGAAGAGATGGTTTGAACTTCCTCCGCCTCCTCCTCTGTTTGGTTCTGCTCTGCCAATGTTATACAAATAACTGTCTGAAAGTACAAAAATTAAGAGCAATTTAAACAATGGAGACCATCAAAAATATTGTCACTTTTTCCACCTTTTTTTAAAAGGGAAATGTTAACCGGAACAATTCAACAAGCAAACCTTTTAATGGTTCATACTTTAAAACTGACGTATTCAAGTTGGAAAATTGGGGTTCAGTTCAAAAGTACCTTTTTTTTTTTTTTAATACAATAAAAATTACATTGTTTTCACTGTCTAACATGGCGGTGGCAGCATTATGCTCTGTGATTACATGGAGCCAAATCCTTAACAAAAAGCCCCAGCCATAATGCTGATATGAAATAAATAATTTTGCTCTTTCTTTTAATTAAATGCATCAAAACAGAGAACTACAACCATGTGCGCTTTACTGCCTCTTTTTTCTTTTAGTTTATTAGAATAGAATAGAATAATCCTGTATCGTCCCACAAAGGGGAAATTCAGCTGTAACAGCCGCAAAGTGACAGATAATAGAAGTATTTAGATTTACACAAAAAAAGTATAAAAACAGAATTACAAAAGCCAAAGTACTGTGCAGTTATTTGAATGTGCAACTGATTAGGATAATTAAAAAACTAACATTTTACAGAGTGTGTAGTTGTGCATTAAATGTATTATTTACAAGAAGTTAACAGAATATAAACTGAGAAAAACAGATGTGCAAATAACAGAAGCAGAAATGTTCATTAAATGAGTTAAACGGTGAAAATTACAGCAGAGATGTAAAATATTGAGTTTGTTGGGAGGAAGGAAGGACATGTGAAAAACAAAAATAATTAAAAACAGAGATGCTTCGGTGTAGAAATCAGGATAATCTTATCGTTTATTTAGTTTTGGATTTTAAGCTGCTACCTCCTATTAAAGAAACCTGCAGAGTATTTGTTTTGTTTTTATGTGATTTAGTCACAAAACCCAGAAAAATCCAATAAAAAGGCTTATCAGTGCTACATTTTATCCATCTTTCTTTTCCAAAGGTGGCTAAAGCTATAGCTTAATTCTTGGAAGGAGTCCGCAGTTTTGAGTTAATTTAATCCCGCTAAATGACGCTTTTAGATGTTTTCTCCTGGTGTATTACCGACCTGTTGGATCGTTTTATTAAAAAAAAGACCTTCTCTCTCTCTGTGGGCTCGGTTTGAATCACAAGGCGGTGAAGGAATGTAGCTTAAGGCCAGGTTTATTCCACGTTATAATGAGCCTCTTGTTTTCACTGCCAGTGGTGTTTTTCTGCTGATAAAGCTCTGTGAGGGCTTTCTTCCCCCCCTCTTTTTTTTTTTTTCTCCTCTGTGTTTTCAGCCAGAACGGGAGGAAACGAGCACAGCTGCCGGCAGGTCAAAGTCTCACTCTTTTTTTCCTCTTTTTTTTTTTTTTGTGTTTCCCTTTTGGTATTTTTACTCTAGTGGGGGAAACACGACGTGTGTTTTTTTGGTTTTGTTTCGGTGTGAGCCGAGCAGCGCCAGGTGCGTCGACAAGAAACTGGATGTAAGCAGGTTTCACCAGAACAGAAGCTTATCGTCTGGTCTGGGTTTGCTTTCTGGAAAGTTTATGGAAACTATGAGGGTTTATCTGATCAAACCGGTCGAGGCAGGATGGATTTAAGAGGAACTGTGGCTTCGGTAGACGTTGTTCACTGATCTAAACATGTAGATAAGATGACAGAGATCACAGAAAAGGTAGGAAACAAACACTTTGTTGGGATTAGCTTTTCCTTCAGTCCTTTTCAATTCAGCCTGATTAAGGAGGACAAATGTTAAGGAAACAGTGTTTCTTTAATTATTTGTTTCCGTTTCTTGCAACAGAGTATTAGGGCCACTGTAGATAAAAGAAGACACAAAAATTGGCAATTAAGCAGCACATTTCTGCCTAATTTTAACACGTTTTCAAGAAAAAAAACTCTCTTAAGTAGAAAATTTGCACAAGAAAGCTCATAAATGTTCGATATTTAAAAACCAACTGCAGTTTGTTGAAATATTTCCGACAGAAAACACCAGCTCGGCTTTTTTCCCAGGTGCGGACGAGGCCACGAACGCCTCCCAAAAACTGTGAGGAAGAAGAAGCTGCATCGAGTAAATGTTTTATGCTGCAACAACTTAAAGCTACACACTTAACACGGCGCTCAAACCTACTTGAACCCGGGAGAAGCGGTTCTGATCCGGTACCGACGTCTTGTAAAATCTACCGTTTAAATCTCAGGAGACTTCTGGCATTTTCTGTTGGAAATAGTCTGATCCTCAACAAACTTTGGAGTTTTTTTTTTTTGTTTTTTTTTTGTTTTTCTAGCAAATTTATGAATTTGCAGTGTCACAATATCTTTTATTTAAAAATCGAAAATCGATGCCTTTTAATCATGGAAATTTTTTGATTTTTCTCTTGCAAATATATGACAGAATTATTTACTTAAATATGTGAAATTAATCTAAAAAATTAGTTTTTTAGCAGAAATTTACTCCTCCAATTGCCAATTTTTCTTTTTTTTTAAATCTACAATGACCCTAATCCTCTGTCCTGGAGTTTGTTCTTTCTGGGCTACTTTAGCAATGCTAATGAGAGACTCTTTAGAAGCTAGCTAATCATTTTAACACATTAAACATGTTAAAAGCAGACCAAAGATGACGGACTTCTCTAACAAGCCTTTAGGCACCGCTGCGGACGGAGTGATTTCAAGTTCAAAGTTCACCAAAGCCGCAGCAGGAAGGTAAAATAATCTGGTCTCATTGGGGCCGAGTCAGCGTGAAGAAAGTTGCTCTGATTTGAGCTTCCTCATTTTATCACTTCTGAAGAGAAGAGGAAGGAAGCAAAGCAGCAGCGGGAGGTTCGGTTCAATCTGTCGCAACCCAGCGCCGGCGAGGGGAACCGGCTCAAAAACCAGAACCGGCAGAACTTTAATATGCAAATTTAATCCATTTGTTGTTTGTTCTTTTTTCTTTTTGCAATTTAAAAACGTAGGAAAGCAAGAGAATGGATAAGAGGAGTAAATGATGGGTCATTAAAGCTATTAGTAAATTCTAACACATTTAAAAAATAAAATAAAAATCTGTTAAAATGAAAAATTAGGCCAAGCATTAAATAGGAAGATGATCTTTACATTCGTTAAAACTTTGTTTTTCTCTCTTGCAGCAGCAGAAATTAAACTAAAGTAGCGTCGCTGTCTGCAGTCTCACAGATTCCCAAATCCAGAGTTCCTACTAGTCTGGAAAACTGAAGGATTGGGAATTCTTTATCCCATTCCCTGCAAGTTGTTTCCTTGCTTCCTTCCTTTTTCTCATACTTCCATTAAATCCTCCTATGTCCTTCCTTATTACCTTAATCATGCCTTTACTTGCCTCCTTACTTGATTTGTGTCATTTCCTTCCTTCCTATTGTACCCGTGTCCTTCCTTCCTTCCTTCCTTCCTATCTATTGTACCCATGTCCGTCCTTCCTTCCTTCCTTCCTTCCCATCGTACCCGTGTCCTTCCTTCCTATTGTACCCGTGTCCTTCCTTCCTTCCTTCCTATTGTACCCGTGTCCTTCCTTCCTTCCTATTGTACCCGTGTCCTTCCTTCCTTCCTTCCTTCCTTCCTTCCTTCCTTCCTATCTACTGTACCCGTGTCCTGGAGGTGAGCAGATGTGGATGAAACCGGGTTACTGCTGTAGAATCTCAGCTGCTAAAAGGTTCGGCTCGTAGCCTTTTTAGCTCACATCTAAAAATCTCACGTAAACAGTAGCCGAAAAATACAGTACCAACAATTTGGACCACAGCAGGTATGGAAAGCCAGATGTGCCACAATTCGATAAATCAAAATGTCCCAAAATTGATGTTTATACATCTGAAAATTGTTATAAAACTTGAAATGCATTTGTCAAATAAATTAATCTATTCTTATTCTAATAAAATATATATATGTGTGTGTGGATAATTGTGTGCAGAAGACACAATGAATTTATTCTATCTAAATCTTTGAGGTGCTAACTCTACTATAGAACAGTAGAGTTCGCCCCTCTGAGCTGGTTTGGTCTTTAGAGCTTCTGCAGCCGAGTTGCTGTGGAGGTTAACCAGTCAGATATGTGGGTTTATTTAGGGAGACGCATCAGCAAGTTAAATTACTCTATAATGTACTTTAATAACAATTGTTTAATCAGTTACCAGCTCTCCTATGTTTTTTTTTTTTTAAATGTCTCAGATTAACAGAGCCCAGCAGCAGCGTCTCAAAAGCAACATTTTCCCCCATCAGACTAAAAATAGGATGAAGTTGATTTATTATGTCGCCAGTCCCTATTAGATTGTTTATGGAGATCGGTTGTTGTTATTCAGGATGGTATAAGTAGGGCCGGGCGATATGGTTCCAATTTAATCTAAAGCGTGTGCGATAACGATATCTGTTGCGATATAATCTTTTCTTTATACAGGTCAAAATGAACATTCTCACCTTCCAGATACGTTGCAGCAGAACTTAAAAAAAGTATAGAATGGCATTTAAAGATCATTCGTTGTGTAAAAAGCATTAAAAAGAATATTCCAATTTTTTTTATGCAACACAAAAATCTTCATAACATGAAAAAAAGAATAAGATATTTTAAATAAATTAAAAGCTAAATGTTATGAAAACAAAGTTCAAAATTGTTCGCTTTCCTGGTCACTTGTTGTTTATAAATGTCACATGGCACAAAAATAAACAGGCACACATTTGAATTAAAAATGCTTCAAGTTTAAAAGGTTTTTTTTCCCGTTAAATGGAAAACAACAAATCGCGGTAAGTCAAAATCTCGAGTATTTCTACCTTATATCACCCACCACTAGGTGTAAGTTATGTTGTTTTAATTTTTTCTATGTGCCCCTTTTGGACTTTGAGCACCTGGCCCTCTAAAAGTCTCTGCACTGCCCTGCTGGTGCCTCTAACCAGCGTCGTTTGTTGAGCCCCTGAATCATTCAGGAGTAAAAAAAAAAAGCTCCCAAACACGTAACCTGTTATATATTTCAGTTGCTGTTTAGGAACCCGAGGCCTACAGTGGCTTGCAAAAGTATTCGGCCCCCTTGAACTTTTCCACATTTTGTCACATTACAGCCGCAAACATGAATCAGTTTTATTGGAATTCCAGGTGAAAGACCAAAACAAAGTGGTGTACACGTGAGAAGTGGAACGAAAATCATACATGATTCCAAACGTTTATTACAAATAAATAACTGAAAAGTGGGGTGTGCGTAATTATTCAGCCCCCTTTGGTCTGAGTGCAGTCAGTTGCCCATAGACATTGCCTGATGAGTGCTAATGACTAAATAGAGGCACCTGTGTGTAATCTAATGTCAGTACAAATACAGCTGCCCTGTGACGGCCTCAGAGGTTGTCTAAGAGAATGTTGGGAGCAACAACACCATGAAGTCCAAAGAACACACCAGACAGGTCAGGGATAAAGTTATTGAGAAATTTAAAGCAGGCTTAGGCTACAAAAAGATTTCCCAAGCCTTGAACATCCCACGGAGCGCTGTTCAAGCGATCATTCAGAAATGGAAGGAGTATGGCACAACTGTAAACCTACCAAGACAAGGCCGTCCACCTAAACTCACAGGCCGAACAAGGAGACGCTGATCAGAAATGCAGCCAAGAGGCCCATGGTGACTCTGGACGAGCTGCAGAGATCTACAGCTCAGGTGGGGGAATCGGTCCATAGGACAACTATTAGTGGTGCACTGCACAAAGTTGGCCTTTATGGAAGAGTGGCAAGAAGAAAGTCATTGTTAAAGGAAAACCATCAGAAGTCCCGTTTGCAGTTTGTGGGGGACACAGCAAACATGTGGAAGAAGGTGCTCTGGTCAGATGAGACCAAAATGCAAAACGCCATGTGTGGCGGAAAACTAACACTGCACATCACTCTGAACACACCATCCCCACTGTCAAATATGGTGGTGGCAGCATCATGATCTGGGGGTGCTTCTCTTCATCAGGGACAGGGAAGCTGGTCAGAGTTGATGGGAAGATGGATACAAATACACGGCAATCTTGGAAGAAAACCTCTTGGAGTCTGCAAAAGACTTGAGACTGGGGCGGAGGTTCACCTTCCAGCAGGACAACGACCCTAAACATAAAGCCAGGGCAACAATGGAATGGTTTAAAACATAACATATCCATGTGTTAGAATGGCCCAGTCAAAGTCCAGATCTAAATCCAATCAAGAATCTGTGGCAAGATCTGAAAAGTACTGTTCACAAACGCTGTCCATCTAATCTGACTGAGCTGGAGCTGTTTTGCAAAGAAGAATGGGCAAGAATTTCAGTCTCTAGATGTGCAAAGCTGGTAGAGACATACCCTAAAAGACTGGCAGCTGGAAGTGCAGCAAAAGGTGGTTCTACAAAGTATTGACTCAGGGGACTGAATAATTACGCACACCCCACTTTTCACTTATTTATTTGTAAAAAATGTTTGGAATCATGTATGATTTTCGTTCCACTTCTCACGTGTACACCATTTTGTTTTGGTCTTTCACCTGGAATTCCATTAAAATTGATTCATGTTTGCGGCTGTAATGTGACAAAATGTGGAAAAGTTCAAGGGGGCCGAATACTTTTGCAAGCCACTGTAGCTAAGATGTCGTCCCTCCATCTCTCAGGTGAAGTGAGCCTCCTACCTGCCCAGCCTCCGCCATGTCTCCGCCCGTTCCTTCGCACTGACCGATTCGCCAACGCCTTGCAGCAAAAAGAGGGTTGGAAATGAGCACTCGCCAGTGGCCAAGCGTTTCCACCAGGCGGCGCCGCTGCTGAGACGGGATCGGCCGGGGTTGATCGAGCTTCTGCCGCCGCCGCCGCCATGGACGAGTTCTCCACCAGGACGTACGGCACCAGTGGCCTGGATAACAGACCCCTGTTCGGAGAGACGTCGGCTCGGGTAGGAACGCTTCAGCTTCTGTTCCACAGAAAAATACGATGAAACGATACAAGTAATGAAATCCACATTTTATAAATACTCCAACAAACCAGCTGGATATGAAGTGTACCTTTTAGTTGAACTGTGGCGTGTTGAACTCTCCTGCAGGATCGGATCATCAACATGGTCGTAGGAGGCTTTACGTCTGTGGTGGTTCTGGTAAGTTCTGTCACTCGGACCCGTTTAGTTTAAAATGTATTTATCCTAGGCGATATGGCCTCAAATCTATATTGGGATATATTATTTTCTTATATGTTGAAATGATGAACATTCTCACTTTCCAGGTACATTGCAGCAGATACAACTTCAAAAATTTAGAATGCCATTTTAAAGAACGTGTATTGTGCAAAATGCATTAAAATCTTTTTTTCCAAAGAAACGCAACACAAAAATTCTCACAACATAAAGATATTTTAAATAAATTAAAAGCTAAATGGTTTTAAAAAACCCACAAATTTAAAAATTGTCCGCTTTCCTGGTTTACTTTTTTATAAATTTAATATCGCACAAAAATAAAGCTGCACATATTTGAAGTTCAACAAGTTTTTTTTCTTCCATTAACTGAAAAAAAAAAAAAAAATTTTAAACTTAAGCAATATGTAGTGAAAAGACGAACACTAAACATCAGTGTTTATCCTCCTTGATGACGTCATCAAAATGCGCAATCGCAGTAGGCCGGTGTAGTCAAAATCTCTTCATTTCTACCTTATACCTTTTCTGTCGCCCACCACTAATTTAGCCTCCACTGCAAAATAGGGTTTATTTAGTAAATATACAAATTAAACTACTGGAGTTTCTACTTATTTAAAACCCTTCATGACCAGCATCTTTAGTACTTATCAGGGTCCCAAGAAACTCCAGAAATGTTCCCAACAGGCTTCCGTTTTTGCTGCTTCAGCTCCGTGGCCCTCGGGTCTTAAAGAGAAACCAAACTTTGGAGCCACGTTCCAGAAAGAATAATCCGGGATAATTCCCGGGAACGTTCAGACGACCAGGCCGAGACGGTGAACGATGATCTGCTTGTTTCCCAGGTGACTGTGATCGGCTCGTTCGTGTTCTCCATGCCTCCGCGGCCGCTCAACGTCTTCTTCGCGGTGTGCATCCTGCTGGCGTGTGGCTCCACCGTCGTCCTGGTAACTAAAACACAGACGCCACACAAACAGATCCATCTGCAGATGGAAATATGGGTTTCTGTAGATTTTCCTTCCAAGCAGCCAGACTTGACAGTTGTATGATTTCTGGAGGTTTTGCAAATATTCTGATTATTATTAGTCCTGCCGTCTCACACAGCTGACTGATTGCTCCCAAATCCTAAAACAACCCCCGCAGGAAGACTTTGACAGAACACTTTAGTAGTTGTTGTTTGTTTTGTTGAAGTTGTGACTTTATAAAGTAAAGGAATACTTTGACACTGGAGACCGTTCTTGCCACATTAACGCCACGGATCAACGAGATTCCTGCTTATTGAACTTCTGAAATTCCACGTCGGGATCAGCTTGAAAAAAACAATAGTCCTTTATTCCTCCTCCTTTCCTCCATGAGACACATTTCTAAATACTTTGATTTTAATATTACTACTACGCCTATTATTACTAGTAGTGTTACTTATCTTACTACTAGTAGTAATAGTACTATTACTACTTACTTTTACTGCTCCTCTTACTACTACTATTGTTACTATTCCTATTATTAGAAGGTACTACTACTAGTACTATGACTTCTCTTACTACACCTTTTACTATATTACCACTACTAGTTACTAATCTTACTATTACTTCTCATGCTTTTACTACTCTTACTATTCCTACTATTACTAGTTACTACTTGTATTATTACTTCTCTTACTACTCCTTTTACTACTAGTACTAGAGTCACTAATCTTACTACTACTAGTACTATTAATTTATACTTTTACCGTTACTTGTACTACTCCTCTTACTACTCATTTTACTACTCTTACTACTTTTACTACTACTATTGTTACTATACAAGGTACTACTAGTACTATTACTACTTTTACTACAATTACTTCTCATGCTTTTACTACTTCTTTTACTATTCCTACTATTACTAGTTACTACTTGTATTATTACTTCTCTTACTACTCCTTGTACTACTAGTACTACTAGTACTAGAGTCACTAATCTTACTATTACTTCTCATGCTGTTACTACTCCTTTTACTATTACTTGTATTATTACTTCTCTTACTAGTTACTACTACTAGTACTATGACTTCTCTTACTACACCTTTTACTATATTACCACTACTAGTTACTAATCTTACTATTACTTCTCATGCTTTTACTACTTACTATTCCTACTATTACTAGTTACTACTTGTATTATTACTTCTCTTACTAGTACTATTACATCTCTTACTACACTCCTTTTACTATATCACTACTACTAGAGTCACTAATCTTACTATTACTTCTCATGCTGTTACTACTCCTTTTACTATTCCTATTACTTATATTATTACTTCTCTTACTAGTTACTACTACTAGGACTATTACATCTCTTACTGCTCCTTTTACTATACTACTACTAGAGTTACTAATCTTACTACTACTAGTACTATTAATTTATACTTTTACCGTTACTTGTACTACTCCTCTTACTACTCATTTTACTACTCTTACTACTTTTACTACTACTATTGTTACTATACAAGGTACTACTAGTACTATTACTACTTTTACTACTATTACTTCATGCTTTTACTACTCCTTTTACTATTCCTACTATTACTAGTTACTACTTGTATTATTACTTCTCTTACTACTCCTTTTACTACTAGTACTACTACTACTAGAGTCACTAATCTTACTATTACTTCTCATGCTGTTACTACTCCTTTTACTATTACTTGTATTATTACTTCTCTTACTAGTTACTACTACTAGGACTATAACATCTCTTACTACTCCTTTTACTATACTACTAGAGTTACTAATCTTACTAGTACTATTACTTTTACCGTTACTTGTACTACTCCTCTTACTACTTTTACTGCTATTGTTACTATTGCTACTATACAAGGTACTACTAGTACTATTACTACTTTTACTACTATTACTTCTCATGCTTTTACTACTCCTTTTACTATTCCTACTATTACTAGTTACTACTTGTATTATTACTTCTCTTAATAGTTACTACTATTAGTACTATTACATATCTTACTACTACTATTAGTACTATTACATATCTTACTACTACTTTTACTACTACTATTATTACTATTCCTACTATCACAAGGTACTACTAGTACTATTACTACTCCTAAATCTTACTAGTAGTAGTAGTACTATTACTACTTATGCTTTTACTGTTTTAATCCTCCTTACTACTCATTTTACTACTATTACTAGTTATTATTTTTCTTACTTTAACTGCTACTCTGACTACTACTAGTAGTACTAAATGAGAAGCTGCGCTCATTCAGGAATAACCCTTTAACCTTTTCTATCAGGACTTAAAGCTGATGTTTAAATTGCTGTTTTTAGCATAAAAGCATCAAAATCCAGATTTAGTGTTTCTCAGCCCAGAATCGGCTAAATATCTGAGATAAGTCCTAAATCCCCATCCTAAAACAACAACCATTCCTGAAGTTTCAAGGTAAATGTTTTAGAAATGACATTTATAATCTGAAAAGGTGATAGATCTCAACATGAAGTCAAATCTGTTCCCGTTTCCTCCCCCGCAGATATTCTGGTACCGACAGGGCGACCTGGAGCCCAAATTCAGGAAGCTGATCTACTACATGCTGGCCACCATCGTGCTGCTGTGTCTATGTGCCAACCTTTACTTCTTCGACGTCAGGTAGAGGAAGAGGATGAGGAAGAGCGGGGACGCCGCCGCGGCTTTGAGGTCCGACGCGTGACCAAAAACGTACCGCTTCCTGGGAGCCAAAAACGCAGAGATTTAACGTTTCCAGTGGGAGGAATTATGTAAACGCCCAAGGGGCGGAAGGTTCTGCAAGAGGCCATAACCCTGAAGACAAAGAGGCTTGTTTACATGATGATAATAATAAACAATAATCATCGCATCCTGACGCTCCTGTGAGGAAGAATATGATCCGTTAGAGGAAAAGATTCTGCCCTTTCATCCAACTTACATCCATGTTTCTGTTTTAGTCTCACCTGAAGGCCAGAGAAGTGTCTGGATTAGCACCTCCTAATCTCCTTCTAAGGATCTGAACCAAGACGGGCCTCCACCAGGGGGCGCCAGAGAGTCAAAGTGACATGAAAGGTTCTGAATGAAGTCAATTATTTCTGTCTGAAACTGCGAAAGAAATTAAATGCAACATTGAAGCTCCTCTTAAATTTTACAGCCTGTGGTGGTGCATTCAGGGGAGGCTCTACGGTCGGGAAATCCCATGTTTGTCTGCGCAAAGCTTCTTTTAGTTTGGTGGTTTTACCGGGGCGGATTTTTCCTTCTTTTTTTCAAGATGGAATCCAGTGAAGCGGAAGGAAGACAGCGGACATGTCGGTACTGCGGTTCGGACCAAGCCAACAGAACATGCAGCGTGTTTGTGTATTTTTTTTTTTTTTTTAAGATTATTTCCAATAAAACCTGAACCCTTCAGAGGAATCTGTCTGCCATTGAAATAAACTTGCACTATTAATCCTGCTGGTTTTTAAACCTGAGCTGGACTCGTAGCTTTAGCTTCCTCACATCGGCGCTGATGTTTTAGTCACGCTGCGAGACAAACGGCGGATCTAGAATTGCCGTTTCTGTTGCAGATTCTTAAAGCTGGGAAATAAAAGTGGATCATCAAAAACGTTTCATTCCGTTTTAGACTGAAATCATTTAAAAGGGTTCAAGGAATCTGTTTCTGGGGGGTTGACAAGTATTTCTGCTTCAAATCCAGACTGGTTGATATTCCTGCTTTTCAGATTACTTAAAGATTATTAAAGAAATGGTTGCCATAAAATTTACTTTTCCTTGGATCGGGGGGGACAAATTCTTAAAGGAGCAGGAGATGGATGAACAGATCTCCGTCAGAGTTCCTCCTTGGCCTGGAATGTGAGTTTCCAGTTCTGGAGAAGTGGGGAAGAAAAAAAAAGATTGCAGACTATTTAGTTTCCATCCTAAGTGGTTTACTTCCTTCATCCTTTACTTCATTCCCTCCTGTTGTCTCCTATCTTCCTTCTGTCCTTTCCTTCCTCCCTCCCTCCCTTGTCTTCTACCTTCCTCGCTCCACGCCTCCCTCCCCTCATCTCCTACCTTCCTCCTGTCCTTCCCTACCTTCCTCGCTCCCTTCCTCCACTCCTCCCTCCCCTCGTCTCCTTTCTCCTGTCCTTCCTCGCTCCCTTCCCTTTCGTCGTCTCCTAGCTTCCTCCCTCCCTTCCCTCGTCTTCTACCTTCCTTCTTTCCTCCCTCCCCACGTCTCCTTTCTTCCCCTCGTCTCCTTCCTTCCCTCCTCCTACCTTCCTCCACTTCTCCCTCCCCTCGTCTCCTACCTTCCTCCTGTCCTTCCCTCCCTTCCTACCCAACCTGCCTCCACTTCTCCCTCCCCTCGTCGCTTACCTTCATCCCTTCCTCCCTCCCCTCGTCTCCTACCTTCTTCCTCTCCTTCCCTCCCTTTCTCCCGTCGTTGTCTCCTACCTCCCTCCTGTCATCTCCTACCTTCCTGGGGCGCTGGTAAAGCCGGCTGCTACCGCGGTCTTCCACATCCTGTGTTGTTTTAGTGTTTGTAGGATCTTGGATTGGTTGTACTGAAAGAGAAACTTCATTTCCCCACGGGAATTATTAAAGTATCTCTTAAAATTCCCTCCCTTCCCTCGTCTCCTACTTTTTTACCTTGTCCTTTCCTCATCTCCTACCTTCCTTCCATCCATTTTCCTGCCTTCTGGAAAAAAAATATCTACAATAAATTCCTGCTGAACTTTATTTTAAATTCCAAAACAATAACCGACTGCAAACTCTGGAAAGCTGAACGTGGAGAACTTTCTCCGGAGTGACTCTGGCGTGGCTCCATCTACCTGATGAGCGTCCTCTTTAGGGAAGAGGGGCGGAGCTCGGAGCTGGAGGGACCTTTTATGTTCTGGCAACACTTTCCTGGTGTGGACCAAATTAGAGGAACGTCCTGCTTCTAGTCCGGTTCGTGTTTTCCCGCTAGCTTTTTAAAGTCTGTATGCTGGAGAACCAGAGTTCCTATTCCAGGTGGATTTCTCACTGCGGACAAAATGTTATGAGGAAAAAACAACAAAAACACCCACATCTTCTCCAATCATTTCCTTTAATGATCAAACGTCTTTGCAAAAGTATTCACACCCGTCACGTTGCAGTGGAAGACAATTAAAACATGGGAGTAGAAATAATTCAGACAAAAAATCATTCCTCATCATTCTGAAGCCCCTAAATGAAATGCAAACATCTCAGCTGGGAGAAGCAGGAGTTTGTGGCTATAGCTTGATGCAATGGGTATGAATACTTTTGGATGGATTAAAAATGGCGGAAATGTTCCAAAATGCCTTTATTTCATGATTTTTGGTTGCGAGTTTATACGTTAAGGTTTTATGTTGTAAGGACACAAATTTATCAAAATAACTTCAATTTCCCATGATATTAACATTTAAAATGAACCCAGATTGGAATAGTTGGTTCTCCTCCTCATTACTGACCTTAATGAATCGCTCTTTTTCTCCACATGATTTTAGAGGTTTTTAAATAAAGTCCGGCAGACGCTCAGCTCGTCCCAAAGTTCACGGGTTGAAGCTGCTTTCACATTCCAAGCAGGGATTCCCCGAGGAGCTTCACCGCTTTCATCAAAAAGCTCAAATCCGCCTCCTAACGTCGCGGTTAAAAACACGAGGTGCCGGTTTCTGACTCACGGCTCAACTCTCTGACGAGAAGAGAGACGGCGCCCTCTTCTGGTCCTTTCAGCTCAGTCGGAACCTTCCTGGTTCTCCAAGATGGGATCTGAGGAAGAGGAGACGATGGGGTTTGTAGGAGTTTGTCAGAAGCTTTCGGCTGCGTTAGCCAGAGCTGCTGGTTACCTGTCAGGGTGCTGCTGATGTTGGGAGGAGACGCGATGAGCACCGCGCTGCCAGATCGTATCCCAGAATGCACCACTGGACCCTGGATAGATATAGACACAGATGCATCTTTTTATAGTTTCATCAAAAAGTTCCTTTATTTCAGTAAATAAAAAAAAAAGTGAAGCTTGTGTAGATTTACTGAACTCCCAAGTTTTTCTTAATTAAAAACAAGCTTCGATTTTGTATGTTCAGAGCTAAACGAGCCTAGAGAAGATGGTCAGCGATACCCACTATAAGGAAGGAAGGTAGGACACAAAAAAGGGCAGGTGGAAGGAAAGAAGGTAGGACACCAAAAAGGGCAGAAGGAAGGAAACAAGAGAGAGAAAGAGAGAGAGAAAATAAAGTCTCTACATGTAGATGAGATTCAGTTAGTAAGACCAGAAAAACTCTGCAGGAGTCCTGCTGGGCTCAGAACAAACAAGGACTGGTTCTGTTCCAAACCCATAAAACCATTAAAGTAAACTGGGCTTCCTGAACACCTCAGCCGAACCACAGACTGATCCCCTCCATGCTGCGCCACACTGATGCAGTAATTTATGCAAAAGGAGCCCAGACCAGGTAACGAGCCGACATCCTGTCCAGTAGTTCCCCATTTTATTGGTCTGACATGAATTTTGGTTTTTAGAGCAGGAATAATCCAAGCAAACACAAAAACCTTAAATACACCACAGTTCCTAATGGGACACGTAAAATCCTGGATGTTCCGCCCAGCTGGTAAAAAACCCAAACTTGACCCGTTTATGGTGAGTGTCTGACTCAGAAAGCCCGTCAACGGATCCGCGTCAGCGTACCTTCTCTGGGTAACCCTCAGTTACTGACTCCGGAGTTTCCGTGACGACCGCCTCCGAATCCTCCAGGAGACCAGCCACGTTGAGGTGGTTGTCATGGCCCCGCCCCTCTGTATCTGAGGGGGCGGGGTCAGACGAGACGGACTGGATGATGACGCCGTCCCCGGAGCATAGGCCGTCGGTCTGATGAAGAAAAAGAAAACAACGATGCATAAAGACAAACGATGAGGAGGACAGAGAGGAGTCGGGGGGGGGGGGGGGGGGGGGCAGGTAACTGACCGACAGGCTGTGAAGGATGATGTGCTCCTGTGAGGAGGGGGAGGAGCCTGTTGTCAGGGTTACTGTGCCGTTATTGGACAGGCTTAGAGGAAGGCTCTGGTTGGACGTCGTCTGGAGGTAATAGGTTCCCGGTGTGCCGGTGGGCTGCAGGTGGAAGGACTGCAAAACAAAACAGTTTGTTTATAAAATAATCTTTGTCTGATAGAGAGTTAGCTTGAGATCAACAGGAAGGGCATTAACTCAACTAACGTAAGATATTTCCACTCTAATAGACAATAAGGAGAGAACATGAAGGCCACAGATCACAGGATCTTTTAATTGCAATCATATCTATAAAGAGTCATCATCGATGGTGATGCTGTGGGCAGGAAGAATCTCCTGTAGCAGTCAGTCTTGCAACAAATCTGAAGAGGCTTCTGACTGAAGACTGTTGCAGTATGACATGGTAATTGCTCAATTTCATCAGCTGTTGGCAAGCGCTGCTAATCCACCTCGTTCACTTTTGCCGCTCCTCTTTAAACCTCTGTCTGAAAGCCGGGAAGAGAGACGTTGGAGTAGGGGATAAGACAAATAGCCTAGCATATCTCGCAGTCCACCGAGGCCAAGTTTCAGACCTGGAAGATACTAACTAGAGTGGCCATCAGATCCCCGACGTGAATACTGTTCAAAGTCTCTGGTGGAAACTGAAAAAGATTGGCCGCAGAAAACAAATTCAAAGCTTGAGATTCCTCCGGATCGCTACCAGAAGTACTCTGTAGTAAAGATGATTTTTAGATTCCAAACAGCTGTTAGCTTGTATATTTAGACACTAAAGCTAAGTCAAAGTGCAAGTTAAATTATTTATGAGCAAAATTGAAATAATAAACATGAGAATCATTATTTAAGACTCACCGGAAGGATCTCGAAAGTCTGCAGCGTGCCTGAGTTCAGAGTGATGGTGTCTCCGTCGTCAGCCGAATCTGAAGCTGCAAGATAACACAAGTTGGGGAAAAAATGGGGGAAAAAGTAAACATCTCTTCACGTTTACTGCTGCGTCTGGTCGCTGGAAGATGGAGTCTCACCCAGGTGAGTGATCTGCAGCGGGATTTGGACGGGAATCTGCAGCGCCGCCATCGAGCCGGGGGCGGGGCTGCAGCCGCTGGTCTCGTCCAAGCGGGCGAGTCGGATCTGGAGCGAGGAAGAGGAGGGGCTCCCCGGAAGGGAGGCGGTCTGTGAAGACGTCATCAGCTCCTCGAGGCCCTTCAGGAGGACTGTTACAACAAACCAACCCAAACACAGCTGCGTCACTCAGGGGCCGGAATGTCAGATTAATTTTGAGCTATTAACCGTTTATTAGAACCGTTCTTTTTCTAGCTGGAACGATCTTCAAAAACAACAACCGAGTGCACCGGTTTGAATTTATTGTGGATTTTCTCTGCTCCTTCAGAAGGAGCTAGCTAGTCTTTCCATGTCTTGAGGAAAAGATCAAGTCATTGACTAAGATAAAAAGACGTATGTTTGGAGTAGTTACTGTAAAAACACTGTACCGACTGTTAGTGGACACTACTATTAGCAGAACAGATGGAGTACTTTGATGTATCTCAACATCTTGGCTGCCTACATACCAACATTAGCTAACATGCTACAGATAGCCTTTATATGACCTACAACAACACTTGATTTCCCTCTGGGATCAATAAAGTATTTTTGAATTTGAATTGAATTTTAGCTAACATTAGTATTGTAGCTAATTTTAACATAAAAGCTACAAATAACTAGTAATTAAAGCTATTCAACATGCTAATGATAGCCCAGATGCTAATGTTAGCAATTTAGTTACCATTAGCTTTTTAGATAATACCTGCATTTCAGCTGATTTTGACATACAGCCTAAACTTCACATACTGAATGGAGTAAACTGATGTTAGTCAGCATGCTAGGGATAGCCAACATGCTGCAAATAGCCTTTTAGCTAATATTAGCATTTTAGCTTATTATGAAATAAAGCTAAAAATAACGTACTGAATAGAGTAAATTAAAGCTATTCAACATGCTAGTGATAGCCCGGATGCTAACGTTAGCAATTTAGCTACCATTAGCTTTTTATCCAATTTAACTTCATAGCTTAAATGTACAAACTGATTTAATTAAGTTCATGTTAGTCCACATGCTAGTGATACCCTACATGCTCCATCTGAGCCAAAATGAGCAGTTTAGCCATTTTTTAACATACTGAATAGTGTAAGTTATTGTTAATCAATATGTTATTGATATGCCCTGCGATGGACGGGCGACTTGTCCAGAGTGTCCACCGCCTCTCGCCCCATGACTGCTGGAGATAGGCACCGGCCACAGTCCTGGTGGCTAAAATGTGATCATCGAAGACAAATCAACAAAAACCCACGCAATGTAAAATACTTTGAAGACTAAGCAATAAGCATACTATTCAATTCAATTCAGTTTATTTAAATAGCGCCAATTCACAACAGATGTCATCTCAAGGCACTTAACAAGAAGTCATTTCAATACATTTATGCAAACATTCCAATCAGTTAAAAAGTTTCCTATTTAAGGAATCCCAGCAGATTGCGTCAGTCATTGGCGTGAGGTTGGCCAGACTTTCCAACCACAGCAATCCTTCAACAATCCCTCATACTGAGCAAGCATGTAGCGACGGTGGAGAGGAAAAACTCCCCTTTAACAGGAAGAAACCTCCAACAGAACCAGGCTCAGTAGGAGCGGCCATCTGCCACGATCGTCTGGGGGTTTGAGAAGACAGAGCAGAAACACAGAAGGAACAGAAGATCTGATATAAGAGAACTTTCTATGTTACAGAAAGTAAAAAGTTGATAACAGGACACAGTGGATGTTCAGTTACTGGGAGCATCATCCCAGTCGATGCCCCCCGTCCAACAGGGCATTGCAGCCAAGCAGGATACCAGACCAGGTATATCTTCTATGGAGAGAAAAACACAGAGAAAACAAAGTTAACAGTCAAAATAGCAGAATGTACTGTAATACAACTGGAGAGTAGTAGGAGAAAAGGAAGTAGTAGAGTGAAGAAAATTGGTAAGTCTGTCCTCCAGCAGTCTAAGCCTATAACAGCATAACTACAGAGATAGCTCAGGATGACCTTAGCCACTCTAACTATAAGCTTTATCAAAAAGGAAAGTTTAAAGCCTGGCCTTAAAAGTAAACAGAGTGTCTGCCTCACGGACTAAAGCTGGGAGCTGGTTCCACAGGAGAGGAGCCTGATAACTAAAAGATCTGCCTCCCATTCTACTTTTAGAGATCCTAGGAACTACAAGTAAACCTGCAGTCTGAGAGCGAAGTGCTCTGTTAGGAACATAAGGAACAATTAGATCTCTGATGTATGATGGAGCTTGATTATTAAGGGCTTTATATGGAAGAAGGAGGATCTTAGATTCTATTCTGGATTTAACAGGGAGCCAATGAAGGGAAGCTAAAACAGGAGAAATGTGATCTCTCTTTTTAATATTCATCAGAACTCTTGCTGCCGCATTTTGGATCAACTGAAGGCTTTTAATGGCATTTTGTGGACTTCCTGATAGTAAAGAATTACAGTAGTCCAGCCTTGAGGTAACAAATGCATGGACTAGTTTCTCAGCATCACTCCTGGACAGGATGTTTCTAATTTTAGCAATATTCCGGAGGTGAAAGAAAGAAATCCTAGAAACCTGTTTAATATGGGATTTAAATGTCAAGTCTTGGTCAAAAATAACGCCGAGGTTCTTTACGCTATTACTGTGGGCCAATTTAATGCCATCCAGATGAAGGGATTGACTAATCAGTTTCTTTTTTAGAACTTCTGGTCCAAAGACAACAACTTCTGTTTTGTCAGAATTTAAAAGCAAAAAGTTTAGATTCATCCATGTTTTTATCTCTTCCAGACATGCCTGTAATCTACCTAACTGACTGGGTTAATCAGGATTTATGGATAAATATAGTTGTGTATCATCTGCATAGCTGTGGAAATTTATCCCATGCTGTCTAATGATTCTACCAATTGGGAGCATATATATGGTGAAAAGAGTTGGTCCAAGCACAGAACCCTGTGGAACTCCACAAGTAACCCTTGAGAGTGAAGAAGATTGATCATTTAGATGAACAAACTGGAATCTGTCAGATAAATATGATTTAAACCAGCCTAGTGCTGTTCCTTTGATCCCTGCAACATGTTCAAGCCTTTCTAAGAGAATATTATGATCGACTGTGTCAAAAGCAGCACTGAGATCTAACAAAACCAGAACAGACACCAGTCCATTATCTGAGGCCATGAGAATATCATTAGTAACCTTCACCAGTGCTGTTTCAGTGCTATGATGAGCTCTAAAACCTGACTGAAACTCTTCAAACAGCTCGTTACTGTTTAGATGCTCACAGACTTGATTAGCAACAATTTTCTCAAGGACTTTGGATAAGAAAGGAAGGTTAGATAAAGGTCTGTAATTCACCAAGTCATCTTGATCAAGGGAAGGTTTCTTGAGTAAAGGTTTAATTACAGCTATTTTAAATTCCTGTGGTACGTATCCGTTTACTAAGGATAGATTCATCATATCCAAAATGGGGCCAGGAACCAAATGGAACACTTCTTTAAATAATTTGGTTGAGATTGGGTCCAAAATACAAGTTGAAGATTTAGATGAGGCTAATATTTTTGATAATTCAGAAAGCTCGACTGAATCAAAACAGCCTAAGCACAAATGAGGTTCTACAATTCTTTCTGATGCTGCCTCATTTACTGAGGAAGAAGTAATCATGTTTGGGAGGATGCCAGTGATTATATTTTTAATAGAATTCATTTTTATTCATGTAGAATCCCATAAAATCATCACTACTAAGAGCTGGGGGAATAGTTGGCTCAACAGATCTATGACTCTGTAAATTTGGCGGCTGTACTAAAAAGAAACCTATAGGATTGTTCTTATTCGCCTCTATTAATGATGAAAAATATGCTGTTCTAGCTTGTCGAAGGGTCTTTTTATAAAGCAGTAGACTGTTATTCCAGGTTAAATAGGAATCCTCTACATGTGTAGAGCGCCATTTTCTCTCCAACTTCCTAGTATTCTGCTTTGTATGCAACTCTGCATTAAACTAAGGAGTCAGCCTCCTATGGTTAGGGTTAGATGTTCAAAAGAACTGTAGCTATCAATTGGTCTGGGACTAATTAGTAAATCAGAATGGAAAATGGTTGCAACTCCTCCTCCTCGCCCAGTATTTCTAGGAATGTGAAAATTTAAATGACTGGAAGGAGTTGACTCATTTATACTGACATAATCCTCCTGCTGCAACCAGGTTTCTGTGAGACAAAGGAAAGCTATGTGATTATCACCAATCAAGTCATTTACTAACAAAGTCTTTGAGGAGAGAGATCTTATGTTTAATAAACCACATTTAATAGATTTATTTTCAGTCAAAGTTGTATTTATTTTTATGAGATTTCCATAATTTGCTTTTGTTGGCTTAACTTTTAATCCATTTAATTTTGGCCGTGGGCAAGACACTGTTTCTATAGGGTAATGGGTGGGTAACAGTACAGAAGCAGCAGAGAGGTGGGTTAAACTACGACTCTGCTTCCTGGTCTGGACCCTGGGTTGTCAGTGTTTTGGAGGACTAATAAATTCGGCTATATTCCTAGAAAGAGGAGCTGCTCCATCCAAAGTGGGATGGATGCCGTCTCTCCGGATCAGAGCAGGTTTTCCCCAAAAAGTTCTCCAGTTATCAATGTAGCCCACATCGTTTGCAGGACACCACCTAGACAACCATTGATGGAATGACAGCATGCGGCTAAACATGTCGTCACTGGTCCGATCAGGCAGGGGACCAGAAAAGATTACAGAGTCTGACATTGTTTTGGCAAACTTACACACCGAAGCAACACTAATTTTAGTGACCTCCGATTGGCGTAACCGGGTGTCATTACCGCCAGCGTGAATAACAATCTTACTGTATTTACGCTTATCTTTAGCCAGCAGTTTCAGGTAGGATTTGATGTCGCCCGTTCTGGCCCCTGGCAAACATTTGACTATGGTCAATGGTGTCTCTAATGCCACGTTTCTGACTATGGAGCTGCCAATTACCAGGGTCGGCTTCTCAGCGGGTGTGTCGCTGAGCGGGGAAAATCTGTTAGAAACGCGGACCGGTTGGTGGTGGCCCGTGGGCTGGGTCCTAGAACTATGCTTCCTACGTACAGTCACCCAGCCGGCCTGAGGTCCCGGCTGCGCGGGCTCTACCGGAGGACAGCTAGGGGGTTCTATCCTTGTTGGCTCCGCGCTGGCTAATGGGCTTCGGCTATCTGCTGGTTTGTCCACAGCGCGGAGCCGTGCTTCTAATTCTGATACCCTCGCCTCCAAAGCTACCAAAATATTACATTTATTACAGTTACCATTATCACTAAAGGAGGCAGGGAAGTAACTAAACATCTGACAGAGAGAGCAAGAGAGAAGAGAAGAGTTAGAGACAGGAGAGAGAAGAGTAGCCATAGCCGCAATGAAGCTAAGCTAACTGAGCTAGCGAGACCTTACCACCCCAAGAAAAGCTGTGTGAAACACAAGGAGTTCCCAAAACGTAAAGTACACCACCACAAAACGTGTGTTTAGTGTGCTTGTGTGTTAAAATAACTTAGAAAGGCCTCAGCACAGAGAAAACAAGATCAATTCAAGAGAGTCTGAACAACAGCTCCAGGAGCACAACAGTGACAACAGGAAATGACGCAATACGGCTTACCCCGTCACAGAGCACTTGGTTGCATCCTAAATATTTGTTGATTAGAAAGTGGACAAAACATGTTTCCATAGGCAGTTTTCTGTTTCCCACACTTATTATCCAAGCCGAGAACATCATAAAAGCAAATTCCAGACTTTTCGAGAGTGTAAGGTCACTGAAACCCAAGCATGGTTGTTGTGGCAGCATCATGGTGTGGGGCTGTTTCAGTGGCAGTGGTGTATAAGTGTTTTACGAAAAAATGAATGAAATATTAATGAAAACCAAAGGTGGTAGGGGGGGTCCCGGACAATGATTCCAACCAAACATCCATACTGATTCCCAAATTCAGGATCTATCTCTATATATTTGAACCTGTATGAATACCTTTGCCTCTATGTGGATTAGAGAAAATCCTCAAAGTCAAACTGGTGCAGCCATGTTTTGTTTAAAATCTTTAATCAATCCCAGAGCGAGAGGAAGTCTGTGTTGCTTACCGCTGAACGGAATCTCCTTGTGGTTCGCCACTTGTCTCTTGATGCTCCACCACTTCGACCGCAGCCACTGAGGCGACCGCACGCTGCTCCACCCCCACGCCAGATCCTCCCACTTGATGTCGTTCTCATCCTCCACCTTCACCATAGAGATCCTAAAGAAAACAGGCCGTTATTTTCACACGCCTCTGGTGCAAATCGCTGACTGTGAAATCCCTCGGCTTGAACCTGCGCAGGAGGTGCAGGTCGTCCTCCTTCGTCCACTCGGCTCCCCCGCTGTGCTTCCAGTTCAGGTAGTTCAGCCACTTTGATCGGCACTGCTTCTCTGAGCGCGTGCGAACCCGATCTGCGACCGTCGCCCAGGAGACTCCCGCTGTGACCGCCGACCCCGGCGACACGCCCGCCATCTCGTACACCACCTCGGCGAGGCGTCCCTCCTCCTCCTCGCTCCATTTTCCTGATAGGAAGCATGAGCTTTAGCTCGCAGAGTAACCTAAGGGATGAGTGAGTTTGTACTCTCTGTGTATTTAGATTTATTTATTTATTGATTGATTCTCTGTGTATTTTGTATTTATTGTTTTGTTGCCATGGCGCTGTGAGAAACGGCTGCCTCTCCAGTAGTCTAAGTCTAAGTATGGCAAGCCGTCGGTATTAAAAATAAGGCGTATATTAATGGGTTGTTTTAGTCCGTATGTTATGGGATACGCCATTTTTACGAGCAGACACGACCACAAGCTCCCTTATCTTTGAGAAATGTCAGGAAGTACTTGCATCTACCATTCAGCTCCTGTCTTAATCCCCCCCAGTTTATCAATAAAGTTTGCTATGACATTCAACTCACTCTACTCATTATCTTTCCACAATAACACATCAGTCATCTTAAACAGGCCATTAATTGTATATTTGAAAAGATAATAGCCTTTGATTACACATATAGAACCTACAGATCTTCTGGTTGCGTCTGCCCTTGCGGTGTACTGATTGGGTAAAATGCCCTCAAGTCCTCTTGACAATAAAATCTGTATAAAACGCCAGCACACGTTATTTACACCTCCGTGCATTTTCTAAGCGATTGTCTGTCATTTACGTCCCCGCATCTTGTGTCTCACAATTTGCTAGCACGCAAAAAAACCAGCGTGTCTCGTAATTTACGGGTTAAAACAACACTTTAATATACACCTTATTTTTTATATCGCAAGCAATTGGTTAGCGTATAAAAAATGTAAGCACATTACAGTAAAGCACGTAAAATGCTATACATATCCCATAATGTATTGACTATTTTATTGTAAAGAGGCTGTCTTATTAGTGGTCACCCCCTAGATTTTAGCTTACGCGTGAAAAACGACATATCCTGTAATTTACGGGTTAAAACAACCCGTTACTATATGCCTTATTTTTTATACCAATGGCTTGCTATACATATCCTGTGATTTATGGATTAAAACAAGTTAATATACACCTTATTTAGGATACAGATGGCTTCCCATAGGAAACATTTTGTTTTACATTGCAATCCGTGGTAACATAAATAATGTGTGGTGGCGTTTTATGCAGATTTTATTGTCAAGACGCTCTTATTACTGGTCAGCAACGAGATTTTAGGGCATTTTACCCAATGCTAGCTAATATGTTAGCGTGTAGAAAAACGGTGTATACCTTAATTTACCATTTTTAACGCCTTAATATACGGCTTATTTTTGATACCGATGGCTTGCCATGCATATCCCGTAATTTATGGCTTAAAACAATGCGTTAAATTACATCTTATTTTTTATATTATATTATATTAATGGCAATGGCATTGCAACGCGCTGTGACGTAAATAATGTGTTCGGATTTTTATGCAGATTTTATTGTCAAGACGCTCTTATTAGGGGTCAGCAACTAGATTTTAGGGGATTTTACCCACTAGTAGCCAACGCTACCGCATTGATGTGTAAAAAACAGCGTACCCCGTAATTTATGGGTTAAAACAAAGCGTTAATATACACCTTTATTTTTTGTATCGATGGCTTTCCATAGAACGCAGTTTTTGGTGTTGTAAATTTCAATCTGTGGTGGCGTTTTATTCAGATTTTTTTGTCAAGACGCTTTTTTATTTAGTGGCCAGCAACTAGATTTTAGGGTATTTTTCCCAATGCTAGCCAACATGATAGCTCGTAGAAGACAGTGTATACGTTAATTTACAAGCCTTATTTTTTATACCGATGGCTTGCCATATTCCTGATCTGAACCTGTGTTGCACGTGTCCTTCATCAGACGGCAGCGGTCCTTGACAGAAGAAGCGCTCCGACCCAGAGCCGCGCCGATCGTCGCCCAGTCGTTCCCGTGTTTTCCCCTCAACCTGAAAACAAACGAGTTAAACAGAAACAGCTTCTCGGGGGGGATTTGTTTCACTCTGAACCAACACCGACAGCTTTCACTCACGCTTTCAGCTTCTCTATCTCTTCTGGAGTATACCTGGAAGGGGGGGGACAAATTAGTCTTCCTGAATCTGTAAATCTGCAGCCTGATTCCAGCCATCTCATCCTGAACTCACTTGCCGACATGGTTCCTGTCGTCGTACATACGTAAAACCCTCCTGTAGACGGCGAACAGCGGCCGGTTCAACCCCAGCGCCACAGAGCGGTAGAAATCCTTCCTGTCCTCTTTGGACATCTCAAAAATGATCTCCGCCGGATCCTGGATGCCGCGGCGCTAAAAAGAACACGATAGACTGTAATTATTTACAAATGTACAAGCAGGAAAATGAGAAGGAACGAGCGGAGCGTTACCGGGGAGCGACCTACCTTCATGTATCGGTCGATGTTATTGATCAGGATGTCAATCTCCTCCTTCGACCACATTCCCTGCTTCCACCTGTGACCTAAGGAGGAACAGAGGATGAATACACCCCTTTCGCACGAAGAGACACTTAAAAAGCCTTCAAATAAATCCACCTTTTAGTCACAGCAACAAATCATCAAACTAAAATGGGAACAAGTAAAAAAAACACACTTGTCCATGCAGCCAAGAGTAATAATTAAGAAACTTAAACCAGCTAGGAATGTGACAAACGAGGCTGAACGAGGACCCAAATGTGTCATATGAGGATGGTGATGCAGGTAAAACATCTCCAAAGATCAGGGGGCATCTTGGGGTCAACAGGTCTCCATAACAACCGGCATCTAAACGCCAAATGGTAGTTTGGCTGGATGAGATGAAGGATTTGGCTTCACACATAAAGACTTAAGGAATATGAGAAAGCACAGTGGAGGACCTGTGATGCTGTGGGCTCATTTTCTCCTCCAAAGGCCCTGGGAATCTGGCTGGAGTCCATGGCCTCATAAACTCCAGGGCCCAGAAATTATAGGAAATTATCGTTAATGAGAAAATTCTAATTCCCATGATCAGTGTTGCCAACTTAGCGATTTTGTTGCTTTTTCTAGCAACTTTTCAGACCCCCTTTACGACTTTTATTTTTCCAGAAAGCGCCTAGGAACATTTCTGACCACCCTTAGCTACTTTCTGTGAAACTTTGTCGCCGATCTTTCCTGCAGTTTATTGACCCAGCTTGCTCCTTCCCGATGCTCAGAAAGGGAATGATCTGCGCATGTGTATGCTGCATGATCAGACTATGTCCACTGACCAATCAAACCTTTTTCGGTTCATTTCATCCACACACAAACGAAGCTGTTTGGTAGTTAATGTTAATTCAAAAGTAAAAAAATAAATCTGCATGTATATAAGACCGATCTTTCAAATGGAATTAAGGCAGAAGCTTGTGTGTATTACGCTGCATCGCACACCTGTGGTGCATTCAAGGAACGTTCAAAATGTATGGCGAGTTCAAAAACGTAGGACATTTAAAACTTATGACAAAAAAAAAAACCCACTGAAAATAATACCATAAGCAATAAACTTCTGTTTAATGGGGGTTGGGCAAGAAACATTTGATGCATGCTAAATATGCCCTACTTATTTTGACAAAGTACTAAAAAACAAACAACTATATTACTCTCTATTAATTTCATCTTCTTGAGATATCTCAGCAAATATATTTTTTTCAGAACTTTAAATTTTGTTTAAAAGGTCTTTAATGTCCAGTTGCAATTTGATATCTTGTAAATTTTGTGCCAGGTTTCTCAACATTATACTTCAGGCAAATTAATATAACATGTTCCACCGTCTCTTCCTGAAGACAGAAGTCACATTTCCCTGTAGCCTGTTTTCCCTGTTTAAACAACGTATAGTTTAACCCTTTATGACCAAATCCTGATCTAAATATAGTTATTTCCTCCTTTCTGTTTCATTCGTCATCATCTGATGACATCATCATCTGATGACGTCATCATTATGGAAATTAGCGTATGACGTCATCTGCCGACTTTCTGGGACAACTTCAGCTACTTTCTGTGGGAGACAGTTGGTAACACTGGTCATGATTACGATGAAATGTACGACAAACGCCCGCCCCCATCAGAAGCTGGTGGTCAATATTCTTTACCTGGTCTGAGAAGCAAATTCATATCATTTTCCAAATGCATAACCAGTCCAGAACCATCGACATGTCCGGTCAGGTCTACAACTACTTTAGACACGAGCCAAAAACATTTTCAACTAAATGTGTTGAATGAATAAATAAAACGTGTGGGTGTCTGGACCTTTGTTGGCCAGCGTGTCTTTGTCCTCTTTAGTGGTGAACCAGGCCTGACTGACTGGTGACACCTCGGCCTTCTGCTCTTTATCCTCATGCAAAATCTGCACAAACAAACAAACATTCAGCTTCTGTTTTATTTAAAGTGCAACTCACCCCCAAATCAACTTTTTTCCCCCCGGTAAACTACAAATGAGTGTCTAATAGCGCTATCTACATGTCTGGTCATTATTTTTTGTGTTTTAGTAAATTTTTGTAAAAATATTCGTCTTATTTTTTTAAAACCAAATACCGATAGTGGGGTGCCCTCTTCCGGTTAAAACGTTACACTGCACTTGAATTTGAATCGGCCATCGCTACTGGCTCATCTTGGGTTACTGACGTCCGCCTTCCTGCCACTGTGGAGTATAAAACAAGCGCCGTCTGGGCCACGCCTCGTTTACAGCGTTTATCAGGTTAGTGATTTGTTAGCTTAGCATTTAGTTAGATTCTTTAGCATAGCCTTTTGAATTTTAGATTAGATTTTAGATTATTTAGTCTTAATTGCCTCGATTGTTGTTACAGTGTATTAGACTTTAGTTGATAGCATTAGATAAGTTGCGTTTATTGTTCTATATCATGTGTAATTTCAGTGTTTATTGTGTATTTTAATTCTGTGTTAGGGTGGGGAGAAAGTGTAGTGTAGTGGGTTGCAATAGTTATGTGGCTATACATTTGTTGACAAAGGGAAGAACTGATATCAGTAAATGGATAATGAAATCAGGGCTAAGAGTTCATTTTTAGTGCAATGTTTGTGATTGTGTGAAAAAAAAAGACAATTTTTGCACATTACTGAATGATTTTCTCGTCATGCTGGAATACTTTGATTTATACCTTGGCCACCTCTCTGCAACACACATTTTCTGTTGCGGACAATGAGGTACTGCGGCCGCAGGTGCACCTGTTGAGATAGAGTCACACGATATTACTCGAGATAATCTAAATTTAGCTTTAGCTTTGTCCAACAATATTGTATCAGAGACGGGCCCCATTCTGTGCCACGATGCCACTGCATCTTCAAAATTGCCTCCCTCTGAGGTAATGGAGCTCGCGTCGCTATTGCGCTCCATCTTTCTGGCTGTCTGCGCGGCGGCTGTCAACATGTAAATCGCAGGGCTGTCCACGCCCC
Organism: Valencia hispanica; assembly: GCA_963556495.2. Taxonomy (NCBI): domain Eukaryota; kingdom Metazoa; phylum Chordata; class Actinopteri; order Cyprinodontiformes; family Valenciidae; genus Valencia; species Valencia hispanica. The sequence goes on along the minus strand of OY747722.1, from coordinate 4,263,145 downwards.
CCCCTCGCTGGTCCGCCTCATTTTGAGGCATTTTTTCAAACAGGAAACGTGGGTGGAGTTAGACTCTGATAGGGGGGTGAGTTACACCTTTAACCGACTCAGAACCGTCTTTGCGATCAGCTTCACGTCTACCTCGATCTCAGCGACGCCGTCCTCGGGAAGGTCGCCTTCAGCTGTGGCCGTCATCGTCACCTCGAAGCCCTCGTCGTTCTCGGACACTGACGGGGAAAACAGACGTTTTAAAGCTTTCACATACGGTTGGTTCGTGCCTCCAGTTTCTGTGAAAAATGTTGAAACATCGTGCTGATTCAAGACTTAGTTGAAAAGGAAAGCTGTCCTTGGTTTTTAAAAACTGCACATTTTCCCTCGGAGATCCCTGACTTGATCCCTTCAGATGTAAGGAAACAGCAGGAGCAGAACAAATAAAGGTCAAAGACAGAAAAGACAAAGGTCTCACTGGTGACGACAGAGAACTGGGGAATCTCCGAGTTGTCCTCTGAGGAGACCCGCATCTTCTTCTGAAGAGGCTCCGACTCCTCATCTGCAGACAAACACATTTTGATCAGGCCCTTCATGATTTGGTTACAGGTTGCATGTCAACCTTCTGCTTTCCTTCATTTTAAAAGACGTCCTGAACACGAAGCAAACATTTCAAAAGCATAATGTATTGTATTTAAAAATTTAAAAAAACAGGTCACCTTCCAGGAACACGTCAGATTGCAATCAGATTCACTTTCTGTTGTTCTGTTGTTTATGCTCATACTTTAAAACATGAATGAACATGAAACTGGCTCATTAACAAGCACGTCTGCAAACATCGAAAGCTGAGCATGTTATGCTGTATTATATATTTGGATAACGTATCTTTTTTGTACAAGTGTTTTCTGTGTGTTTTAATATTGTAACAAGTACTGTGTACCTTTAGCTATTTTACAATGTCATTTATAATGGTGTTTTAATTTGTCAAAGACGCGTAAATGTATTTTAATGGCTTTTTACATCTTGGCCAGGGGACTACAGATGAAAAATAGCCTTCTGGCTAATTCTGGCTTTTTTAACTAGGTTTGTTCATGTGTTGTATGAAATTGCACTGTCCCCTTTCAAATAAAAAAAACAGTTGTTTATGCTCATACTTTAAAACCTGAATGAATGAATGAATGAATGAGTGAAATGAGTGAATACTTTATTGATCCCACGAGGGGAAATTCAATTTACAGTACAACCCGTCCAAGAACATATAACAACAGCAAACCATAAAAAATAAAACAAACAGGAACAGGTAGATTGAGGGAGCTAGCCACGGAGCAGCGCTCCCTATTACAACGGTCACAATAGGTGAGAGGAAAATTGGGAGGCGAAAAAAAAAATGTATACATCTCTATATACAGGAGGCAGAGCTGAGATACAGAAAAAAAAAAAAACACCTCGATACATTGAAGCACATGTAATCAAAAACAAACTAGACATATACTGGAAACAGTTTTTTTGTTTGGTCTACCAAGACCAGGGAGTCAAGTTCCGGTAGATAAGAAAATGTTTTAGAAAAAGGGCGAAGATCCCTTTTCCTCTCGCCTTAGAGTCCGAGTTCGGTCCAAATGGCCAAATCGTGGGTCAGATTACCTTCCAGCTGGCTGAGAACTTCTCCAAGTTTTTACCCACACAGCAAAACGAGTCCAATTTTGCTCACTGATCGCAAATAGTCTGAGTGTTGACAGCACAGCAGCCTCCTTGTAGCCCGGGCAGCCTGCCAATTGCTGCCTTTAAAGGGATATTCCACCTCTAAGCCAAAATTTGTCGTTTGCCAGAGTTAGATAAGTGAGAAAAAAGCATTTCATAACAAGCCCCGTAATTCTCCCGATCTGGCAGCAGTCCGTTTGCTTTAGCTTAGCATAAAGCAATGTAAGTGAATGGTACCCACCAGCATTTTGTGTACAAAAGTGATTAAAATGAATGAATGATCGTAATTCTTACTGGTGAACTCAACGATCATATCGACTGCAAATGAAAAGTAAGAAGTAGCATCAATGAATTACAGGAGTCGATTTAGACTTGGGACTACATTACGACAAAGCACGGCTGTAAGCTGCCGCTGCAAGGTTCACACAGCCGCCTGCTTTTGCAAATATAGAAATGTTTCCAACATCCTCGATGGTCAAAAGCGAGAGACACAAGATCCTCCACGATGTTCCATCGTAGCAACTCGGCTCTCCCTTTTAGCCGTTCCCCAGGGGGAAAAAAATGGGATAGATTGCATCAAGGGACCAGCTGACCAGAACCAGATCCAGAACCATGGTTGTTCTTTCCGGAGGAGAACGTAAAGAGAGGTTCCAAATAGTTGATGAGACAAAAAAAGTGCGGAAAGCAGGCAGAAGTAGGGAGGGGAAAAAGAGAAAAACTTGCATCCTCGTGGAGAGCAAGAAGAGAATAGCATCTGCATCTTTGAGCCTCATTTCAGCTTCATTCAGACTGAATTAAACCATTTTTCACATTAAAGATCAGGAAGAGCAGTTTAAGCTCTGGGTTTCACAACAGAACCGCTCATTCAGAGGATTTCGAAGCAGATATTGTGTAACCAACACCTCTTTGTCCAGACTCTAGGCTGTAGCTGAACTTTGCCCGTCTCTTCCTCAAGCATATGCAGTGCCGGACTTCCCTTCAAGTTTGGAGGCACCGACGGGATTTTCTGCTGAAAGTCCCTAAACATGCCCGCTCAGGGTATCTCCAGGTTTGAAGAAGTGAAATTTCATACCTTTTTAATACCTATTCAGTAAAATGTAATTCCGGGTTTGTGGCCAGAAATATGCATATCTACTCTTACAACAGAACAAATGTATTTTTTTTCTTTTTACTGGTTTAATTAAAATCCATTTCAATATAAAATAATTTAAATTATTCTGTATTCGCCTTTCCAATAAATAATGCAAGTCCAAGTTTGGTAATGTAGGCCGTCTTATTTTTACCACACGTGAACGCAGAGGCAATTTGAGAATCTGTAAACAGGCTTTTGAATATCTCCCTCATATCTTCATTAGACGTGTAGGATTGGTGATCAGAAACTGTTTTTAAAACCCAAATAACTTCTGACCGTACAGTTAATGTCAATTCAAAGGTCCCTGACTGCAAGTTTGTGGTTGTATTTAAAAGTCTGTTGCCGTGGCTAGTCGTAGCAGTCGCTGTGGTAGCGGCGACAGTACACAATGCCGTTGCTTGACTGATTGCCTCCCACAATAATGTGCGATTGGCACATGAAGTTGGCTAGAATTTAAGGTAGCAACATGTTTTTTGCTTCGCATGTGGGACTCCAATGCAGTCAATCCCACGACTCTCCCCAGGTTAAACGTTTGCGACAGATTCAACAAAAAGCCTCATGATCGTTACCAGGCATAGCTCCGACCCAGTCGTATTTCACGTTTTGCAGCCACTGCGGATTATATTTACACTTGCCCATTGGGTTCCTGCTGGAGTACTACGTGTTGTAGTAATTAGCGGGGAGGAAACAGTTCTGGATAGGGGCTGGGAACCATAGCAACAAGTGCAGTGTCGTAATGTGCACTTCGCCGTAATGTTTTATTTATAAATACCAAATCTAAATGCTTGTACATGACAAATTGTTTAATTATTCTAAAAAATAAGATGCCAAATTTAAGACTATATAAAAACAATAATGCTTTTTTTCTGAAATGTAATGCTCTTAAGGCCTTAAATTTGACTCTACTGAATTCAATGCTTTTTTTAATACGTTAAAGGATCTATATCATGCTGTTGTACAACTTTCAAAGTCAACAATAGGCTAACTGATGATAAAATATCACCCTTGGCATTGTGGAGTCCTAATTTCGTTTGAAATATTAGTTATTTTCTGAAACTTTGTTTCAACCCGGAAGTGAAACGATCGGTATCGCCAAAAATCCAGCCTCCTTCGTTAAGAGTGCCGCCCGTTTCATGACGTAGCCCTAGAGCCACCGGCGAAGCATCATGGGCAACAGGCACGCCCACGAAACTTTGTAAACACTATTGTAAAGATGGATGCGCGTGTTGTGGAGCCTTACGGTCTCGACCCAGAGTCCGACTGTGAATTTGAAGTGCACGAAGAACTGCAGAGACCTCGAAGAGTTTTGCAGGATGTTTCTGATTGGTAAGTGAAAAGCTAATTGGCTACACTTTGTTTCGTGAGCGGTTGCATTTCGTTTTGCCCGATTCTGTCGCTTCGTAGATGCACATGTAGAAACTGCCAAACGATGCCCACTGAAGACGAGAACGTGTGCTAACAGGAAATTCCAACGGTAGCTTTTATCTGCAGTACTCTGTAGAGTACCGTGTTGTTTTATTTGATAAATTGATAGTAATTAAATTAAAAATAATAATAAAAACGCATTTTCGCCAACCAGACATGGTGTTGTACAACAACAAAGAATAGCGGTTTTCCCTGAGCAGGATACGAGTGGAATCACCATCAAAACTGAAGGTCTTCGGTCGCTCGTCTCTCTCCGCTCCGAGCGAGTGGGCCGTGTATGTTGCCTGTAGCGGGGGCGGCGCTCGTAGGTGAAGGGGCTGGTCTACAACTAAGTGACGTATGTTGGTTGTGGACCTCTCGTTTTCGAAGGTTGGACGGGGTTGCTGCTCAGAGCACTGGATTCAGAGGAATTACTCAGACATGCGAGCTTGAACCAAAAAATGTTTTTGATGGGAAAATAACTTCATAACATAGTTAAAACATCAAAAAAAAATTATTTTCCATGATTTAGGCCCTTTAAGACCCCGGGGCTACCATGCTGCTGTTAAGAACACAGGAGGATCTGTGATGCTGTTGGCCAGTTTCTCTTGAAAAAGACACTGGGAGCCTTGTTAAGAGTGGATGACATTAATGACTCTTTGAAATACTAGGACATTTGAAACAGAAATCGGGTGGACTCAGCCAGGAAACTGAAAATGGTTCGAAATTAACCAAAACCTGGCGTGGGTTGGTATCAAACTGAACAAAAGATTTAAATGGTCACAGTTTCAAAGCCACCTAAACATTATCTTACAGCATCTCTGGCAAAAAAATTAACTCAGAACAACACTGCCATCTGGTGGACAACACATTTAATCACACTCTATGCAAGCGTTTAATTAACAGGCTGGAGCTATAAACATCTAAATTAGAGCTGTCAAACGATTAACATTTTTAATTCAGTTAATCACAGGTTAGCTGTAAATCAATCACGATTAATGTACATTCCTAAATGTGTAAACAAAGGACGAAACCAGATGTCGTTGCTCTTTTTTTTTTTTACGGAAATACACAAGAGATGCATTGAACTTTTGTTTTGACCGCCACCATCGCATTTACACGTGATGCAACGCTTTTAACCTATATTATCTTTTAGCCAGTTGCTAAGGCAAACTAACTGGTTAACATTTTCTGAATGTAAAGATGACTGTTTCATATTAATTTTGGACAACCCTGAGCATCCTCTTCATGGGACTATCCTCCAACAACAGAGTGTTTTAAGTCAAAGGTATAAACAGTTTTAATGCAACACAGACTGCTACAGGAGATCCTTGCTGCCCACAGCCATCAGGATCTACAACAACTACTTGAAGAATTAAATAGTATGAGCTACAACAACACTTAATTTCCATGTGGTATCAATAAAGCATTTTTTGAAGTGAATTAAGTTAAGTTTTGTGTAAAAACACTTAGTGGACTACAACTGAAAAAGAAGAAAGAGAAAAATGTCCCTGAGATTAGCCGGCTTCTCCTCCTTCCTCCAGGACGAAGGAAGGAGCATTAAATGTGGAGAAAATCACCATAAATGTGGAAAGTGGCAGCTATATGCTGGGGGAGAAACAGTCGGTAGAGTGAGAGCCAGCATGCAGCCCCACAAGGTCTCAGTGAGGATTTTAAATGCTAGCTAGTGCTAGCTAGCGTTAGCTACGTGACGTCATATATGCCACTTCTGATTTGTAGGCATTTTAATTGCGAATTTTTACAATCAAATAAATCCCAAATCACTTGACAAACACAGTCGAAACGCATCATCTTTAGTTGTTATTTAAATTGAGGTACATCAAATGTGTGATTCAGGACGTAAGACAAAGAGGACCAGAAAATAACTTTTATCACGCCATTGACTTCCATTTATTTATTTTTTCGACCAGAAGACCCATTGGCCGACAGGAAGGGGAGGAGACTTAAGCTCCCCATTAGTTTATCAGCATGAGCGCAAATGGTGTGGAACCGAACCTTTACGTAACTCCCTGGTTCCCACTGTTATTATTTGTGGTTATCGTGGCGGTGCAGTGTTGGTTAGCTATGTTAGCTTGTTTGTTAGCCATGGTTTAAATGATGTGAAGTGATCCGTGCAGATTGTTGCATTTTTAATCACCTGCTCGTTCCAATCACTTCTTCTGATTGTTTCTCTTTCTGCAGACTAAACGCGCAGTAGAAGAGACGTTCACATGGAGACCGTGGATGCAGTTCGGATCTGCCATGCTGTTGACGTGAGGAGCACTGAAAGCAGCGCGGGCTGAATTGTAGGATAAACAAGACGGGTCGTCCTGGGCATGCGTTAAAATGAATTGCGTTAATTCTACAAATTAATCCACCTGCGTTAATGTATTCATTTTGACAGCCCTAATTTAAATATTAATGTTTTGGAATTAAAGAGGCCTGAAATGAAATACTTTAGCTTAATCAACATTTTAAAACTACAAATCAAAGTAAAAGCAAAGCAAATAATTGATGATTTAAGGGTTTTTAAACCTAAAAAATATTTTAAGGAATGGTGATTTAAACAAAGCATAATAAGTTGTTTTTTTTAAAAGCCCAATGTTTTGAAGCTTTACATCTATGAAATATTGGCTGCAGTTCTTTAACCTCTTATGTAAACATATTGTATTATCACTAAAAGCATAGCTACATACTTAAATCTTCCTGCAAGCGATATATCTGCATCTCACAGAAGGCAGAGAACCATTTTGAGGTTTTAAATAAGTCAATATCCAAATCAAGCAATAAAAACTGAACAATAATTCTAAGTAATAATTTGTTAGATAGGCAATAAACTGCTTTGTCTTTGTTTGTTTTATTTATTTATTTTAACAGTTGTCTGCTTGTCAACCCACCATTTGAAGGACAGTGCAGAATGATGCTGCCATCACTGTCTTGAGTTAACGTGACGGACTTTACGCTTCCCAACGCTGCTGGTTCTTCTTCTTCTTCTGCTGCTCCTGTTGAGCTCATTCTCCACCTGCAAAACACACAAATCCACACCAACCTAACCACTGCTTCACTGGCACACAGCTGGGAGATACTGTAGCAGCGCAGGCAAAGAGGCAGCTTCTTGCTTGGAAAAACGTGCTTATTAATCATCCTGATGTAAAAAATAAATAATACAGACACTGTTCCACTGTGTCATTTGTCTGGTTGGCACCTTGAGATTTTTAATTTAGCATTTTTAAATTACTGTTCCTATGCTCTACACCTTATGTGCACTCTAAAGAAAACCTAAAAATGCAATAAAGGCATTTATGTTTTCGCCAGGGTTTGTCTGTTAGGTAGCCAAATAACTCCAAAAGTTATGGACAGATTTTTATACAATCTTCAGGAAATGTCTGCATCGGGATCAGGAACAAGTGATTCGATTTTGGGGGTGATCCGGATCACCGTATCGTGGGTAGAAGAACTGAGGTTACTTGTCAGAGGTCTGCGCTCTCCGAGTGCTTTTCTAGTTCTACATGATTTTAGTCTGAGAAAATTGCCTGCATAATATAATATGAAATACTAATATAATGATGTTTTTAAATCTTTAAGCGGGTCTAACTTTTACAACTGATCAATCAGGTCAGCGGACCAGGTTCTCTTGGATGCAGCTCCCATGCTTTAGTACTCCCTGCCACTGGAAAACAGACAGAACTCTTCACTTTGTATTTTATAATCTGCTCATAAAACTCAGATTTTTCCATTGACCTTTGACCCAGAATAAGATGACTTGTTTCATCTGTTTTAATTGGTAGATTTTGTTGTAAATGATCTTTTATGTGCTCTCTGTGTTATGAACAGCAATTGCGTTTTGATCTTTTTGTATAACATCATATTGGTCAGTTGTCCTGTTTAAGGAGTACTTTTTAAAGTTGCCAAAAACTTTTTATTATACAACGTGCAAAATGTAAATAAATGGAAAACATTTATGTCAGAAGGAGGAAAAAAATAAGCTGTAATAAGTCAGGAATTTACACAAAACATTGAACTTAAAAATAATTTTAACTCTACTCTCTGTCGCCCTCCACTGTTAGCAGCTTGAAACGACCTAAACAAGTGCTTTTCAAAATACATTTATTCTAAATAACCATTACTAATGATTATTAATGCACAATATGCATGCCGAATTATAGATTGGGTAATACAAAGTAGAAATAGTTTACAATATACGCTATAATATGTTTACAATACATAATAATCAGGAAAGCATGTGTAAAATTAGACATTTCCTCTAAGGAGTTTGGAAGGCGGCCGCGTCAGGCTGAGAAAAAACATTCAGGCAAACACTCAGCGTTCACTTGTTTTTTTTACACAACCACAGCAGTAAGTAAAAACATTCTAAGTTATATTCTGGACGATTGAAACACAAAGATCTCGTTTTTACATCCGCTATGCATCGAAGCTAACAGTTAGCATCAAGCTAACAGAAGGACGACATAAAAAAAAAAAATCTGCGGCGCCATGTTTGTCGACAAGCTCTGGCTTGTGGCGCCTGTGTGGTTTTAGCTTCGTTTGAGACTTTTAAGCAATTTTTTTCGCTTTGGTTTGGCTCCTGCACCTCTCATGGACTCTGACCACCAAAGAGAATGTGATTTTTACTTTTGATTTGGCTACTTACTTCCTGTTTTTGGTCCGGGGACTTTCGAGGTACCAGGATGAAGGTAAAGTGCCAGGATGGAGGAGCGCTGCACGGAGGCCGACGGGTTGCCAGGTTTGATCCGTATCCGTAAAATCAAGTTTAATCGTTTTTTGTTTTTTTTTGTACCAAAATAGTATACAAAAAAAAAACAAAAAAACACTAGCTTTACTTCATAATACTTTTACTGGAATAAAAGTTATAAAAAGTAGCAATATAAGAAATTAGTAAGAGTAAAGAAAGTATTTGGTACTAAGTAACATCTGATATATGTATTTTTTAAATATGGCATTAGACAGACAAAAACAAAGTTATATGCAAAATCAGGTATTTTATTAAATAGTAATAAAGAAAATATACTTATAAATAATTACAAAATAAGTTAAAGCAGAGAAAACATTTGACAAGGGACCTCCAGTGACAATATACTGCATTCTGTGATCTCAACATATAGTAAAAATAATATATATATGATATTTGCCTGTTGCGTCATCAGAGTGGTTGATCATTGTTAAGAAGCAGTTTAGCTGTTGAAATGGCTTTTTCATTCACTTTGCTGATGAATGAAAGTTTGGAGATTGGTCTGTAATTCTGTAATTTGGGTGGAAACCTGGCAACCAATGTGAACATCATTTTTGCTCATTTATTAAGCAAGGCAATTTTATTTGTATAGCACACTTTCAACAGCAGGGTAATTCAAGGTGCTTTACATGATTTGGTGATTTAGAAAAAAACAACAAAAGAAACACATGGAATATAACATTGGAAATTAAAAGTAAAAGAAACACACATTACACATGATACACAATAAAGCAAGAGAGCATGAACACATTTCATACATATGACATCAAGCATTTACTTAAAGGCGATTCTAAACAGATGGTTTTTTAGTCTCGATTTAAAGCAGTTCAGAGTTTCAGCAGCTCTACACTCGTCAGGAAGTTTGTTCCAGATAAGGGGAGCATAGAAACTGAAAGCTGCTTCTCCATGTTTGGTTCTGAGTCTAGGGATGTTTAGTAGGCTAGAGTTGGAGGACCTGAGTGGTCTTGGTGGTTGGTACCGTGACAACAGGTCTTCAACATACTTTGGTGCTAAGCCATGTGATGATTTATAAACTAGTAAAAGTATTTAGAAGTCTATTCTCTGAGCTACAGGGAGCCAGGGTAAGGACTTTAGAACTGGGGTGATGTGCTCTACTTTCCTGGTTCTAGTGAGGAACACGAGCAGCAGCGTTCTGGATCAACTGCAGCTGTCTGACTTTTTAGGCAAACCTGTGAAGATGCTGTTGCAGTAATCAATCCGACTAAAGATAAACGATATTAAACTAATTCTTACACAAAACGTCATTGCGTCTGTATAAATACGCGTTATTTTTTTTCTTTTCTTTTTTTTAAATGTATGTTTTAACTTTTAAGTCATGAAGTATGTGTAAAGGCATTGCCAGAAATTAGTTCCGCGTTTGTTTCGCCCGGACCCTTTGTGAGGACGGACGATGCGTTAAAGCTGCTGAAACCCAAACGTTTTCTGGAGCTAGATTGAAGCAGAACATGGGAGAACCACCAGTGAGAGTGTGAGTTTAACCTTTTAGGTGATTTATGCTTTTAGATTTCACCCGTGGGTTTTTTTTATTTGATTTAAATCGGCTGTGTTTTTGCAGTTTGTCGTGCAGTAAAAAACCAGTCTGGGTGGTGTTGTGTTCACAGTTTGGTGTGCGGGGATGTTGAGGGCAGACTGAGCTCTCTGTTCAGCAGAGTTCAGGCCATCCAGAAGAAAACAGGACAGTTTGATGTGAGTCTGTTCCTCTTCCTGCTCTTTCTCCAGCCACATTCTCTGTCGGCCTCATTAAACCGACGTTTTCTCTGCAGCTGCTGCTCTGTGTGGGGGAGTTCTTTGGAGCAACACCTGAAGCAGAAGCAGAGTGGCAACAGTACAAAACTGAAGCTAAGAAAGGTGGGGAGAGAACAGCAGCATCGTAGATGTGTTTGGAAATGAGTTAAGGCTGTTTTAAAATAGTCCATTCTGGATTCATATCCAGTTGTCTCCAACTGGAACATTCTCACACAAGGTTTGGGATTCTTCAGCCAACCGTGGATGTTCTCGTTCTCCTCCTTAGGGAGGGCAAAAGTAAATTTTGTTGCCTTTTTCCAGCTCCGATCCACACTTACATACTGGGAGCAGCCAGCCAGGAGACGGTGAAGAACTTCCCCAATTCAGACGGCTCTGAGCTGGCTGAAAACATCACATACTTGGGTAAGGCTGCAAACATGTGCGCTTCCCTAACAATCAGACATTATACGAGTCTACCAAAACCATGAATGCACGGACAATTTTTCAAATTACATTTTAAAAAGAGTCTTAATTTTATCCTCTGGAGACTGAAAAAGAAAATCCAGCATGCACTCAAAAGACTCATCCATCATCTGTGCCCGTCCATTCTACTCAGAGGCAGGATCCAGCCTGAACAGGTCGCCAGTCCATCACAGGGCCAACAACCATGCACACAGACACACCCATACCTAAGGGCAAATTAGAGAGACCAAATCAACCTAGCAGTCATGTTTTTGGACTGTGGGAGGAAGTACGCAAAGGGAGAATATGCCAGCTCCATGCAGAAAGATCCCAGCCCAGGATTCGTACCCAGGACCTTCTTGCTGCAAGGCTACCAACTGTACAGCCCGGCATTCAAAAGATATACCATTAAAATACATTCTTTTAGAGGAAACAGACAACTGCTTTATTTTATCGTCATATTTGCACTGGAATAATATGGAGGGCTGAGACTGAAAATAAACATGCATGCAGAAATACACAAATGAATTAATAAATTCTGTCTGTTGAAAAAAAAAGAAAAAAAAAGCTAATGTTATATATTTTTTTCTACGTGCCTGGGTGGAAGTATGGAGGGCTGGGACTGCCAACCTCAAAAATGGATATAGAGATGTACAAATTAAATAAATCTTTTTAAGTTTTTTTTATCCTCATCAGGACTGGATTAATATGGAGGGCTGAAAGTGACCAGATTAACAATATAGTTGCATAAAGACTTTTGTGCTATTTAAAAAAATATATAATTTATTTTTTTAAATATTTTTTGGCTACATTTTTAGAAAATTCCTGATTTGTTTTTTCCAACATATTTAATTTCGATTAGTCTTTTTGTTAACAAACATGCATTACCTTTAAACTTATGTAAAATGCACAAATGTTCTTTTAAACCTTTTTTAAAGGCAATAAATTTTTTTTTTATATTTTTGTTTTTTGACATTTAAATATAAATCAGTGATGAAATCTTCATGACGTAGATTCATAATTCTGTCATTTTTAGTCTTCCATAGTGAGTGGACACGCCATCCTGAAAATTAAGTTAATCTACTTTTCTGTTCAGGATGTAAGGCTACAACTTGCGTGTCATCCTGAAATATTAGTTTGAATTAAACAACTTTCCTCGCTGTCCGGCGTCTCCCTGCTCTTCAGGTCGTCGCGGTGTGTTCACGGGCGCGTCGGGGTTGCAGCTCGCCTACGTCAGCGGTCGGGAGGCCCTGCAGGAACCGGCCCCGGCTCACTGCTTCACCTCCAAAGATCTGTCGGCGCTCGTCGCCACGCTGACCGGCACCTCCAAGTTCAGAGGCGTCGACATCCTGCTGACGTCGCAGTGGCCCCGAGGCGTGTGGCACTATGGAAACAACCCGGTAACCTGGAGTTCATGATGTATCCTGGTAAATATGGAAGCTCGTTTAAGTATTTAATTTGAAATTTTTTTTTGTATCCGTGTTACAGGAAGTGAACACAAGGTCGTGTGGAAGCGGCTCCATCGCCAGCCTCGCCGACAAACTGAAACCGCGGTACCACTTTGCTGCACTAGAGGGCGCTCACTATGAAAGGCTCCCATACAGGTACGCTGCAGAACTAAAGGCGGCTTCATTTTTATTTATTAACCCCTTTGAGACATGGTTCTGATTCTGGGTGAGCGCTGAAACCGGTTCAGAACCTCTGAACAGCGGCGGTCCTTCCTACAGGTGACATAGGCGCTTGCGTAGGGCGCCATCTAGTGAGGGGCGCCAAATATGCGGCGAGGAAAACAAATTATAATCTATTTTTTTCAGCAGTTTTGCCATCCTTCTATCTATAACAACACTTTGACATAAAAGTAAATGAAGTTAAACGTTTAGTTTTTGTTTGGATTCTTTAGTGTGCACTTTGTTCTCAGATGTTGCACTACTGTTCAAGTTTTGAACAGCTTTATTCTTTTGCACATGTTGGTATATTGTTATACTACCGTTATCTAAATAAATGTGCAAGTCTTTGGACATGACTTCTTTTTTCGTGGGCAATGGGCGACAGTCAAGCTCGCCTAGGGCACCAAATGGTCTAGGACCGCCACTGCATCTGAAGTTCAGGTTTAGGGGTGCCCCCCCCAGAGATCTGAATCAGTATACAGCCGAACCACATAAAAAAAACAATTTTGTAATCAAATACGTCAGGATTAAAGTACTAAAGCCCCATATAAACTGTATTTTGAGTCGTTTTCTTTGTAGCCCCTCAATTGGAGCAATCGTTCTCCTGAGAAGATTGATGAAGTGATTTCAGCCGGACTCCTGCCTGCGTTCTCCTTTTCTCAGGAATCATGTGGTCCTCCAGGAAAACCCTCAGCACGTCAGCCGCTTCATCGCCCTGGCATCCGTCAACAACCCCGCCAAGAAGAAGGTAAACGTCTCCTCTGCAATCTAGGGACTGAAAACTGCAGCGTTCGGTCGTAAATCCCAGATTTCCACAAAAAAAAACCTATCAGCAGAAAACCTGAACACTAAAACACTTGAACCCCCACAGTTTCTGAGCATCTTTGTTCTCTCTGCAGTATCTGTATGCCTTCAACATCCTCCCCATGAAGAACACGGATCCGACGGAGCTGGTGAAGCAGCCGCAGGACGTGACGGAAAGCCCCTACAGACGCTCGGCCAAAGACAAAACGGACGCGCAAAAACCGGCGTTCAGCACCGCAGACGAAGAAGAGGTAAAAAAAACAAACCTGCTAATATCACTAGTACTGTTTAAGTTAGAGATGTGTATTGATAAGAATCTGGTGATACGATATGTATCACGATACAGGGGAGACGAGTAAAACGATATATTGTGATTTTTTTAAACTGAAAAAGTGTCCCATCATTCTAAACACTTCAACCTGTTTCATACTTTAACACGTCCAGTTTTATTACTAGATCTAGTTGATCCACTGGAACCAAGAAGGTGGAAACAGCCACAAACTACCAGTTGACACATTTAAGTTTACTACAAAAATTACTATCATTAATGGTACCTTTAAAAAAAAAAAGATACTCTCCTTTGGTTATGGATACAAAGGCATATCAATATTTTCTTACATCCGTAGTTTAAATCCAACAAAATACTCTAAAATATTGACTGTAATTTTCAGACTATTGTGCCCGCCTGAATATAAGCCGTAGGTTTTCATGTTGTAACATGGGATATATAAACTCAGCAAAAAAAGAAACGTCCTCTGACTTTCAACTGTTTTTACTTTCAGTAAACTTAATGTGTGTAAATATTTGTATGAACACTAAAAGAGTCAACACCATAAGACATAAACTAAAAATGTTTCACTGACATGTGACTAACAGAAATAGAATAATGTGTCCTTGAATGAAGGGAGGCTCAAAATCAAAAGTACCAGTCAGTATCTGGTGTGGCCACCAGCTGCTTGAAGTACTGCAGTGCATCTCCTCCTCATGGACCAGATTGGTCAGTTCTTGCTGTGAGATGTTACCCCACTCTTCCACCAAGGCACTTGCAAGTTCCTGGACATTTCTGGGGGGAATGGCCCTAGCCCTCACCCTGCGATCCAACAGGTCCCAGACGTGCTCAATGGGATTGAGATCCGGGCTCTTCGCTGGCCATGGCAGAACACTGACATTGCTGTCATGCAGAAACTCACACACAGAACGAGCAGTATGGCTGGTGGCATTGTCCTGCTGGAGGATCATGTCCGGATGAGCATGCATAAAGGGTACCACATGAGGGAGGAGGATGTCTTCCCTGTACCGCAAGGCATTAAGATTGCCTGCAATGAGAACAAGCTCAGTCCGATGGTGATGTGATATACCGCCCCAGACCATGACGGACCCCCCACCTCCAAATCCATCCCGCTCCAGGGTACAGGCCTCGGTGTAACGCTCATTCCTTCCACCATAAACACCAATCCGTCCATCACCCCTGGTGAGACAAAACCGTGACTCAGTGAAGAGCACTTTTTGCCACTCCTGTCTGGTCCAGCGAAGGTGGGTTTGTGCCCATAGGCGGCGTTGTTGCTGGTGATGTCTGGTAGGGACCTGCCTTACAACAGGCCTACAAGCCCTCAGTCCAGCCTCTCTCAGCCTATTGCGGACAGTCTGAGCCCTGATGGAGGGATTGTGTGTTCCTGGTGTGACTCGGGCAGTTGTTGTGGCCATCCTGTACCTGTCACGCAGGTGTGATATTCAGATGTACCGACCCTGTGCAGGTGTTGTTACACGTGGTCTTCCACTGCGAGGATGATCAGCTGTCCTTCCTGTCTCCCTGTAGCGCTGTCTTAGGCGTCTCACAGTGCGGACATTAGCCACATCAGCAGTCCTCATGCCTCCCCGCAGCATGCCTAATGCATGTTCACGCAGATGAGCAGGGACCCTGGGCATCTTTCTATGGGTGTTTTTTACAGTCGGTAGACAAGTCTCTTTAGTGTCCTGCGTTTTTAGAACTGTGACCTTAAATGCCTACTTTCTGTGAGCTGATAAGGTCTTAACGGCCATTCCACAGGTGCATGTTAATTGATTGATTATGGTTAATTGAACATGCATGGAAAACATTGTTTAAACCCTTTACAATGAAGATCTGTAAAGTTATTTGGATTTTTACAACATTATTGTTGAAATACACAGTCCTGTAAAAGGGACGTTTCTTTTTTTTTTGCTGAGTTTATATATAGCAGCCCTTGACATCCAAAAACAATTCAGCGAGAGTCTCTGACGGGTGCAAACTTTTTATTCACATTGGTCTTCACTCAGTTTTCTCACATTCATCACAGTGAGTACAATGAGCATTTGAACACTATTACGATCTGTGAAAACTACAAAAAAAAACAAAAGTTGATGATTAAGAGTCAATATATACCTGAAGCATAACTACAATCAATCATACAAGGCTTCATTCAGAATGGTAAACCTGCAGCACAACTGCTTCATAAATACCTGGCCACTCTGACAAATGATGCAGCTGGCTTGGAACCTAAAAAACACCATATATGCAACATCAAATTCAGACAAAATGGCTTCTGTACTTCTTTAAGGATATATAAGAAAAAACTCTATGTACACGCTTGACAAAGCTGTTGTTGTTGCTGCTGCTGAGCTCACCAAACTGACTCTTACCGATTACTGGGCCTTTCTCTCATATCTATACAGAACACCTGAGAGGCAGCTCCAGCACTGGCAGATTTAAAGAGACAGTACCTAGTGTCATTACAAGATATTTACACAGGAAGACGGTACACGGAAGATTTTTTAAAAAAATATATCGTTTTAATTTAAGACTGAATGCTTTTTTTTCTTTTTTTTTTTTAACTCTGCCTGAAAATCGGCAGCATGTCACAAACACGACGGTAACGAGCCTTGTTAGAAAATAAAACATACATAAACCTACCAGAAAAGTCTTCCTCACGAAAGCCAAACGTCCCACCTTAGATTCATTGATGCCAAGCTTACCTGCTATAGCTCCACTTCCTTGTTTGACAGCTTTAAAAGCTGCATCATATGCATTTATTCGGGTGTTTTCCATGATGAGCAGAAATAACAGTTTAAAATCAAAACTAGTTGTAATGGCAGAAAATATCTCAGGGTTTCCATAATAAAAGAAGACTGAGTCCCAGAAGGCGTTTAAGTATTTAATACAAACATGTTTTGGCCAGAACATGAATGAGGGGACAGAGAATAACTCATGCGTCAGCCTACCCAACCTTTCTGACTAACAGCTTAAATAGTATTCAGCAATCACTGTTTACCTCTGCTGCACGTCTTCTCCAATCTTCACGCCCCGCTTCTGGAGAAACTGGTTCATGCCAGTCCGATAGCGACGCATGAAGCAGCACATCCGAGGCCAGACTGTTAAGTTATCTTGCTGCCCCGGCGTCTGTCTCTGGTGATCTGACACATCTTTATCAGAAACATTAAGCTTGCTTCCCCTAACCTTGTCATCTCACCCTAGATGCATTCACTAGACAAATATATAATTAAATCCTAATTACATAGCAATTTTCCCACCACAGTCTTCTTTCCCCACATTTCTGTCTCACTTGAGCTTCCCCCAATAGTGCCCTGCGGAAGCAGTTGGCCATAAATAAATAAAAAATCTATAAATTAACCGCATTGTTGTATAGGACGCAGGGTTCAAAGCGTGTGAAAAAAGTAGCGTCTGGAAATCACGGTTATATCACTAATGTGCAATACTGTTTTAATGCAACAAAAAATACTTCAAAATAGGGCTTTCTATGCAGATAAGAGATTTGTTTTATGGTTTTGTAGCTTTTTCTTTTTCCTAAATCACCTCATTTTAACCAGTTTTATTTAGGCAAAAATGAGATTACAGTCAAACTATAATCTATATTTGATCTACATGGAATGGGTCTGATTTTAGTGTGTTTCAGTAATCCTCAAAACACGAAAGTTAAGCTGCTTTTTATGGTATAAAAAGCTCCATTATGTTAAAATGTAAAAAAAAAAAAGCGGAACCCCTTTCCACTTCTAGGAGCCTAATGAATGGATTTTAAAGCGGCTTCTATCGCCTGCTTTTTTCTTTTTTTTAACCCTTGGTGTTCATCCAGGAGCCGGTCCACCAGTTCTTCTTTGACCTGAGCAAGAAGCAGGGTGGGGCCTCTCGGGGCCACGGCAGGAAGAGGCCTTCGGACGGAGACGGACAAGGTCGAGACGGGCATCAACAGGGGCACCCCAAACAACAGCGCCGGCATCGTGAGTCCAGACGCTGCAGTTTGGGGGGGTTTTTTTGGGGAGAAACATGTTAACCTGGTCAAAAACAGGGAATCAATACATGTGTAAGATTCCTTTTAGTTGGTTTCTTTACTTTGTAGCAACATTATCCTAGATATGCTTCATAAAAATTATCGATTGAATTAAAATATATGAAATCTCTCCATAATATTCCAAACGGATCCGAATCCCAACAGAAAATTTATGGGAAAAACTAAAAAACAAAAAAACTTTAATCATGTTTTTATTTAGTGATGTTTGCAAATAACCCAAGTTGACCTTCAAAGATGTCTGATATGTTTTAGAAAACAAGAGTTTTCAGCCGTCATACCGTTTTTTTTTATCAGTAACTGACCTTCAGACACTTTTTAGTAAAATATCAGAGCGTTTCCAGATTTTTTTTGTTTGTTGTCGAAGCAAATTTAGAAACGTAACTGTTAAAAAAAAAAGTAGAAAAAACCTTAAAAAGATCCAAAAAAACTGAGTTGTTGCATTTTCGCCATTTTTCTTTTTTCTTCTTCCTCTGTGTGCAGCGCAGCCTACTGGTCCCTGCTGGTTTTGTCTTGCCAGCCCTCAAGTGGAGAAGCATCTTGTCGTCAGTATAGGATCAAACGTAAGTTCACGCTGGGAATTAAGAAAAAACCCAAACACATCTCCAGAGGCTTTTTCAATCTCCAAATCCTACAAGTATAAACGGTTTATTTCAAAGGTATTCATACTCTCCAACTTTACATTTTGTCCCGCTACAACCTCAAAATTCAGTATATTTCATTAGGATAAGCTTTTAAACTCTTCAGAAAGCATCACCTACCCTCTACTGCTCTATCTCTTTCGGTCATCTCTGACAGAACCGGACCGTCTTCCTTCCAAGTATTTAAACATTTCTAAACAATTAACACAGACTTAAAAACAAGTCGGCTCTCAGGCGTCTCGAGTGACGCAATCCAGAAACTCAGCCCAGTTTGAAGGAAATGAAAGCTGCGTCTCTGCTCGGCAGTGTTACCTGGCTCTGGCCAAAGGCCCGCTGACGCCCCGCCACGTGCTGATCCTGCCCATCGGCCACTACCAGTCTGTGGTGGAGCTGAGCTCCGAGGTGGTGGAGGAGATGGAGAAGTACAAGTCGGCCCTGAGGAGCTTCTACAAGAGCAAAGGAGAGCGCTGCGTTGTGTTTGAGAGGAACTACAGGAGTCAACATCTGCAGCTGCAGGTGAGGTCACGCCGACATTCTCTAAAATCGGATAGATCTGTTCAAACCTGGGAAACGTCCCATTTGGGCTTCAGAAAATAAGCTCAAAATCACAATGTGAAAGCAGCCACTGACACATTTAGACTTCAACTTAGAATAAATGTTAAATCCAGTGGTAAGTTTGGATTATTCCTTGTTTATTTGCGTTTTTTTAGTATCAGATTTTTAATCACATGAAAGATAGGTGGGATAAGAGAGAAAGGATGTCTGAGATGTATTAATTACCGGCGGGTTTAACAATGAGATCTCTTCATTTGTAAAACGCTTTATATCTAAATATTTTGACGCCTCTCTGGATGTTTACCTTTTGTTTTCCAGGTGGTTCCTGTTCCGCTCGACCGCTGCACCACTGAGGACATCAAGGAGGCGTTTATGGTCCAGGCTCAGGAGCAAAACATGGAGCTGATGGAGATTCCTCAACACACCGACCTCAAACAGGTTAAAGCAGCAGAAATCGGAGCCTGTAATACCTGCTGTCCAGCTGCATAGTAACTGTTTCGTAATGTCTGCGTTCAGATTGCTCCTCCAGGGACTCCTTACTTCTACGTGGAGCTGGACTCGGGGGAGAAACTCTACTACCGGATTCAGAAACATTTTCCTCTGCAGTTTGGAAGGTGGGGAAAAAAAACCTGTAGTCATTTATAAACAACTTCGAAACTAAACCCAAATTTCTTTTACTGGTCAAACTGCATTGGGACTGAAAGGTTTGTTGACCCTAAATTTTAAAAATGTCATCTATTTAGCTTGATTTTTTATTTTATATATAAATAACTTCAGTAGCTCAATTACTAAACGTTTGACTGATTTGCTTTAGGTTGCAAAAGGTCATTAGAAACAATCAGCCACCGGCGTGAAGGCACGTCACAGCGTCTCATTGCTTACCAATGTACAGGCAGGGTTTCCACAGGTCATCAATAAGCATAGTCATTAAATGGCATTAAATCAGATTCTCAGCAGCAATTAAATTCTCTCAGTAGTTTAAGAAAACTGATGTAATTATAAACTGTGATTCGCTGTTAAACTGTGTATTCTAGATACATTAGTCAACATGCAGAACTGTGTCATGGGGCGTCGCGTGGCGCAGTGGTTAGAGCGGGCGCCCCATGTGCAGAGGCTTCAGTCCTCGACGCAGCAGTCCCCGGTTCGAGTCCCGTCCCAGGCAACCTTTGCCCCACCTCTCTCCCCCTTCAAAAACTCTGTCCACTGTCAATAAAGGCCACTCAGGCCCAAAAAACCTTTAAAAAAAATTAAAAATGACTGTCAGAAATAGCTTCTGAAAAGAAACGGCGTCTGCTGGAGCAGGAGGAGGAGAAGAAAAAAAAAAAACGTTTGCACAGAAAATGGAGAAATTACAACACTTCTCCGGCGAAGCGTAACGAGTTCTTGGATGAAATGCCAAAAATAATCTAGTTTGGCAGCATTTTGTAAACGGCAACAGAGCTAAACGCAACATCTGCGATCAGATTTGTTCCGCGGAAAACGGTGATACCAGCAATTTAACAGCACCTCGTTGTGCATTGGCGTCAGCTTGAGAGCTGAAGCATGTACAGTCTTTGACTGCAAAAAAAACCTAAACAAACCACAACCTTCCTCCTCCGCTGCATCAGCAACAAAAACACTGGAGGTGTCTGAGGATATAAGGCTTAAAAGGCATAAATGCGATTTTTAAAAAAACGTTCCTGCTGTCTGTTTACCTAGCATTAGAAAATAAAACCTAGCAGGCTTGTTATTGACATGAAGTGAAGGATTAGTATCACCGAAAGGCTATTTTTGTACAAATATTAAAATTTTGGGCCTTTACTGTTTGCACTGAAAGTTTGCTGTGTTTTTGCTTAGAGAAATAATAAAAAAATTAAACTTTAAGTACCTTGTTATTTGACTCAAAAATATATGTATTGAGAAAAGTATTGTTTAGGTACCAGTATCGAAAAATATCTAACGGTACAGTTAGCCCCAGTCCGCAGTTACTTTTCCTGAATGTAGATTGTTGTGGAAGCTGCTACAGAATTTAAAAATCAGCCTTGATATTACAGAAAAGTGGCTAAAACTAAACTTTTTCTCCTCTCCGATTGGTGTCTGTAGATCTGCAAACATTATATCTACAGTGACAGTTTACCGAAATTTATCTAAATGGAGCATCTCAGATATATATATAATTCCTATATATGAAATGAGCATCGTCTTAAGGTTGTGAGCAGCGTAAAGTCTTCCTGCTATGGCTTACTTATGCAGAGCATTGCCAGAGAGGGCGCCAGAGAGCTCTGTTGTAGCCACTGCTTGGTAACAATAACGCATGTACAAACTTATCCACCACAAAGACTGATTTTTATATAAATGTATAAAAACGAACAGATTAAAACATAAGAGTAAAAAGATTCAGTGTTAGATGTTGATGGAAACGGTTTGTGTGCAGGGAGGTGTTAGCCAGCGAGACGGTGCTGAACATCCCGACTCGAGCCGACTGGAAGGAGTGTAAGCAGAGCCGTGAGGAAGAGGAGGAGAGCTGCAAGCAGCTGAGAGACGATTTCCAGCCGTATGACTTTGCCTGGGAGGACTAAAACACACGTATACCTGTTTACAAGCTGTATTTTGGAGACCTTCAACGTACTGTATGAAACCCCTTCATTGGGCTGGGTTAAAGGACAGGTGGGAATTGTAATAAGAAAAGTTCACAAATTTGTACATTTTAAAGCATTTTGTGAATCACAAGTAAAAAACTTTTTTGAATTCTTGAATGGTCAATAGAAAACTTCAACTTTCTGGATATAAATTTATTTTACTCTATTCAGTTAAAAATGAGTTTTCTTCAGAACAAACTTCACATTTAAACAACAAACTTCTCACATGTACAGTTTCTACACTTATGTCTAATAATCCAACTTTGCTTGGGAACGCTGGAGCTGCAGTTTTCTGCCATGCATAAATCTGGTCTTTATGGGTGAGTAACAAGAGAGCGATTCTTTAATTCGTTCCAAAGTAACTAGTACCGGCTAATTTTAAAGGCCCAGTTTGGACTTTTCTATTCAAAGATATAGTAAAACACTTCTAAATGTTGATGGAAAGCTGTGCATTTAAAAGTCCAAAGCAAAATATTACACATTTGGTCAAATAAATCCACTATTGCTAGAAAAATAAACATGAGTGCATATTTGCTACAACGCCATGTGGAAGAAGGTGCTCTGCTCAGATAAGTTAAAATAGGAAAGAGTGATGTGTTGTGGTAAACTAGTACTGCAGATTACACTAGCCTCAGTGAAACAGGGTGGTGGCTGCATAGTGCTATGGGGATGTTTGAGCAGGGACAGGGTAGCTGGTCCGAGCTAACCAAAAGATGGATGGAGGGGTCACCTTCTGCAGTACAACCCTAAACATTCAGCTGGAGATACAAGGGAATGGTGTAAAGCATAGAAGTGTAATTTAGAATCTGTTGCAAGATTCATGTTTGTAAAAACGCTCCAATCTGACCCATTTATAGGGAATTATTTCCGTCTGGATGTGCAACCCAGACAAGCCCCCAAAAAATGTGCAGATTAATCGATTAAGAGGGGAAACTTCTGAGATTTGTAAAGAAATCGGTCTCAAAATGGCTCAAATTCACACTATAATGTGAACTGTAATTACTTCACGAATCTGACAACTACAAAATTAAGCATTAAGCCTAATTCTGTTCTAACATTTAAAGACTTCAGTCAATATGCTGCATTTTGAATCAATTCCTTAAGTCTTAGTAGCTTGAACTATTAATCATCTCAGTTAAGTCTTAACTACATTGGTCCTTTTCCACTTTATTTGATTTAAAATTCTTTAGAAGTCTGGATTGAAAACTGAGAAACGCAGAAAAATGGTTTTGTGCAACACAAAATCAATGTTTATTAGAACCTTATTTGGCATTTTCAACACATGAACTGTATTCATCATCATCATATTTGCTTAACACTCCACAGTTCTTTGTAATAAAATAAAAAGCTTTATCACGTACAGTGTTGAAAATAAAACGTGTAGTAATCCACCAATAAACAGTTAGGCTACAGCACACAAACTTTTAGTGCATTTTGTAAATAAAACAAGTGGATATTAACAAGATTTAAGAAGAACAAACTTACACAAATGTACACCAGAGGGAAGCAGAGTTCTAAATATTAGCTCTCGTCATGAAAACTAAAATTTTCTATTCGGTTTTGGTGAGCAAAAAAATAAAAATTCAGCCTTGCGTACAAAAATAATCTGCCTGCAAACTCTAGAGTGGAATTCAAAGAAACATCACGGCAGAAGCTCCATACACTCACAGATCGATGTGGTCATTCTGTATGAATCCAACTAATAAACTGAGGATTAAAACGGTTTAAACTCTAAAGCAGCAGGTTACAAAAGAGATTAAAAAAAAAAAAGAAAGTATTTTTCCAGTTTACACATAGTCCCTGGACCTCTTGATGGCACAGCAAAGCATCATGCTGAAGATCATTCCAAAGATCTGGAAGAAGACGAGGAAGTGTGAACAGAAAACTTAAGATGCATAAAGAACGATGCAATCAGGATCATTGAACCTTGTCTACATTTTTAAAGAATTGGATCTGTTCTCAAATATCTAAATACCATTTGGCTTTCCATTTAGGATTCTCAGCTCCTTAAGTTTTAAATGTTCTGGCTCCTAGTGTTCCTAAAGGGTAAACAATATCTTGCGTCGACAAATCCTTGAATAAAATGCAACCTGACAAGTTATTTGCATTAAATAATTTTACCTCGCTGCATCAGTAAACCCCTAATCTCATGACAAACTTCATACTTGTACATTTTACTATAAAATAACCAATTTTCAAACTGATCCTTCTGTGTTGCACTTTAAGGAACATTACATTTTAATTTCTTTTAAATCAATGACAATAAAAAGGTTTAAATACCAGTACATAAATAAATAAATAACCAATGGAAAGGCTAAGCCAGAACTGGTCAAATAAATTTTTTTACTTCTAGAAATGATAAAATTACTAACTTTTAGCCTAGGTAACTTCTTTTTTTGGTTTTACTAAATAGCTGATAGTGTGGAAAGGTGTGGTAAACTGGGGTTTTAGCCAATGCAAAATGTAATTAGCTTTCTTGTAGAAAGACTAGCTAAACGTTAACCCAGTTCGGTTTGTTTTACTATTGGAGAAGCTAAGCATTTGGCAAGTTAGTATTTTTACTACTAGAAAAACTTAACCAAGTTTGCTTTTAACTAATGGTAGAAGTTAACACAAAGTAAAGAAAATTACCTTCCCATAAGAAAAGATTTAAAAACTGTCTTGCAAATTAAACAGCCAAACAATAGAGCTACAAATTGAAAAGCTGCACTAAAAGAACAGTCAAAATTAATTCACCATTTTGATTAAGAACGAAAGGGCAAAGCTGAATCGAGTGCGTTTAATTTCTTTCTATAATATGGAACCAGGCCATGCATGAATGTATAATTCATGTTTGTGGTAAACCATCACTGCATTTCTTTTTTTTTTTTTTGATTTAAAGTTTTATTTAAATCAAAAAGAACAAGACAAAAAGGTTAAATCATTCAGAACATAGTATATTCATAGAATAACTATACATAGTACATAGAACATTTCAGTACCTGCCTTTATTACTGGGTCAGGAGTTTAGCTTAGTTCTGACAATGGACTACTTCTGAAGCCCAACCAAATGGACTATGGTGCTGACCAAACCTGAAAGCTTATTCTTTACTGCAGTTTCCCTTAAGATAAAAAAGAAAACAACAAAAACCAAAGAACTGCAAGCTGCTTTTAGACAAGTTTACACCCAAGGAATCGTTTAGTCTATAACCCCATGTTTGCTAAATGTTTCTCAGGGAGGGTGGAGTGTGAGACGCTGATCTACAGCTGCCACCCACAGACCAGGTTGGGGAGAAAGGGGAGTAAATCGGGGAGTAAATCGGGGTCAGGAGACCAACTGAAACAGTTGTTGGAAAACAACCTGTATGCCCACAAAAACGGAGAAAAATAGTCACCAGCCATCATCACAGTCAAGATTTCTTTCTTTAAACTTTTTTTTTTTTTAAATGACCTTTTTTTCTCTACCCTTTTTCATCTTTTTGAATAAACATCGAAAGGTCAAAGAACATACAGGCGAACGCAAACTAGGAGACATCGGTTAGAACAGACGGCGACTGAAACGAAGAATCGTGTTCAGGTCTTTTTCTGCAACTAGGCCACTAAGATAAGATCACTTTGACAATCTGCAGTCTGTCCGTCACTGTCAGAAGCCGTTTGCTTTCGTTGCCAGCAGGATCTCGATAAGAGTGTTTTATCTTGGTAAGCTTCCTTATGTTTACTGCACGTATTTCTACTTTCTATACATTAGAATGCAGATTTTAACTTTGAGGTTTTCCTCACTCACCATGATGACTCCGATACCAATCCCAACGCCACCGATGATGTGCAGCTTGTTGTTGAACACCTCGTCGATGGCTTTTGGGCAGCTCTGTAAGAAGAGGGAAAAAGTTGTGCACCGAGCAAATTGTTAAGTATCATTAATGGATTTCTATTCAGGCTTTGTCCACCCTCATATTTGTAGTTTAGAGAAACTAGTAAAAAAAAAAAAATCAGAACTAATACAAAGTAGTCGTCACTCTGCAAAGCAGAAATTTATTAACCTGTTAAAAATCTATACCTTGGGTTGTAGGTTTGCACATTTTATGTTTAAAAAAACAACCAGGCCTAATTTTACTTGGGGAAAGACCCTCAGCGCAACATTACCGTGGTAACAAGGACTTCCAGTCCTTCCTGCTTCGGGCAGATTTCTTTGGCAGCATCGAACGCTGTTCCTGTAGGACCGCAGCAGTCCAGCTGTGAAACAGAAACCATTCAGAGTCTAAACTGGTTCTTCTTTTGTGATTAGTTGATGACTGGATGAAGAAAGCCGTAGGAACAGGTGTGGGCTCTCACCCCGAAGTGGATGAGGCGGAGGGTCTCCTTCAGCGCTTCCTGTTTGGTGTTCTTGTAGTTGTCAAAGGTCTGCTTATAAAACTCGGTGACATCCTCTATCACCTATAGAGACAGGAGAAACGATGCAAAACTGCCGATAATTTACAGGAATTTTCACATCAGATTTACAGGTGTGCCTGTGTTTAAATTAGAATATCAAAAAGTTAATGGGAGTCAATTCAAAAACAAACTCAGATTTGTTGTGCACAGAGTGATATGTTGCTGCCATGTACTCCTGTTGATTTTTAAGGTGTTCAGAAAATTAGAATATTACATTGCACAAAAAAAAAAGGGGGGATATACGCTACAACCTAAACAATCACGTGGAAGACTGCTTACTGTAATTTTCGGACAATAAGCCGCTACTTTTTCCACACGCTTTGGACGTCCTGTACAACGATGCAGCTAATTTATAGATTTTTATTTTGCTGGTCAACAGTAAACAGTGCCTCCGGGGGGCACTATAGCAGGAAGCGTGAAAAAGAGAGAGACCGACATGAGGGGGAAAGAATATTCGCTGAAGAAGACACTGCCGGTAGTTTTCATGCACACACCCTCGTCATGGAAAACACACGAAAGAAATTCAGCTTTTAAGATCAAGGCAGCTTTAATGAGGAAGATGAAGATGGCGACCAATGACTTTTCTGGTTGGCTACAGTGTTTATTTTCTAACCATATATGTTACCGTCATGTTGCGTTGGTGCCAGGTTTGTGTCGTACAACAGCTTTTCAGGCAGAGTTTGACTTTTAATTTTTTATATAGGTGCGGCCTATTTAGGTACAAAAAATGTCTTTTTAAATCGAGCTGGTGCGGCTTATATTCAGGTGCGCTTAATAGTCAGAAAATTAAGGTACTTATCAGTTGTCCAGCAGACGGTCATTGATAGGAATTGGAAACCTGAGTCAGTCTTGAGAGGATTTCCCAAGACTGGCTCTGCCTCAAGGACCAATACCAGCTTTAATCACCGTGTATCACCAGCAACCTGGTCTGACCTAAAGCTCATAGAAGATCTATGACTGTTGAAATGATGATGAGACACTAGAACCAAACCTGGCTTTCTAAACCTCGGCAGAAATGGAGGCTGATCTCCATGCCGCGCTGCACTGATGCAGGATTTCATGCAAAACGAGCCCCAACCAAGTACTCTGTGCATTTACTGTAGAGAACATTGACACCGTTTGACATTGGCAATCTGTAAAACTACAATGTTCGGAGAAATTTAATTTACGGATTTCATTATTTGTAAGAGTAAAAAAAAAAAAAAAACAGTGTAAAATTAATCCACAAAAGTTTCACTTGTTGAAGTGCAAAAAACTTGATATTCTAGCTTATTGAGATATAGTGGTTCAATGTGTGTATTTGAGTTCTACCGTTTCGTTGTTGGAGAGTCCCCAGATCCCTGCAGCCACTTCAGCAGCAAAGATGATTAGCAGGAAGAAGAAGAACTAGACCAAGAAACAAAAACAATCATTTTTTTGGCATTTCTTTGGCTTTTATATAAAGTACAGCTTATATTACCCAATATTCATCGTGTTGACAGCTATCAGCATACGGACAAGGATACAATACAATAGTGCCAGTATGAAAGATAAGCTTAGTATTTTCGTTACTACTTGCATTGTTTATTTTACCATTATGTCTGCGTGGAGCTCTAAAGAGACAAGACTCACCAGCCCCAGCATGCAGGGCGACTCTTTAATGGCTCCACAGCATCCCAGGAACCCCACAACCATCATTAGAGCTCCTGCAGCAATCAGGAGGTACACCCCTATAACGAAACACAGACTCACTGAGGGGGGGACTTGGGAGTTTAGAGATTTATGTTACAGAAAATGAGAAAAAGAGATTGCAATCTATGAACTAATCCACAGCTCTCAGTACAACCCACATTAAAAAAAAGGTACACATAATATCTGGTCTGTTTGATTTGGTGGTTTCATATGGACGACTACGGGGGTCATTGGAAAAGCAATACAGCATTTTGACGACGAGTGCTTAATTGTGAATTAAAAATATGGATTGATAGATATAATTTCAAATTCAACAAATAATCCATACAAAAAAAGACAAATTTGAAAAGCATTTTGTAATTACACATTTTAAATTGAATACTAAAGAGGAATTGCAAATTGTATTTACTATTTGATTATTAAATACTGTGATTTGAAAACGTTTTTCTAATCCTATTTCAAAATGGAGAATTAAATAACAATTAATAAATGAGATTGTAAATATATTTCCTTTTCTACATCCGTATTCTCTTTCCAGCTCTCATTTTCAAATCCGTTTTGCAATTGCATTTCCTAAATGGTTTCCCCTCTCCTTTTAGCATTCGGGTGACCCTCCTGGTCCCTGAGCACTGAAAACTAAGTTCAACCAATCACAGCTGCTCCTCGAATGTAACCAGCTCTCTCATTGGTTAGACAGCCATATTTGGGTGGACCTTGCCGAGCTGCACAGCTCGTGTCTAACCAATGAGAGAGCTGGTTACGTATGGTTATGTATGAAAAAGATATTTACAATCTCATTTATTTATTGTTTTATTTAACTCTCCATTTTGAAATAGGATTAGAAAAACGTTTTCAAATCACAGTATTTAATAATCAAATAATAAATACAATTTGCAATTCCTCTTTAGTATTCAACTTAAAATGTGTAATTACAAAATGCTTTTCAAATTTGTCTTTTTTTGTATAAATTGTTGAATTTGAAATTATATTTAGCAATCTATATTTTTAATTCACAATTAAGCACTCCTCGTCAGAATGATGTATTGCTTTTCCAATGAACCCCGTAGTCGTCCATAGTTTCATAAACACAAATGATCATCAAGTCTCATCTGTAGACCAATTTGGAAGTTTATCTTGTCAGGTTATTGGAGGGAAGATTAACAGACTCAAAAGTTTTTATTGAAAGGTCAATTTATTTCAGCAACTCCATTACCAAGTAAACCCATTATATTGATTGGATTCTTTTTCAAGCCTTGATTTCTGTTAATAGGATAATTTTCACTTAGAGCTAATGAAAACACAACAAGATTAGATTACATCAGACCAATAATTTTTATACATAAATAAAATTTTAGGTACCTTTTGAAAATAAGCTTTAAGCAAATATTAAAAGGGGGGGGGGGGGGGAAAGCTAAGAGTTTTATGGAAAAGCTAATTATTAGATAAAGTTAGCTTTTTAGCCATTAAGAGATGCCCTTACTAATGGATAATGGAAAACTAGCCAAATAAGCTTATTCTAAAAGAGCAGCTAAAATAAGAAAACCAAGTTATTAATTTGTTTTAAATGAGGACAAATAAGTTTACTTTTTATGCAAACCTTGGCTGTTAACTTTATGGCACTTCTGTTAACAGCATCATTATCTGTACTGACCACTTAATAGCTTTTTGCATACATGTCTCCTATATTTTGCAACCACAGGAAGTTATACCTCTGCCTGTGGCATATTCATCCAATGGTTTGCAGATAAGCCTTTAGGTTTCGTGAATCTCAAGTTTCCAGAATGAGGAATATTTCACCACTTATGTTGTTTTTCTACAAGGTGAGAGCTGGTTTTTCAAACCATGTTTTCTTGTTTTGTGACTTGTCTTTCATGTGCGAGTCATAATTAAGGGAAACAAAAATGAATGTGGGATAACAATGACGATCAGCACACAAATCCTCCATTCTAAAGCGGTTATTAAGATGTTTGTCATTTTATGCCAATCCTCCGTCACCCTGCTTCCCACTTCACGTCTCGGTTTGACGGGGGCGAAACAAAGACTCAGGGTGAGCGAGCTGGTCTCCTCCAAGAAGCCTGGGGAACAAAGACTCAACTGTTCAAATGCGTATAATGATGGCTGTGTGCTTGGAGGGCTCCGGCAGGTCGCAGGAGCTGCCTCACTGTGGACCGCCCTGTCCCCGGATAAGGTGGCTCCTGCTGCAGCTCCCTCAGTCACAGCCTGATAATGCATGCATAAAGGATTCCTGATTGAATAATTAAAATAAACTTCAAGATTTTAGTTGAGCATTAAAAGCGATGGTTTAGAGAAACATATTTCTCCAAGTTGTGTTTATCTAGTCATTTTATGGTGGTTATTTCTCAAATGTCAGAGTTTCATTTTTTATTTATATTTCTTAAAGATATCATCTTCAGCCTTAATGTTGTAGCAGAAAGTTCTTATTGGAGAGAAGATGCTTTTCACGCCATAAAAGTGGGGAAAGTCCTCCATTCCTACTCTAACACTCATATCCTGGTCTTAAACCAGCAGACTGGTGAGGAACAGACCCACAGATGTTCTACCACGACAGATTATTTCTCAGACAATTTGAATATTACTTAAAACCAAATAAAAATTGTTATACAGAAATGTTATAGCCTCATTTTATGTCAAACTGCTGGACTTGTCCATCAAACAGTCACTAAATGTCATTGCTTAAATTGCCATTTTTCATTAAAGTGCTGTATCTGAGCATATTTACGGAAAGTATAGTGGAAGGATAAAATGTGATTGAAAAAAAGCTGAAACAAGCAACAAACTTTACTGCAGCCTCAAGACCGAAAGCCCATAAAATAAAAAAAGTTTGGTGGAGATTCACAAGGTACAGTGATCTACAGGCTGATCTACATGCTACACCACACTGATGCAGTAATTCAATAAAAAAGGAGCCCAAACCAAATACAGAGTGCAGAAACTGTACAGTAACATGGATATACTGTTTAGTAGACCCACATTTTTTGCTCTAAATATTTTTTTTTCCAGATGTAATATTCTAATTTTCTGAGAAACCAGATTTTGGGTTTCCATTGTCTGCAAGGCAGAATGATCTGGGTAAAAATGGGAATTTTAGTTACAGGTTTAATTACTGCAATAAACCTTTCAATGGTATTCTAATTTATTGAGATCCACCTAAATAACAGTGTTCCGCCCACATTTCTCAGTTGTGTTTTAATCAGGGAGGCAGCTCTTAAAACCTTACCAGTGAAGAAGACAGACGGCGAGTCTTCTCCTTCAAACAGTGCTTTGGTCCTGGAGTCAAAACGCAGCCACAGTCCCACAGCCAGCACTGCAGTACCTGCAAGCTGCAACAGGACGAGACATTGTTACCATCACAGCAAGATATGAGAACATGAACGATATTTGTTTTGACCTTTTAAAACTTCATACTCTACCGTTTCTAGTAACATTAGATGTCTAGGGCCAAGCAACAGAAAGTAAACGTGATGAGGTGTAAAAATAATAAACAAGAAAGTAGTGTTTGCGTAAACTGCTTGAGATGGTAGAGATTTGCTCCAGTCTGTCTTCCAAGGTCTAAACTGAAGCCCAGGATCAATTGATCAGCACTGCAATCACTCGTAAGAATGAGGAAATCAATCGTCATCATGTTAGAAGTTTGAGGTTGCACTTGGAGAATGCGGTTGAAGTTTGTGCCAAACACCGGTTACCCAATCTAGTCACGGGAACCTCAAAAGTTACTGGCTTATCCACAACACAAAGCAGTCCGGACAACACGCTCTTGAGGAATTCCCAGGCAAGAGTGTGGGAGGTCTGAACAGAAACAAAAAACAGAGGAAGAAATCTAATTTAAACATCAAGTTTTATGTTCATCGTTGGCAAAGTTGTATGCGAGGGTCGCAAAGAACCAGTCCAAGGAGCACGAGACGGCGGTGAGGTGTGTGGCAGGAGTGAGAAAGCGAGGTGTTGATGGGATGAGATCAGCTTTCCACTCTTAAGATCCTTTTGGTTTAAAAACACCCCCATGAAAACTTACGTTAATGGGCAGAAGGAAGACAGCCCGGGAGGCAGGGGTGCTACTTTAGTCCTTCCAGAAATTGAGTCGACAAGGTGCCAAACCCTTCTCAGAGATTTTAGTCCATGTTGCATTGGTAGCCTCACATTGTGCCGTTCCACCACATCTCAAAGGTGCTCTACTGACTTGAGATTTGGCAACTGTGATTGCGGAAAAGAGGTCGGTTGGCCAAAACCGCTCCAAGAACATTAACGATTCATCCAGGACAGGCCCGGCCCTAACCAATTTGGTGCCTTAGGCAAGATTTTAAGTGGCGCCCCCTTGCATCGCAGTACAGTACTTGCACTGCTGGTGTACATATAATCACAAGAAACTTAATAGCTTTGTTTTAGACATTCTTTTATTTAAATAAAACAATTGTACATTCAAAAGCCAGTCAGCTGGGTCTATTGGAGCGACGGGAGGAGCGCTTGATGCCACTGAGGTGGAGGCGACGGGAGGAGCGCTTGATGCCACTGAGGTGGAGGCGACGGGAGGAGCGCTTGATGCCACTGAGGTGGAGGCGACGGGAGGAGCGCTTGATGCCACTGAGGTGGAGGCGACGGGAGGAGCGCTTGATGCCACTGAGGTGGAGGCGACGGGAGGAGCGCTTGATGCCACTGAGGTGGAGGCGACGGGAGGAGCGCTTGATGCCACTGAGGTGGAGGCGACGGGAGGAGCGCTTGATGCCACTGAGGTGGAGGCGACGGGAGGAGCGCTTGATGCCACTGAGGTGGAGGCGACGGGAGGAGCGCTTGATGCCACTGAGGTGGAGGCGACGGGAGGAGCGCTTGATGCCACTGAGGTGGAGGCGACGGGAGGAGCGCTTGATGCCACTGAGGTGGAGGCGACGGGAGGAGCGCTTGATGCCACTGAGGTGGAGGCGACGGGAGGAGCGCTTGATGCCACTGAGGTGGAGGCGACGGGAGGAGCGCTTGATGCCACTGACGTGGAGGCGACGGGAGGAGCGCTTGATGCCACTGACGTGGAGGCGACGGGAGGAGCGCTTGATGCCACTGAGGTGGAGGCGACGGGAGGAGCGCTTGATGCCACTGAGGTGGAGGCGACGGGAGGAGCGCTTGATGCCACTGAGGTGGAGGCGACGGGAGGAGCGCTTGATGCCACTGAGGTGGAGGCGACGGGAGGAGCGCTTGATGCCACTGACGTGGAGGCGACGGGAGGAGCGCTTGATGCCACTGACGTGGAGGCGACGGGAGGAGCGCTTGATGCCACTGACGTGGAGGCGACGGGAGGAGCGCTTGATGCCACTGACGTGGAGGCGACGGGAGGAGCGCTTGATGCCACTGACGTGGAGGCGACGGGAGGAGCGCTTGATGCCACTGACGTGGAGGCGACGGGAGGAGCGCTTGATGCCACTGACGTGGAGGCGACGGGAGGAGCGCTTGATGCCACTGACGTGGAGGCGACGGGAGGAGCGCTTGATGCCACTGACGTGGAGGCGACGGGAGGAGCGCTTGATGCCACTGACGTGGAGGCGACGGGAGGAGCGCTTGATGCCACTGACGTGGAGGCGACGGGAGGAGCGCTTGATGCCACTGACGTGGAGGCGACGGGAGGAGCGCTTGATGCCACTGACGTGGAGGCGACGGGAGGAGCGCTTGATGCCACTGACG
This sequence comes from Valencia hispanica, assembly GCA_963556495.2. NCBI lineage: Eukaryota > Metazoa > Chordata > Actinopteri > Cyprinodontiformes > Valenciidae > Valencia > Valencia hispanica. Next base: position 4,229,607 of record OY747722.1, on the reverse strand, counting down.
TGGAGGCGACGGGAGGAGCGCTTGATGCCACTGACGTGGAGGCGACGGGAGGAGCGCTTGATGCCACTGACGTGGAGGCGACGGGAGGAGCGCTTGATGCCACTGACGTGGAGGCGACGGAGGCTACTGCATCACTGCTGGTTTTATGCTGCTGAGGTGGAGGCAACAGAGGGATTGGCAAGGGTGGGACTGAGAAACCTCAGCAGCGCATCTGAAGACAGAAGGGGAGTATGTGACACCAGTCTAATAATAAACACATGATTTAAAAAATACAATAAATTGAAATATAAATGAGAAACCTAGAGATAAATACATGATGTAGACTATAGTGTATAATATACAATGTATTTATTCAGATACAAATTAAATTAGTAATTCATATTAGTAATAATTTAAATTTTATTGTCATTACAATGAAATTCTAATTAGCAGAAAGCAAAAGAATCAGTAAACTGCAGTTATGCTCTAACATTAATGATGTGCACTTTAACACAGGTGTAAAGTTTAACATGATAAACACTTTATAGACAATATGAGCTGTAACACAGTTAACAGCTGGCGTTACAACTATGGAATTATTATTATTAATGGTATTTTGATTGATTATTACAAGCTGGGAAAACATGAGATAACATTAATACACCTGCTGATTATTTTGTAATATTTACACATTTGTCCGAGGAAGGTACTCATATTACTATATTCCATAATAATAGCGCTAGGCTTATCTGTTAGAACCATTGACTGTTAATATTTTGGTTAGAACTAGCAGATAGTGCTGGCTATTAGCTAACCATGTATGCTAATGACATTATGGATTATCGTTCTGTAACATCAAAATAATATCTTTACTGTAACATTACCTTTGTCTTTCTCGCGTTTTTCCTCCTTTTCTTTTTTTCCCCCCTCCCCTGGGCACCAGATAATTTGGGAGGCTTTGACATATGAACTTTTTTTGACAATAAAAACGAAAACCGAACGGCGGGTAAAATAAGTCTGATAGGTGGAGGTGGTTCCCATCCTGCTTTGTGGCGCCTCATGTTTTGTTCTGCACCGTGAGCTAAAAGTATGTGTGATCCCTTCAAATCCTCCCTGGTCGCGTTAGAGTAGGAACTTTTAAGAGAAAGTCAATGCCATGTAAATATTGTTATTGCTCCATTTATTGCAGTGTCAATGACGTTTAATCAAAGTAGTTAGTTCCGGCTTTGTCGCCCCCCAGGGTGTACGGCACCCTTAGCATTTGCCTATACTGCCTATGCCACGGGCCAGTCCTGATCCAGAAGTTCACAAAACAGCACAGAACAACACCTAAAGATCTACAGGCCTCAGATAAGGTCAGAGTTCACAATTCAACAATTAGGAGATTGGGCAAAAATGGCCTCCATGGGAGAGTTCAAAATCTGAAAATAAATATTGATGATCCAAGACTTTTACATTAAATAGGACGCAACCTCCCACTTTAGAAACAGAAACGTTTGTTCTGCAAGAGGACCATGATCCAAAACACAGTAGGAAGGCCACCTCTCAATAGCTCAGTGGTTCCCAAAGTGGTGGGTGCCTTCACGGTGTGAAGGAATACAATTTAAAATATAACGGACAGGTTTTTGACGAGGCTCCCATATTAAAACACAAAGCAGAAGATAAAACGTCGCCAAATGTGCTTCTAAACCAACTTCCTTCCAAGCCAATGAGTAGAAAATATGACCAAGCATATCTTGCCTTTGGTTTTGTTACACCAAACACATGCAAATGTTCAAATGACCTCAAAGTTTTGTACATAGTGGCACAGTGTGAAAACCACACACAACTGCGGAGGGAGGATTACATTCTTCACTGCACTATGGACATGGTTCCATCTATGATTCATAACAGAGGCCAGCAAACTGAGTTATTCCTCTGCCCAATAATACCACTGATGAGATGTCAACAGACATATAGAAACTTTGTAGAGATCTGCACAGATGGAGTAAAGACTATGGCTGGGAAAATACGCTGCACGTATTCATGAATTGCGTCTCCCCCAACATTGCAGAGCTGCGTTATACACCGTGACACACCGGCGTCTAAACAGCCGAATCCCAAGCTGAATGATGTAATGATCGATGTCTTCGGCACATTCAGCTACATCAAAACACAACCTGTCAAAGCCCCGATTTGTCCGGTAATGTGAGAGAAAATGGGCTCCAACAGACAGTCGTTCTGTTTCACGGCGGGTCCCGATAAATGTTATGTGGGACGGAAGGAGCTGTCCGGGGTCTTTAAACTGCCAGATGAGATTTGCAGCTTTTTGAAGGAAGAGGTTAGCGATCTTGGCCACAAATTTCAGTGTAACAAGTTTTTAATGAAACTTTTATACAGTGTTATATTTCTCTAAAGCAATGTTCAATGAACCAGATTCAGTGACGCAGGGCACAAACACTCACCTCCACCTGGCAGATAAAGTGACATCACAGCAGGCTCACACCATCTACTGAAAAGTTGTGATGATTGAAGACCTCAGTTTTGCAAAACAACCTTTGCAGTTTTTTCCTCTCAGAGTTCTTTGTTTTAAACCAATTGTGCACAGAGAGGCATTAAAATGTCTTTAAAGCAATGTTAGATATTGCGACAGTGAAAATATCAAACAGTCGGGGGAGTGAACATTTTCTTCTAAACCAAAGGGGGGGCTTGCAGAGATACTTGGGGTACCACTGCAATAACTCAATAAAAAGGAATATGAAGCTTTGGAGTGGCCAAGCAAAAGTCTGGAATTGAAACCAGCTCAGTCGCTATAGGAGGAGATTAAACACGCTGTTCATACTGGAAAACACTCCAACATGGCTGAAAATAAACATCTCTGCGAAGCAAAGTGGGCAGACTCATTGTCAGTTATCGCACTTTTGATGTCGGTTGTTGCTGCCAACATTAAAACTAGTTTGATGAGCCAAAACAGTAAAAGTATGACAAAAAAAAAACTTTTTCACAGCACTGTAGATCCCTAAACACACAGAGTTGGCTGATCTGTAATTGATATTATAAAATTTAAGAAATGTAAATATGTTGGGGGGGAAAAACAACAACATTTAGCTCAACTTATAGAAACGTTTATTGTCTGGAGGAGTCATTTTCCAACTTAGATTTAATTAAGGTGGTTTTCTGGTAACCAACTGTTTCTCAACCCTGTTAGACATAAAAACAGTAATTCGTTTCCTCCACACAAACAAACCTCTAAATGACTCACCATGTCCTCAGCAACCACAACAGAGTTTACATCATCTCCGTTGCCACCAAATAGCCTGCAGCATAATACAGCATGATTCTGATATGTACATTGTTGAAAAGGGAGGTTGAGATGAAATAATGCGGCTCAACCTGACCTGTGCTGTCATGCATCGCCAGATTTAATAACCCTGCAGAGGGGGGAGTGGAAGCAGAAAAAAAAAAAACAACTGATTGCGTCTTTGTAAAGGGTTACAGTATCTTAACCGAACGCTACCAGGATGAACAGCTTCTATTTTTCCAGGTCACACGTGTAACATGTGAAAAGTTACAGTACTTTTAGATTAAATTTAAGAGAATGTATTGTAATAAATGGTGACACTGCAAAGTACGGTGAACTAAATAAATCACCACTTGTGTTCATCTACATTCCTCTTCCGCTCACACCAGCTGACTGTTGTAACTTTGTTAAACAAATGACTTTTTAACTATATTGTCTTCTGTGGCGTCGTCCCATCGGCATCCCAAACAAAATGGACCTCACTTTTACAGCCACTGAGCTGATTAGGGTTAAGATCTTTGTTTGGATTAGTAGCGAAACATATTCTTTCTCTCAAATATCCATCTCCTGATTTTTATTAACCAAAAATCTTTTTTCAACACGACTTCTGGTTCTGCATCACTTCCCAACAATGCCAACTCAGATTTTTATAATCAGACAGACTGACTTTTGGTTATGTTATTTTTGAGCTTACATGTATGAGGTCCAAAAAAGCTTTATCTCAGCGAGAAAAGCTTAAAATGGACTAGTATTAGAAATTCTTCCTTGGTCATAAGTTTTTATTTAATATGACTTCTAATCAACTAAAAACAATGTCTGTAGCAGTTTATAATAACCACACATCTTTACAACAGTTTCAAATTAAGTTACATGTAAGAGGTCCAAAAAAGCTTTATCTCAGTGAGAAAAGCTTGAAATGGACTTGATTAGAAACTCTTCCTTGGTCATAAGTTTGCATTTAATTTGACTTCTAATGAACTAGAAACAATGTCTGTAGCAGTTTATATTAACCACATATCTTTACAACAGTTTCAAATGAAGTTACATGTACGAGGTCCAAAAAAAGCTTTCTCTCAGCGAGTAAAGCTGAAAATGGACTTGATTAGAAACTCTTCCTTGGTCATAAGTTTTTATTTAATTTGACTTCTAATGAACTAAAAACAATGTGTGTAGCAGTTACACAAACTTTGTGAATGCATCATTTAACAAATTCAAATCTTAGCATGGATCATGTTAGCTGAAGTCATCAGCCAATAACAGAAACTTCAGATGGGCTTTGTTTAGATAAAATAAACGGGTGTGTAAGGCTATACAAGCCCAGTGAGTGAGCCTCAGCAATAAAGGGTTGTTTTGGGAAGAAAAAAGCTTCCACTGTAGGCTACATTTTAGACAAAACAGTTTAGACTAAAACGGCTGGTTATTCTTTTAGTTTTATATTTGCCTCAAAAGAAAAAAATAAAGTTGCGTCTTTCCAATAAAGAACGTTACATTTTACAACTAACATGAAGAATGCTACCATTTCATGCTAGCATCGCTGCTAAATCAGCTTGTGCTAGCACCCCTGCAAACGGATATCTTGACCCGTTTAGCATTCCCTCTGATGTATTTACTAGCTTTACGGATCATTTGGTAAAGCTAACGAAATAAATGGAGACCATTTTGCAGTTTCAGGCAGTAAAGGTTACAGTATCAAAAATAAAATCACTGTTAACATGCTTGTTAGCATGTTAGCCTCATGCTAACTAAAAATAAAATAATGTTTTTGCTCCTACTAAAGATGCAATGTTTTCGGCATGGTTTGTCTGATTGTTAGCAACATAACTCAAAAAAATTAGATGGATTTAATTTAAGCAAATAGCCGCAGCGAGACCCGGAACGAGTGATTAGATTCTGGGGGTGATTCGGATCAGCTAAACTTTTCTAGTTTATGTCAACTATCTTAAGAATCGTGGGAAAAGCTCATACTTTGCCATAAAATGTTGATAGCTGTCTGCTACAGCCATGTTGTGTTAAAAATGAAGAATGTGTATGAACAAATTATGCATTTGTCCTTAAGGCAAGGACAGAAATGTGCCAGAAAAAGATAATGTTACATTTTAGTCTACATCTTAAGAAAAGTCAGCTTAATGGTTTTAGCTTTAATAGGGTGTTTATGAATATAACAAATTGCCAGAATGCTAAAATTTCTGACATGCCAGACCCTCAGTGTCCCTTATATCAATTTTACATTTGTAAACATTATTCTAAGCTCCCACAGACATTAAATCCTCCATTCAGAGATAAAAATCCTATCTATTAAGATAGTAGATCAACGGTACCTCAGGTCAAAGAGACAAAACTGCTAAATGAACACAAGTATGATGCACTATGAATCAGCCATGAGTAAATACTTCATTGTTAGACACCATGAGAGTCATGAGAACGCCCAACACATTGCTTCAAAAAAAAGGGATTACTCAGTACCACTCCCAACAATCTGTCAGCATGACAATATGGCATCAGGGATTTAAGAGTGAGGCAGTCAGTCATCTTTTAAAGTCTCTAAACATGCCGTTTAACACCGGATTACTTGCCGTTTTTGCAACAGATACTTACAAATTATTAGTTTTGTTCATTTAAATATTGCTTCCTACACCACACAAGTCGAAAAGACAACAAGACAAGAGAATTGTTTGAAGAGAAAGGTTGTGTTTTGACATGTAGGCTATTTAAGGAAAATTAGCACCTCTTAGAGCCATGCAAGAACCTTAAAAGGAAAGTTGGAGATTAGGCATTAATTCTAACGTATTTTTACAAGCAGTAAACCTATAGCGCTTTTTAACCGGCAGAAATGTTCACTTCTTGAGCAGGAAGCGGTTCTTTGGTTCAACACACGGCTGGTCCAATCATCCACAACAGGAAGTCTAATATCTTGAGTGCTGAAACCGGATTAGTGTTCATGTTTGATAAATGCCCCCAGGAGAAACAGTGTAGAGAAGACACAATTAAATGTTTATATAAAAAGCTTTTACCCAGAAGGGACTCATTAGCCCTCATTAATCACGGAAGCACTCAGCAGCAAACACTAAGCAGAAACAATGAAACATCATTAAGAGCGTTTATCCACAAAAATTGTTTAACTCCTGCAGCTTCTTATGGAGGACAAACAGCAATTTAGCAGCCAGTTTCTGCTTAAGAAGAACTAGTTCAGACCTTGTGCAGATTGTGGGAAACATCTGCAACGGTTTAACAAAACAGATCTTAAACCTTTGAACAAACAAAACCAAGTTAATCCGCTGTTTGCTTTTCTGCTTCTTTATCTTCGGTGGCGTCTGAGATGAATGCAGTGGAAGGTGCTTTTTGCATTCATACTGGTGATTAAAGCAGCAAATCTCTCCTACCTGCCGCCAACTCAACTTTCTAACTCAGACAATCCAAGGTGTTTTGTTTGTTCTTTAATCAATGTCCACTGAGGACAAATAACCCCTCAAAATAAAAAAAGAGGTGCCTTTAAGTACCACCTTAATGTTCTGCAACAAGAGGTCCAGCTTCTCCTCACATTTCTTACTGAAATTCATCCAGTTACTGTGCAAAGAGGGCAAGATGTGTGTTACCCCTGAAGAAACATCTGTAGCCAGCACCTGGTCTGATCCGGAGAGACGGCATCCATCCCACTTTGGATGGAGCAGCTCTTCTTTCTAGGAATATGGCCGAATATATCCTCCAAAACACTGACAACCCAGGGTCCAGACCAGGAAGCAGAGTCGTAGTTTAACCCACCTCTCTGCTGCTTCTGTACTGTTACCCACCCATTACCCTATAGAAACAGTGTCTTGCCCACGGCCAAAATTAAATGGATTAAAAGTTAAGCCAACAAAAGCAAATTATGGAAATCTCATAAAAATAAATACAACTTTGACTGAAAATAAATCTATTAAATGTGGTTTATTAAACATAAGATCTCTCTCCTCAAAGACTTTGTTAGTAAATGACTTGATTTGTGATAATCACATTGATTTCCTTTGTCTCACAGAAACCTGGTTGCAGCAGGAGGATTATGTCAGTATAAATGAGTCAACTCCTTCCAGTCATTTACATTTTCACATTCCTAGAAATACTGAGCGAGGAGGAGGAGTTGTAACCATTTTTAGTTCTGATTTACTAATTAGTCCCAGACCAATTGATAGCTACAGTTCTTTTGAACATCTAACCCTTAATTTTCCTCATCCAACTTGCAAAACATTAAGACCATTTTTGTTTGTGGTTTTGTATCGTCCACCAGGCCCTTACTCTCAATTCTTGGATCAGATCTCACATTTTTTTATCTGATTTAATATTAAATACTGATAGGGTTATTATAGTGGGGGACTTTAATATTCATGTAGACACTGAAATTGATAGCCTAAATGCAGCCTTTAATGCTATTTTAGACTCAGTTGGCTTTACTCAAAAAGTACAGGGATCGACCCACTCGGGTAAACACACTTTGGACCTTGTACTGACATACGGTATTGAGTGTGAGGAAATATCAGTCCACCCACATAACCCGGTCCTGTCTGACCACTTCTTAATAACTTTTGAATTTACTTTAACTGACCATCTTAAATCTGAAAGAAATTTTCATTTATCAGACAATGCTGTAACAATTTTTAAAGAATCTGTTCCATTCTTACTTTCCTCAGTGTCTCAGAGTAACACAGTGGATGGCAGCAATTCTATCTCTAACCCTATTTCTAACCTTCCTTTCTTATCCAAAGTCCTTGAGAAAATTGTTGCTAATCAAGTCTTTGAGCATCTAAACAGTAACGAGCTGTTTGAAGAGTTTCAGTCAGGTTTTAGAGCTCATCATAGGACTGAAACAGCACTTGTGAAGGTTACTAATGATATTCTCATGGCCTCAGATAATGGACTGGTGTCTGTTCTGGTTTTGTTAGATTTCAGTGCTGCTTTTGACACAGTCGATCATAATATTCTCCTAGAAAGGCTTTAACATGTTGCAGGGATCAAAGGAACAGCACTAGGCTGGTTTAAATCATTTGTCTGATAGATTCCAGTTTGTTCATCTAAATGATAAATCTTCTTCACTCTCAAGGGTTACTTGTGGAGTTCCACAGGGTTCTGTGCTTGGACCAATTCTGTTCACCATATACATGCTCCCAATTGGTAGAATCATTAGACACCATGGGATAAATTTCCACAGCTATGCAGATGATACACAACTATATTTATCCATAAATCCTGATGAACCCAGTCAGTTAGGTAGATTACAGGCATGTCTGGAAGACATAAAAACATGCATGACCCTAAACTTTTTGCTTTTAAATTCTGACAAGACAGAAGTTGCTGTCTTTGGACCAGAAGTTCTAAAAAAGAAACTGATTAGTCAATCACTTCATCTGGATGGCATTAAATTGGCCTCCAGGAATAACAAAGAACCTCGGCGTTATTTTTGACCAAGACTTGACATTTAAATCCCATATTAAACAAGTTTCTAGGATTTCCTTCATTCACCTCCGGAATATTGCTAAAATTAGAAACATCCCGTCCAGGAGTGATGCTGAGAACCTAGTCCATGCATTTGTTACCTCAAGGCTGGACTACTGTAATTCTTTACTATCAGGTAGTCCACAAAATGCCATTAAAAGCCTTCAGTTGACCCAAAACGCGGCAGCAAGAGTTCTGATGAATATTAAAAACAGATCACATTTCTCCTGTTTTAGCTTCCCTTCATTGGCTCCCTGTTAAATCCAGAATAGAATTTGAAGATCCTTCTTCTTACATATAAAGCCCTTAATAATCAAGCTCCATCATACATCAGAGATCTAATTGTTCCATATGTTCCTAACAGAGCCCTTCGCTCTCAGACTGCAGGTTTACTTGTAGTTCCTAGGATTTCTAAAAGTAGAATGGGAGGCAGATCTTTTAGTTATCAGGCTCCTCTCCTGTGGAACCAGCTCCCAGCTTTAGTCCGTGAGGCAGACACTCTGTTTACTTTTAAGGCCAGGCTTAAAACTTTCCTTTTTGATAAAGCTTATAGTTGGAGTGGCTAAGGTCATCCTGCGCTATCTCTGTAGTTATGCTGCTATAGGCTTAGACTGCTGGAGGACAGACTTACCAATTTTCTTCACTCTGCTACTTCCTTTTCTCCTACTACTCTCCAGTTGTATTACAGTACACTCAGTTATTTCGACTGTTAACTTAGTTTTCTCTCAGTGTTTTTCTCTCCATAGAAGATATACCTGGTCTGGTATCCTGCTTGGCTGCAATGCCCTGTTGGACGGGGGGCATCGACTGGGATGATCCTCTCAGTAACTGAACATCCACTGTGTCCTGTTATCAACTTTTTACTTTCTGTAACATAGAAAGTTCTCTTATATCAGATCTTCTGTTCCTTCTGTGTTTCTGCTCTGTCTTCTCAAACCCCCAGACGGTCGTGGCAGATGGCCGCTCCTACTGAGCCTGGTTCTGTTGGAGGTTTCTTCCTGTTAAAGGGGAGTTTTTCCTCTCCACCGTCGCTACATGCTTGCTCAGTATGAGGGATTGCTGAAGGATTGCTGTGGTTGGAAAGTCTGCATCAACGGGGCCCAACCTCACGCCAATGACTGACGCAATCTGCTGGGATTCCTTAAATAGGAAACTTTTTAACTGATTGGAATGTTTGTATAAATGTATTGAAATGACTTCTTGTTAAGTGCCTTGAGATGACATCTGTTGTGAATCGGCGCTATATAAACAAACTGAATTGAATTGAAATCATGTTGGACCAAAACAGTCTCATGCAGCCAAGATACATTTTCTAAGTTATCAGGAACTTGAAGCAAGGAGGTTCGGCCGCAGAGAGGGTTTCAGAACATCCAAAAAGGTCTGGAAATCTCCAGGGGGAACCTGAGGCATGTTGCCACCAGTGCAGAGCTTGCTCAGCAGTGGCAGATGGTGGACAACCAGAAGACCAAAGGATATAGCGAGCGCTGCAGGAAGCACAAGACTATCCAACAAGCTCCAAACGCCAGTGTCAATTTGTTTTTCAGTGAATCTCAGAAACAAACATTTGAGTCAGAACTTTAATTCAAACAAATTGCTAAAAATGCCAAATTTGATCCTTTAAAACACTAATTCTAAGCCAGAGACGTCAAGTTCTTTGCAAATCATCAGTTAAACAGATTAAGAAATTCGCTGATGAGCTTTAAAGTTCTCAAGTAGTCAAAATGTTTTTCAAAATAACCAAAGAAAGATTTAATATTCACCTTAGGAGTGATTAACCCTATCCAGGCTACTTACCGAGTTTTCCCCTCAAATTCTCAGTTCACACCCAACAGAACCTCGAAATATATATATATATATATATATATATATATATATATATATATATATATATATATAATAGTCTCAAATATTTTTTGGCATTCAAAACTTTTTTCTATGATTGAAAATTGTTTTCTTTATCAAAGTGATTTTTTTAATGAACATACTTTTTGTTTGAAACAACTTCTTTTTTGATTGAATTATAAAGACACAAATGTCCTAACCATAATATAGCCCAAACGCAAAAAAGAATACTTCAATCAAAGAAAACATTTTCAATCAAAAAAACGAGTTCAAATGCAATTTTTGGAGTCTCAAAATTTCTATGATTCAAAATTTTTTTTTTTATTGAAAATGCATTTTTTTTTTTATTGAAGCCCTTTTTTTTGATTGAATAATACACAAATGTCCTACCCATTAATTTGACCCAAACACAAAACAACATTACTTCAAAACAAAAAAGCTTCACTTCAATCAAAGAAAAACTTTGTTTTAGATGCCTTTTTTTTTTACTCTCAACTAGGCTATATTTTTGCATTCAAACACTTTATTTCTTTGATTGAAAAGTGTTTTGGATTGAATAATAAAGACACATCTACCTCCACAGGTCAGTACAAGCACCAAAGCGATCGCTATCTGCCCCCAACTATTCATTATACGCGTGGTGGTGTTGTCTTTGGATATAGGAAGATTAACCGGAAATGACGCATACTGCGTCTTAAGGTTGTCCCCACGTCCAGACCGTGTCCAGACTCTTTACATCGGGATATACCAATTGATTACAAATTCCATGTGTGACCATAACCCGAATATTGGCTGCATGTAAACGATATGCCGATACGCGTTTACATGACCAAATATATTCAGGTTAGAAAAGGGATACCCCCAGGTGTAATATTCGGTTGTTGTTTTTTGCCGGTGTTTACATGGCCGTGCGTAACCGGGTTACTGGTAATATTCCGGTTTTGGACGAGTTATTGGGCTGCATGTAAACGCAGCCATTCAGACTCCCAGTCGGATCTTTAGGTTTTAGTTTAACGTGACAGGAATAAGCAGATTGAGTTCATATTTAGGAGGGACCCATTGTTGTTAAAAAAAAAAAACAACAAAAAAACGCCAACTAGTAACTTATATAGGATACGTTCCCTTAATCAGCCACATGCTCATAAAGGGGCATCAATCCGACTATTTCAGTCTTCATTGACTGATATCTGATTTACTGAATTACAGCAAGCCGAAGTACACAGCAACAGTCCCTGCTTTTACGCAACACACATTGGAAAATGTTTTGACCATTTTGTTTAAATTTCCCACTTGACTGAAATAGCCTAAAAAGACATATGGAAATATTATAGATTGCAAGAAATAAGCAAAGCTATTGATTAAATGTCTTCTTGGAGGGACATGTTTAGTTGAAACAGAGAAACACAGGTGCAGCTGAACCACAAGGCTTATGTTCCAGCCACAGGTGACAGATTAGAGTTGGTACATACCCAGAAGAGGAAGTTGAAGAAAAACATGACATATTTGACGCACTGCATTCCCTTCATGGCTCTCGGATCTGGATTTAAACCTTGCTTAAGGAGAAAAATACGAGCTTCCTACTGGACTCGGCGAAGGAGGGAAAAGGAGAGCTGGCTTTCAGTGAGACAGAACCACACCCTTGCGAGGTTCACCTGGCTGCTGAGGAGAAAAGAAAGGGCCTAGAGGTAAGGGGTGGGTCCAACAGGGTGGCTGAGTGGGTGGAGAGTTCCTGCAGTGGTTTTCCACTCGTAATTACGTTGGTTTACAGCTCAGACTGCAGGTGAAAGTAATTAACAGACTCCGAGGACCAGAACCAGGCCTTCAACAACCGAACCAGGGCAGGAATTATTTCCAGTCCAAACTGTAAAGAGGAGAAGATATCAACTGGGAGCTGATTTAAAGCTGAAAACTAGTGATAGATAGAGGTGAGGCTTCATGACGCACTGAAGCTTTTCCATCCAATTGGTCGTCTCGAGATGTTGCTACATTTGCTCTACTGCACCATCTAGTGGACAACACAAGTAAAACAGGCACAGTGATTCGAATGAGATGTGTGAAGCTTTAAGCTGAATTAATAAAGTAGGGATGATTGTGATAGCCTTTCTATGTACGTACATATAGGCATTATACATCATTGGAAAGCTAAGATGCTTGAGATTCAAATGATGCCAATCAAGAATACAATCGTAATTGTAAAAGGTGTTTTCAAATCTTTTTGTAATGTCCAACTCATCATTCGAAGCTTCATATCATTGACAGAACAGAGCCATCCGGAACAAAAACTGTCTTTTTACATCCAAAAGGGTTCAATAATTTACTCAAATAAAATAGTTAGTCCACCAATTAATCTTCAACCCACAACCCCATAGCAATTTAGATTTTACTGATTTAAACAACTTCTGACCAGTATCTAACTTACCATTTTTAAGCAAAGTTTTAGAAAAACTTGTTTTAATTCAACTTAATAATTTTATTAACGCTCATAATGTCCTAGAGAAATTTCAGTCTGGTTTTAGGGTGAACCACAGCACACAGACGGCTCTTTTAAAGATTTTAAATGATTTTAGATTAAATTAAGACGCTCAGAAGGTGACAGTGTTGGTTCTACTGGATCTAAGCGCTGCCTTTGATACAGTAGACCACACTATTCTTTTAACCCGTTTAAAACAGATCGGCCTCTCTGGTGCTGTTCATAAATGGTTCACATCCTATCTCACAGACAGGACTTTTATGGTAAGTTTAGATACCTGCTCCTCTAGGGTCCATAGGATTACATGTGGTGTTCCCCAGGGTTCAATTTTAGGCCCAGTGCTTTTTAACCTTTATATGCTCCCTCTTGGCAGTGTCATCAGGAGACATGGAGTTAACTTTCATAGTTATGCTGATTATACACAGCTGTACATCTCCATGTCTACCGATGACACACGGCCAATGGATGCACTTTTTAACTGCATTTTAGACATTAAATCCTGGATGGCAGAAAACTTTCTCCAGCTCAACCAGGACAAAACTGAAGTTTTAGTCATCGGTCCTGAGGCTCAGAGAGAGAAACATTTACCAAAACTACAATCACTGTCTTTTAATCCTTCTTTACAAGTGAAGAACCTGGTTAAAATAGGTTTTTATCACTTAAAGAACATTGCCAGAGTCTGCCCCATTCTCTCTCGGGCCAACATGGAGACGCTGATGCTTTTATCTCCAGTAGGATTGATTATTGTAATGCCCTGCTTTCAGGTCTTCCCAAAAAGACTACCTCAAGTTTACAGCTTTTTCAAAATTCAGCAGCACGTGTCCTGACTAAGACCAGGATGCATTACACCAGTCTTAGAATTTTTAAGTGTCTTAATGGTCTTGGGCCTTCTTATCCTTCGGAATTGCTTTTACCGTATGAACCTTGGCGGTCTCTGCGCTCCTCTGCAGCCGTCTCCTTGTCACCCCCAAAGTCAGGACACACAAGCATGGCGAGGCGTCTTTCCATTATTATGGCCCTCACCTCTGGAACAGGCTACCTGAGGACCTCAGGGCCGCAGAGAACCTTCATGTTTTTAAGAGCAGGCTCAAGACTCACCTTTTTAGCCTAGCTTTTAACTGATTATTATTTATTAAATCTGTTTAGTTGCTCTGCATGTTTTATTTGATTGAATTATTTTTAGTTTAGCTTTCAGCTGGCTATTTATCAATTATTGTTATCTGCTTTGCATTTTTATTTGATCATGTCTTATAATTGTTTAAATTTTTATATTTTAACTTATTTTAGTCTTCCTTTCAGTGTTTCCTCTGTGGGAGCCCTCTGCCTCGGGGGCGGTGGTCGGCTGTGGCTGCCTTGGTGCTCTCCAGGTGGTGCTTGGGTGGAGGTGGGGGTACCAGCCCTCCCTCCTCTGGGCTCCCTGGGTCAGTGCCTTGGCTGCTGTTGTTGATCTGCTGCTGCCGATGTAGATGGCTCCCATGAAGACGTTTCCTGGCTCATCTGTGCTCAGCCCGTTTTGCTTTTGTTGTGGGTCATTTTTAATCTGTAAAGCACTTTGAGAAGCTTTGTTGTGGTTTGAAAAGCGCTTTATAAATAAAGTTTGATTTGATTGATATCTGCCGCTAAAAAACTGAATATTTTTACAGATGCTTCTCTCATAAAGTTCTCATCATGACTTCGGTTAGAATACTCTAAATATTTTAAAGCATTTTTGGTAAAAACTGCTGAAAATTCAAATGGTTAAAGAATAAAAAAAATAAATTAAATTTTTATTGTTTTGTTTTTTTGTCTTCAGTGAAGATAATCTGAATTGTCTTGCGATTACGGATTATTTCCAGAGTCCAGTGATGTTTTCAGGGGATTTTTACAAAGAGAAGCTGCAAAGGAAGGGAAATAACTGATATTTATTTCGGTTTATCCATTACTGAGTTGATTAACCAGAGCAAACTGTCTCTGAGACAAATAAACATATTGAGGAATACTGTAGTCACTATTTTTCTGCCGTCTGCCAGTATCTGTACCAACAGTAACAGAGGCAGAGCAGTTCTCGGTGTAGAAACAACCTTCTGGTTCCTCAGAAGAGATCTGAGCCTCCACAGGTGTATTAACAGTCCACTGGGAATGCTGCTGGATGAGGTAACTGGAGCTGCTCTCTGTTCCCAGTTAAACCCAACAACGGTAGCTTTGTTTCCCAGCTGCTGCTGAGGCCTGTTGTTCATTCCTCAGTCACTGCAGAAGTATGCTGTCAGCCAGATTAATCAATAACTGATTGTTTATCGGACGGATCTGAAAACATGCCGTAGTCTGATATCTTGCAGAGCAGCGAAGCTTCTTGTGAGTTTCTCAGATCTAATCTCGTTTATGGTGCAGTTAGAAGATGAATGGACTGATTGCTCAACCTGGTTCACCTGTGACCAAAGGATGGCCTAAGTGCTGCCCCCCTGTGGCAACTATCTGAACTCATACAGGCCCAACAGATGTTCATTTGAAGATGAATTTTGAGACATTTTTCAAGCAAACTTCCATGTAAAGATGAATTAAAGATGGATTAAGACTTGTTATGGCAAGGCAAGGCAATTTTATTTGTAGAGCACACTTTCAACAGCAGGGTAATTCAAGGTGCTTTACATGATTTGGTGATTTAAAAAACAAAAACAAAAAAACAATGGATATTAAAAGTAAAAGAAACACACATTACACATGATACACAATAAAGTAAGAGAAAGATCATGTTATGTATCTTATTGGGATTTTAGGTGATAATCCAACACAACATAGGGCATCATTGTGAGGTGGAAGATTATTTTTTTTAAATACAAAAAGAAATTCATATAATAGAAATCTAAAGGGCGTGGCTTGCAGTTGTCTTTAACATATCCACTCTGTTACTCCTTAATAAAATCAGGTACAATCAATTGCCTAGCGTTTTTGGTGCCTAGACGTTCACACAAATGTTTCAGATCATAACATTTGTTTTGCTGTCACACAAATGATGAGTTATTGAAATAAAACTCTCCAAACAAATCTGCCTCAATGGGGAAAAGTAATCACCTCCCTTTTTAAATTATGAATAAAATGGGACAATATATGTTTAATATATATATATAGTATGATGTAAGTAAGTAAGTAAGTAAGTAAAGTTTATTTATATAGCGCCCTTCACAGACCAGGGTCACAAAGCGCTTCACAATTAAAAACATACACAGAAAACAGTACATATACAAGTCAGTTTCAGAAACAAGTACAAACGAAGGCATCATTAAAATAATACACAAAGGGCTATGGGGTGAGGCGAGAACGCCTGCCTAAACAAATGAGTTTTCAGTTGGGACTTGAAACTGTCCAATGACTCTGACATTCGCAGAGACTGGGGAAGCTCATTCCAAAGGCGAGGAGCAACAGCCTGGAATGATCTGTCTCCTCTAGTTTTAAAACAAGTGCAGGGGGACCATCAACAGGTTCTGAGAGGAGGACCTCGGGCTCCTGTTTGAGACGTATGGCAGCATCAGGGCCTTAATGTATTCGGGCACCCGGCCATGAAGGGCCCTGAAAGTCAGCACCAGAATTTTAAAATTAATTCTATGTGCGACAGGGAGCCAATGTAAGGATTTCTAAATTGGAGTAATATGGGCTCTCCTATGGGTGCGGGTCAAAAGCCTCGCAGCAGAATTTTGGACTACTTGCAAAGGAGCCTAATCTTTTTTACTGAGACATATAAGCAGGTTGTTACAATAGTCCAGTCGCGAGGAAACAAAAGCATGGACAACCATCTCGAGCTCTTGGCTTGAGACCATATGTCTGAGCTTAGAGATGCTGCGCAGATGGAAGTTACAATTTTTGATGAGCTGTTTGGTGTGTCGTTCAAGGGACATCCCTTCATCCAAAGTTACTCCAAGGTTCCTCAGACTTCTTTTTACGGAGCTGCTGAGGTCGCCAAGGTGCTGGGTAATAAGAGGCACAACACTGTCCGGGGCTATAACTAGAGTTTCCGTTAGAGTTGGCAGCCATCATGATGTCGCTAGACACTTTCAGTAATGCTGTTTCAGTGGAATGAAACTTCCTGAAACCAGACTGTAATGGGTCAAAGACATTGTTCGCCTCCAAGAACGCTGTTAATTGATTGCAGACCAACTTTTCCAGGATTTTAGCCAAGAACGGGATCTTTGATATAGGTCTAAAATTCTGAAGATCGGTTGGATCCAAGCTAGGTTTCTTCAATTGCGGTTCCACAACGGCGTGTTTAAGAGAGCATGGGAATACACCAGCTGAAAGTGACATGTTAAACATTTTAGTTATCAACGGTCCGATTGAATCTAAAATATTAACAAAGAGCCGGGCCGGAACAACATCCAGACGGCAGGAGGACACTTTCATGCTGTTTATAGTGGATAAAAGATCCACTTGAGTGACTTCCTTGAAGGATGACCAGCTCCGAGGCGGAGGGTCAGCATGAGCTTGAGTGGGGGTAGGAGAGGAAGGAAGTTTTTTTGTTTTTTTTTATCTCTCTAACCTTGTCAATAAAGAAGTTCAGGAACTCATTGCAACCTGCCCTGCACTGCACGGCTACAGCAGCAGCAGGAGAGACCATGTAACTGATTGTGTCAAAGAGCACTTTGGGGTTTCGCTTATTGGAGGCAATCAATTGGTGAAAATATTTAGATCTGGCCTCATCTAATAGGTCATTTAGAGAGGAGACAATGTCCCTTAGATGTAGTCTATGAACTTCAAATTTGGTGGCATGCCACAAGCGTTCAATTTTAGGGCAATGATCTCCGAAGATTCACAATATTGTCGTTAATCCAGGGACACGACTGTTTACGCTCCAGATTGTTTGTTTTAAAAGGTGCTACTTGGTCCAAGATGGTAGCACAGTGACTATTAAAAGTTGGGATGCACCGATATGAAAATTTGGGCCGATACCGATGTCCGATATTAATCCCGCTGTTATAGCCGATAACCGATACGCACCGATATGGTACTTTCGATACCGTGGAAAATCAACCACACCATCTACATCGCTTCTCTGCTTGAGTTAAACACCCCCACATTCCTGCGCCGCATCACTATCGCTGTCAGATGACCAAACAAACACCACATGGATACCACCCCCCCCCCAAAAAAAACACAGACAGAAACGTCAAAAAGATGGAAATAAATCATTGGTTTTTAATATCGGCTCTCTGTTACTAATCGGACTGATGCCGATATGTTAAAAAACGCCTAACATCGGCCGATACCGATGTTGAGGCATTTATATCGTGCATCCCTAATTATAAGAGAGCATGAGCTCATCGATTTCAGTGCAGACATTAACAACAGATGAGTCATAGCTTTCACAGAACCTTTCTGCAGTTGACTCTGTAATAATCCTCCTCTCCACTTTAACAGGTTCAGAAGACCCCAATAAATCAAAAAACACACCAAAATGGTCACTTAGGTGCACATCCTCTACACTCACATTGGCCACCTGCAGGCCGAGTGTAAAAACCAGATCTAAAGTGTGTCCTTTCAAATGAGTGGGGCCTGAGACATGTTGTGTGAAGTTAAAAGCTTCTGTCATGGATAAAAAAATCCGCTGGTGGTCCAGAAATATCTTCGATGTGCAGGTTAAAATCCCCAAGGATTAAGACTTTCTCCAGTCTTAAAATGGATGAAAGAAAGTCAGTAAAATCAGCTAAGAAAGCACCCGCAGGGCCATGGGGACGGTAAATTAAAAATGTCACAAGCCACACCCTGACCTGATAGCTGCCGGACCTGTAAAATCAAGATATCATCTAAATACAACCAGTCTGACAACATGAAGTAGGCTAAAAGATCTCAAAAAGTAAAACGTCGTATCCTGAGTTAAAGATTTAAAAACAGATGAGAAACAAAGTCATTGACATCTATCAGACTGGAAAGAGTTACAGAGCTATTTTTAACCCCAAGGAGATCCATTATTGTACAAATAGAGAAAATACGAAACAGATTTACTCCAAGAGCTCATCGGTGACTCATCCAGGAGGTCACAGGAGAAACCAGAACAACATCTAAAATGAAAGCAGAGCAAGAAGGACAAAGTTCAAACCCTCTCTTCCATTTATCATAAAATGCCAGGATCATATCCCCTAATCCAACGTCTCGCTGCATGGCTTTCTGACCAATACGGCCAGACAGATTTAAAGACGAGGTGGATTAGCAGTGCTTGCCAATAGCTGATGGAGTCATCCAGGACATTTCACTGTGGAATATTGTCTCTGCTCTGCGGAAATTGAGCAGTGAGCGTATCCATGATAGTCATGAGAGTGTTAAACAGCAACAGTCTTTGGTCAGAGGTGTCTTTAGGTTTGTTGCCAACTGCTACTGGAGATCCTTTCTGCCCATTTAATTTCTCTTTGGGAGAAATAATGTCATTTTGAATCGAATTTCAATCAGAATCAGCAGAAATGTCTTCAGCTAGCTACATGACTGGTGGACATGTTGGATATGGGACAGAAATAACTAAAGACAATTTCTAGATGAATTTCACATTTACCCCCCAAAAAATAGCTTGGATATTCTCTGATGTCAAAAAGTTGTATACGGATCATTTTCAATGTGATAATAAACTAAAATATTAATTAACTTTAAGAGTAACGTGCAGAAATCAGTCTTATTTACTTCTTCTGTTAGTGGTCATAATGTTATGCCAGATCAGTGTGTATATGTTAACATCTGTAAAAGCTTTTTTTTCCCTACCCATGTGTTATATACCACTTCTTTTCAGCTTTCAGTTTCTACGCTCCTCTAATCTGGAACAAACTTCCAGAAAACTGCAAAGCTGCTGAAACTCTGAGTTCTTTTAAACCACGGCTAAAAACGCATCTGTTCAGAGCTGCCTTTGAGTCATGCTTTTATGTTTTTTGTTTTCTTACATTATATACTTTGTAATGCCTTGATGCATCTGTGTGTGCTTCTTGCTTTATTGCTGTTTTTACTTTAAATGCTTTGTGTTTCACTGCTATTTTTATTTCACCACTTAATCACGTAAAGCACCTTGAATTACATTGTTGTTGAAAGTGTTGCTATACTAATAAAATTGCCTTGCATCATGCAAGCCTAATTAAATCGAACTATTTACATTTTTTTATCAAAGTTTTCTCTTCCGCTGCTATGAAATGAAATCGTTGTACTGTAAAAAAAAAATAAAGTTACATGCAAGTTAGTCGTTTTTCTAACCAAAGGAGGGGAAAAAAACCCATCGCAGGCGTTTAAAACCCCCGCATATTATTGGATTCACTCACCCAAAAGACAAAGTTGAAGATAAAGAGAGCATATTTGACACACAGCTCCCAGCTGGACAGAGCGGTCATCTCTGCGGTGTCCTTTAAACCTGGTAAAACGGAGAGAAATCCAGCTGTTTATCCGGCCGCCTCGGTTCTCGGGCTCGATCCTCTCGTCTTCCGTTCGGCTGCGTTCGGAAACTTCCGTCAGGATTCGGTGGTTAAAGCTGGGAGGGGAGCACGTGACCGAGCGACTCCTACAGAAATACAAGGGGGAAAAAAAAAAAGAGTCTTTCTCTGTCGTTTCTTTGTCCTTTGTTTAAACTTCGCCTCTTTACAAAACTCATTAAAAAAAAAACAATTAAAGCACGTTAATTAACAATTCATTCATAAACAGTTTAGTGCAATTCATTAGCACTCAGTCTCTGAGGTAACCAAACACTTGCGACTAGTTTAGTCGGTTTTATTTGTATAGCACATTTTAGAGCTTCACATGATAAAAACACATCATTTTTAAAAAAAGGACACAAAACGTTACAGTGGCAAAACGAAGAGAAGTGATGAAAAGCTGAAATCCACACCTGAATCAATGACGTTCCAGGGAATATTAATAAAGGTTTAAATAAATTGGTTTTTAGCCTTGATTTAAAACAGCTCAGTGTTTCAGCAGCTTTGCAGTTTTCTGGAAGTTTGTTCCAGATAACAGAAGCATTAAAACTGATAGCGGCTTCTCCATGTTTGGTTCTAATTCTAAGGATGATTACTAGACTAGAGTCGGTAAGTTGCTATAGTAACAGTAGATCTTCATCATACTTTGGTGCTAATCCATTCAATGATTTATAAACTAGTAGGAGTATTTAGAAGTCTATTCTCTGAGCTACAGGGAGCCAGTATAAGGACTTTAGAACTGGGGTGATGAGCTCTACTTTCCTGGTTCTAGTGAGGAACACGAGCAGCAGCGTTCTGGATCAGCTGCAGCTGTCTGGTTGACTTTTTAGGCAGACCTGTGAAGACACTGTTGCAGTAATCAATCCGACTAAAGATAAACGCATGGAGGAGTTTTTCTAGGTCCTGTTGCAAAATCAGTCCTTTAATCCTAGAGATGTTCTTCAGGTGATAGAACGCTGACCTTGTTATTGACCTTTATGTGACCCTGGAGGTTCAGGTCTGAGTCCATTACTACACCTAGATTTCAGGCCTGATCAGTAGTTTCTAGCTGGATTAACTGAAGCTGTGTGCTGATTGTTGATCGTTCCTATTTAGGTCCAAAAATAATTACTTCTGTTTTGTTTCTATTCAGCTGAAGAAAGTTATAGCACATCCACACATTGACCAAATTAGATAGATATTTAGTAATTACTAACCCCAGTTTTGTTTTTGTTTTTACAAAAACCAACTGAGTTCTTTGTGTTAAATGTACTTAAATACCCCATGCTTGGGATAATTTTGGGATTCATTTGATTAAAGTGCAGGTTTGGTTAATCTTATTGGATGACCTGATTTTAGATCAAAATGAGAGCTTCCAAAGTCAAGCCATTCATTTCAGTAGTTTTTTATTTATTTAAAAACCCAACAACTATAACTTACTTTTTGTGGGGTCTTGTGTTTCGGGAAGATTCGGGACAAAGCTTGCTGGCTCAGCATTCCTAAGCTTTTTTGTCTACACATTATATCACACTAGTTTGACCAGCTCATATTTTTTTGATAACTCAGTTCTACAACGGCGGTAATTGGTATAGTTTGCAAACACACACTTTAAACGTAGTCACCCACTACAATATGCAGAATTCTGATTGTTTATTGGTGGTCATCTTCTTATGCATAAGTGAAAATCATTCCAGACTCAGAGGAAATATGTCGTCGAGTTGAAATAAATATCGTTATTCATCCTCCGGCAGAAAGCGAGAGAAAGCGCTGGTCAGAGCAGTGCTTTGGGGGTTTAAAACCATGTTAATATGGCACAAATAAAAACAATCCAAGCTCTCCAGGTGCCAGTGTTTTACTTATGGTACTCAAATTTCTTTCTGAAAATAATGTTTCATGTTGCTGAAAATGATCACAGTTACACATTTATTTGTGTTCAGATTAATTTCATTTAGGTTTTAAAGAGTAACTGCTGTAAAAACATAATTTTGTTACCCTGATCCGGACGCTTTGTCTAGCTGGCTCTGGACAGGACTAAACACAGAAGTCCATTTTTGGTTTAATACTTTTAAAGACTACCACAGCTACACATTTGGACGATTGTCAGACTGATTTTACTGATAAGAGCAGTGGTTCCCAAACTTTCCAGCATCTGACCCACATAATAAAAATGTAAGAGGGTTGTGACCCCGACTCTTGGTTGAGCATACAAACATTTTTACTGTGTCAGGTAACAAGTGGTAACACACAACACAATCAGGACCAAGAGTCAATATATTGGCCAATGTTTTGCTTTTATTTATTTTTCCAACCTTGTTATTTTTTATCTTTTACAGCATCTATACAATGCAAGTGCTTTCTCATCAACATTTTTGGTATTTAGGTAAATTTATGAAGACGACCTCATGACCCCAGACTTACATACTCATGACCCCAACTTGGGGAACTACTGTTTTAGAGAGTAGCTGCTGTGAAACGCTGCTTGGTAATCATGATCAACGCCGATCAGAGCTCCAATTTGTCTCTCTTCAGCCACAGGCATAAGTAAAGGTGACAAAATGTTTGTTAAATAATCTAAAATCTGTTGCAAGGAGACATTTCAATCGTGATCGGAGGGATTTTATCCATGTTATAGTGTTTGACCGGCGTAAAAGGTGAAAGGTTAAAGTTTAATGGCTCTAAAACAAACCAGAGCTTCCTCTTTCTACACCAGTAAATGTGAGGGGAAAGAAAAGTGTGTTGGCAACATTAATTGTAAAATTTGTTAGATGTTTACATTTTCCAAAATTTAAAGCAACTTAGTTTATATTTTCAAATGTATTTATTTCTTTTCTTGTCCCATTGAAACAAAAGTTGAAGCTACAAAGGGATTAGAGTTTGGGGTAGATATAGTACCTTATGAAATCTTGACTCATTTAAAGTTGGGTCTTTTGCCATCCACAGTTTTTGACCCATCTAACATGGACTCTAGTCCTCTGAACGTCTGCTTTGGTATTTGGCACCAAGCTGTCAGTAGCAGATCATTCAAACGACTAGAACTTTCCAACACATAGGAATAGTTTTCTTTTTTTTTTAAAATGAAAGAACGACACACTTTTAGAGCTTAAAGTAACTGAACCAAAACACAAGATTTAATTTGCAGATGTTGAACTTTGAGCCTCGTTATTAGTGCGCGAAGGTCAACGTCGACTGAAACCAGCATTGGAGTGTCACGAGGCTACATATTCTCGCTGTCTGTGCGGGGAAACGGGACTTTTTTCTTCTTCTTTCGCAGAACAAAGGCAGCAGTGTGAGTGCTCAGCCCACCATTGTTGTTTTGCAGCTGCACGCAAACACACAGGGACGGCAATGATGGAGGAGGGCCTCAGCTGACCAGATCCGGAGAAATGCGTCCGTGAAGGGAGCTAAAGCTCCACAAACACTGAAATATTCCGGAAAAAAAAACAACCTTTACGTTTCAATGATAAATACGACGCTTTGTACTCGATAGACAACCTGTACATCAAAAACATGAATATTTTGATAAAATCACATAAAAACAAATATTTCAAACTAGCAGATAAGAAGTGAGCTGTAGTATATTTCATTAGTGTTCACATTCATGTGGGCTATCATGAAACTTTGAAGTTTTATTGACTTCTTGTTAAACTGATTTAAGATGAAAAGAAGCTTCATGTTGGGGAAATAAAGAATAAGATGAGTTTGAATTTTCCTCTGTGCTTTTTTAGTGTGTCTGTTTCCTCACAGGGTCTATATAAAAGACTCTCAGAAAGCGCTTAAAACAACGCTGCCTTCATCTCTGTCATGCTGTGGATGTGAGGGACTCTGTTCATCTTTTGACTCAAAGCGCCCATTTAAAAGCTGCGGCCTCCACACGCCTCCGTCAGTGCAGTGCAGAGGAAAAAAGAGACAGAAAAAGACACAATATCTTTTTTTGGGAGGGATTTATCCTTGTTCAAATTAACCTAGGATGTTCCCCACAACATATTAGAAGATTAAACCCAAAAGTAAAAGATATGTGGTATTCACATACTTTGGTTTAAATAAACATTGTTTTACATTAACTGTACTTTGGCAGCCTCTACTGGCAGTAGGGTGTAACAACATCCATAAAACATAAAAGTGATAGAAAAAAATTTACGTTTTATGTAAATAGCTAAAAATGGAGAGGGTATAGTGAAACTACATCGAGTGCCAAAAGAATTACAATGCAATAAATAAATAAAATATCATGAAATATTTTAGATGTTGTATTTTTAAATAATATTTTTTAAATCATTAAAATGCACGGATAATTGTACACAATAATAAATATTTTATTTTTGAAGGTCTTTCAAATCGTAAAATTATGACATGTTAAAGCATTAAATAATCATTGTCTTATTTATATTTGTTAGTTCCTGTAAAATAATATAAACCAGCTCCAGACCAATTGCACTGATTAAAATGACTATAGTAAAGGCTAGCAAATAAATTCTAATTTTATAACTAAGATTATAATAAATACACTTAATTACAATCTAATCAAATAACTACTTTGTTGTTTTAAGTATATTTTAATTATAAATAATATTATTTGTGTATTAATATTTAATAATATTGGGAATTTTTATATCAATTTTAATTAAAGAAACATTAAAGTGCAAATTTAGGATTCATTTATTTTGTGAATAGTTGCAGTCCTAAATTTTAAGTTAATTAATTTAACATGTAAATATTTATTGTGTTTAAATATTTTTATATTTAAATAAATACAATTATGTTTCATTTTACTAAGGAAGTATGATTATTCACAGTTTTTTCTAATTATAACACTTGTAAGATATTTGTTTATTACATTGTGACAGTTAAAGGCAATCGTTATAAATGTACATTAAAATGACATAAAATAAACTGAGCAGACGATGCTGTCTGGTACAGATTTCAATCAAAACTTTTAAAAAAACAAATCTAATTAATTTAAAAAAACAGTTTATCTTCAAGCCAATCAGCTGCGCTTCAGGGAAAGACGCGGACCAATCAGAGAGCTGTGCGCGCTGATGTACAGTAAGAGGAGGTTCACCTGTTTGGTGCACAAGTTCACTACATGCGCGGCTTCCAACATTACTAAAGGACGAACCGGAAAGATGGACGGCGAACCAGAACCGCTTCACTTCTCTATCCGCTTCAGAAGTTAACGCCTCGAAGTTCCGCAGACGGACCCGGGCGGGTCATGGCTCGGAGCGGCTCCGAATCCCTCCCCCTCCTTCCCCGCCGGAACGTCCGGCTGGACTCCTTTCTGAAGCGGAACACGGAGCGGGCTCTGTACGAGCGGATCCGAACCTACGAACCGTGCGTGGTGGTGTCAGGGGTCATCAACAAGGTCTATATGTATGCGGTGCTGAGTGACGAGCGCGTGTACCTGACGGAGTACCCGCCGCGCGCGCTCACAGCAGCCGTGAGCTTCGGGCGCGTGCGCGACATCGAGCTGGTGAGTTTAAAACTTACAAAAAAAAAGAAAGAAAAAAAGAAAGAAAGAAAGACAACAAAAAAGTATTTTTTATTGTTGAAATTTAGCCATAACAGACGTGCATCACCAAACAAATAAAAATAAAAAAATAGGCGATAGACGGGTTACAATGATCTGAAATGATTAAAACTGTGTTTTATTTATGGCAAACGCAATTTTATTTGTATAGCAAACTTTCAACAACAAGGCAATCCCAGGTGCTTTACATAAAAACAAATAAAGCATAAAACACAAAAAACAAATGACATGAAAACATAACCCAAAGGCAGCTCTAAACAGACACGTTTTTAGTTGGGATTTAAAAGAACTCAGTGTTTCAGCAGCTTTGCAGTTTTCTGGAAGTTTGTTCCAGATTAGAGGAGCATAGAAACTGAAAGCTGCTTCTCCATGTTTGGTTCTGATTCTAGGGATGTTGAGAAGACTGGAGTTAGAGGACCTGAGTGGTGGTCGGGGGGGGGGGGGGGGGTTGCTATAGTAACAGTAGATCTTCAACATACTTTGGTGCTAAGCCATTCAATGATTTATAAACTAGTAGAAGTATTTTGAAGTCTATTCTCTGAGCTACAGGGAGCCAGTGTAAGGACTTTAGAACTGGGGTGATGTGCTCTACTTTCCTGGTTCTAGTGAGGAACACGAGCAGCAGCGTTCTGGATCAGCTGCAGCTGTCTGATTGACTTTTTAGGCAGACCTGTGAAGACGCTGTTGCAGTAATCAATCCTACTAAAGATAAACGCATGGATGAGTTTTTCTAGGTCCTGTTGCGACATCAGTCCTTTAATCCTAGAAATGTTCTTCAGGTGATAGAAGGCTGACCTTGTTATTGACCTTTATGTGACCCTGGAGGTTCAGGTCTGAGTCCATTACTACACCTAGATTTCAGGCCTGATCAGTAGTTTCTAGCTGTATTAACTGAAGCTGTGTGCTGACTGTTGATCGTTCCTCTTTAGGCCCAAAAGTAATTATTTCTATTTTGTTTCTGTTTACCTGGAGAAAGTTATGACACATCCATCCATTGATTTCCTCAATGCATTTACTTCGGGTTTGGATGGGTTCTAAGTCACCTGGTGACATCGTAATGTAGAGCTGAGTGTCATCTGCATAGTTATGGTAGCTAATCTTATTGGTTGTTATAATCTGGGGTAGTGGGAGCATTTAGATATTAAATAGGATGCAGATTTTAAGTTGACTACAAATTTAGGGTTCATATTGTTCACATTGATCATAATGGGCAAGGATCGTATCACCAACCCACAACATATTTCTGCCCGGCTTTCTAAATATACAACCAGACAGAAATTTTAAGAAATGCGGCAAATAACATGAGGTGGATTAGCAGTGGTTGCCAACAACGGATGGTGTCATGCGGAATATCATCTCTGCTGACCGGAAATCTTTTACGTTTGTTTAGAGGTTTTGTTTTTTTGTTTGTTTTTTCCAGGTCTGGATAAACATGGGGGGGGGGGGGGGGGGGGTGGATACAGGTTAAACAATGTTTGGATTTCCAAATTAAATTAAGTTCCATCTTTTGTTTCATGTGTTGTTCAACCCATCCTGTTTCTTGTGCTTCCCCATAAACAGTGTGGACATATATGACAGAGATCCATCCATGGGAACATTTCTATTTATGTGTTTAGCCAGAACTAACTGATTGATTGGCATTACTCAGTTAATTTGGGGGGGAAAAAAAACTTATGAGGTGGTTATTTGTTTTTGAGATTTTAGCATTGCTGTTTGAACTTTCTCGAGGTTATGTAATGGCCTAAATGTTCATCTAAAAACTCTGCAGGTCAGATTAAATAAATCCACCTCAAAAAGTACTTAACATTGTTAAGATTTAATGTTACAGATGGTCATTTTTTTTGGTCGCTTCAACGAGAGCAGAGTTTGACCTAATCTGCAAGAAGAAATTAGTCAAATATGAGCTAAAAACTGTCAGTGAAATTACAATTTGTCTATTTCCAGCGGACATTTGGAAATTTAATTGGACATGGACCAATTAATCCCAAAGTCATGATTTGGGACTTTGGGAGGAAGCCGCTGAGAATCAGGAATATGTAGGGTTATCTGAGGAGGGCTGTGTACAGGAGGTACCCTCACAATGTAACAGGTTGCTGCAAAGAAGAGTGCGAGAATGTTGAAGTCAAGATAGATAAGACTCCAGAGTGCTGCGATAAAATCCAATGGTGCTTGAGCAACACATTCATTTCTGGGACCGTTTTCCAAAGGCCTCCACTGTCACCCGATCTCAACCCAGTAGAGAACCGTTGGACTGTGGTGAAACAGGAGATTCCCATCATGGAGGAGCAACCAACGAACTACAGGAACAGTGTGACTATTTGGCTCGTTTACCACTGAACGGCTCGGTACGCTATTTTGTAAAAGCGGCCCATAGAACGGACCCGTAGCGCACCATTCCCGGGCCCCCATAGAACCCTAGGACAACGGTACGGTAGTTAGGGCAGAGCTACTGGCGTCGCACAACACAGTCCATTGATGTGGGGGACAGAAAACGTCACTGCTCCAGACATCTTGGTTCGTCACGCAATATGTTCCGTATTTTACAGTTGTTTTTGTTTGTTTGTTTTTAAATCTGAAGGTCACTGGAGATTTTGACAGATTGCAATTCCCACCCCTGACCACTTGGTGCACACGCGCAGACATTTTCAACTTTATGCACATAGTTCAGGTAACTAAATCAAGCGAAATTTTGATTCCCATGAGAGGATCTGAGCATCATCTCAGACCTGGACACCGTAGTCCATGCATCTCGCTAACCGGGAGCTTTAGAGTGCATCTGTGGCTGCGCCCGGACACAGACTGGTGCAGCTGAAGCATTGATGCAAAAAGAGCACACGCCGCTGGATTTCCTCCCACTGAAGCGATCAGGAAAGCAGTCGTTCACAGATGATTTTTCCATTACGCACAAGCGGGAGCGTTCAGGCCACAGCAGGTGAAATGTTCATATTTAATGTGGATTCTCTGTTCAGTTGTTGATTGAAAATGAATTAAAATGAATGAAAATAAATACACCTGAATATGTCATTATTACAATATTTTTTTAGTTGATGGATAAAAGTAGATTACGACCGTGTTTTGTTTTTGTTTTTTTTTACCCCATCATCAACAAAAAATTCTGGCGCCGCCTCAGGAGTCACGTTTGTTGTTGTCGCACTGGCACGATGCCACTTAAGGCTTTTGCCGTGGAAACACTCTCTTGGATATGGCAAACACAAAACAACGAACCGAATCAACCTGAATTTTCACCTTAGCTGGTGGCGAGTCCCAGAGAGCTTTAGATGTGTTCTTCTCATCTCCCAGATGAGTTGTTGATGGCCTCTTGGAGTCACTGTCGTGGATCAGCCTCTCTTATGAAGGTTCCCCACTGCTACATGTTTTTCTCCACTTGTGGATGAAGGTTCTCATTTTGGTTCTCCGGAGTCCCAAAGCCTTGGAAATGTCTTTTCCAGACTGAAAGAGTGACTTTCAATGACTTTGTTTCTCATCTGTTCTTGAAGTTCAGAGCGTGACGACTTGCTTTTTGAGAACCACCAGTGGCAAGTGGCTAGTTTCATTTAACTAATCATTCCTGTCAATGTTTAAAATTCCTGCTTTATTTTCCTGTTTGGCCACCTAGTTTGTTTAGAGGATAAAATTCACAATTATTCAACAAATTAAATCCACAACCAAAACATTTTCAGTAACAGACAGCTATTCAGAGTGACTCCCGCTGCCCGAACAAAAAGATGATTAACTGATTAGAGAACCGCCGATTGTCGATTATTTTTAAACAGAGTGACAAAGCTGAAGATAGGTTTAGCGTTAAATTCAACACGACTTAAACAGTCAGAGACATTGGCAGCTAAGTCTGTGATTCCCACAGCTTGTTATGTCAGAGGTTTAACAGTAATCCCGTTTGTGTTAAAGTGCCAGATTACTGCCTCATCATGGCCGCAGCAGATCACCTGAACGATCCTGCCCCATAAGTGAAACTCACTGAATAAATAAAGACAAGGATCCACCTTCTGCCTTTCTGCCTCTGCGTGGTAGAAAAATGTTGCAGTAAAAGAAAAAAAAAGCTGGTCAGGAAATCTTAAACGTATAAATGTCTGCAGTGGCATGATATATAGTGATACAAGGTATTACTCCTGTTTCAGGAAGTTTGCTTTTTACAGAGATCATTGGAATCCCTTTCTTTTATTGTTGTTGTTGTTGTTTTTTATTGCTGATATGGACCAATGTGTCTGGAATAAAGAATAAATAAAACAAATATCTGTGGGATGATTAGGTTTTAGCATCGTTTCTACACATGACCTAAAAAGGATATAATTACTAATACTCCTGTATTACAGGGCAGGACAGAAGTTTATTAATAAAATTTGCTTATTGACTCAAAGGTAATTCATATTTTGAGAAGTCCAAAGAGCTTAAAAAAATCTCATATATATAAAATTCCGAATCCTTTGGTTTTTTATCTCCTGGAATCAGAAGAAATGTGGGATTTTTGTGCCTTTTTGTTTTTTCTCGAAAAACGGTATCTCCTTGAAAAGCTCCCTGTTCTTTTCTGTGCAGGTGAACGACCTCCCGGGTTTCCTCAGTACGAAGGACAGGGAGCGCTGTCAGCACATACGCATCACCTACGTTCCTGAAAAGCCTGCAGAAAAAGAACGTGATTGGTTACAGAGGGAAAAGAAGGAGGAGCTTCCTCTTGTGGCCTTGCCTTCTCGCCGAGCCAGCCACTGTCCAATCAAAGCAAACGACATGAAAGGTACAAACAAATGTCTTTTTAGTACTTAAGTTTAAAAGATTCATCAAGTTGTTACCACTCAGTCGGAGACTTCATTGAACTACAGTAGTTTTTAAAAAAAATAAGTTAATCTACTACTTGGATTTTCTGCCCCCTACTGACCACAAAAAGCAAATACTGAAAATGTAAGTGTATTTGAACGTAATGCAGGCCAGGGGCGTCTCCAGAATGTTTTGTGTTTCAAATTTGCTTCTAACTATATTGTAATAGGAATTATTATAATTGGAATTAAAGGACCTTTTCTGAGTCATTATCTGCTACACAATGTTAAACTAATGAAATGTTACCAGTTCACATGCATATTGATGATGCTGGTGCTCCAGCTACTGCTCCTGCAGGCTCCTCCCTCTTTAGGTCATCCGTCCTACCCTCTACTTATTAAAGTCCGACAATTGTAAACTAATAACAATACAAACTAAAAATCCTCATGTAAACAATTTAGCTACATCAATTCATGATGTGACCAATTTCCATGTTTGATTGGATCAGCTCTGCTGCTGACTCCTCCTCAGTCTGTAGCTCATCTTTGCTTCCTTCTACAAAATTATTAAATCCAATCCAAGTGAGTAACAAACCAACAGGAGACAAGCTGCACATATAGTAATACATTAATCTAATGTAAACGAGTGGACGAAAAAACCAAATCAACAAGTTCAACAACAAAGGAAGCATCTAGTCTTTCTGTCTCAAATTGGGGAACCTTGTCTGCAGGAGGAACTTGAGTTAAAGGAATGATCAGACCTATAAAAATAAAAATAAATAAAAAAACATACAGAAAATAACAACATGTATTCAATTTTATTGCCAAAGTTGCTATTTTATTATTTCCCATATCAAGTTTGCAATGATAATTTTTTTTCTTTTTTTGTGCCTGCTCTGTAATTTAAAAGTTATCTAGTTGCTTCTGTATTAGTCATTCTTGATGATTTTCCTTAGTCCAGGTGCTCACTAAGGAGAACTAGTTTGCTACCAAGAGGACAGCTAAAGAAAATTATGCATAAGCCAGCGTTTGTCTTTGTGAATTACTCCACTTTACAAAGATCATTTCTTACCTTTGGCCTCTCTCTTGAAAAAGCTGAAGAGTTGCAACAGTTTTTCTCATATTCTTCTTATTATTCATTGATTTCTGTTAGTCTAAGAAATATTGCTAATGGGAATAGATCTTCTGGTTTGGCGCTGTGCGTTTTTTTAAATGCATGCGTTTGAACAAAGCGGCCTCGTTAGGAGAGGGGAGGGCCTGTGTGTCAACGGCAGCCACATACTGACTATACGGCAAACCATTGTATGGCAAGGCCTTGGGCGTCAATAAGTCAAGAAGGCGTTAATATACGTCTTATTTTTGATACTGATGGCTTGCCGTGAGTGACTGTAACCTGACACGACTCAAGCCAGCGGCAGCGCTGATCAGATTAGAGCACACCCGGTCTGTTGTGTGTGATTAAGAGAGCGGTGAGCCTTTGGCTGGTGAGTGAAAGTCTGTTTCTCAGGATTCCTTCACAGTCTGGAAAATTCTGTAATTCGATTCCTGAATTTTCCAGCTCTGGCAAAAGAGAGAATAGATCATGGAAATAATGCAGAATTCCCATAGTTCATTCCCGTTCTGGCTCTCTCTCCTCTCTTCATCCATCCATCTCTTCTTGTGTGGTTCGAAGAGTCATTGTCAAACTGCGGTACGAGTCATGACGGTGGAAGCATCATGCTGTGGAGGCTAATAGACCACCTCCAAATTAAATCTGCAGATAGCTGAAGCTTGGATGAAAAGTGGATGAGGCAAGCTAACGATAAGCTCCAACCTAAACCCATGTTAAACGTTCATGGACTATGTCTAAAAGCGAGCGCTACCTTTGCCATGGAGAGCGGACCAGGATGATGCCAGAAGCTTGACGATGGCAACGTGGGAGACGTCCTTAGGGTGCAATTTGTCGGTGGACATTTCACCAACCCTCATCCTGTATGTATAGTTTTGTACCCTGTGTGAATAAGAGACAGCTATACTCAAGAGTTGAACATGTGGGACACGACACACAGATTCATTAAACGTCGGAATTCGATCCTGGTGGAAGATCTGTGATCTGATCCCTGCAGAAGAAAAACCAAGAGGCTTGTGTAACCTTGTTTTCCTTTGTTCTGAAATCTTTACCTGTAATCCTAACCTTCACGTGTCTCTGTTTCCCCCACAGGGTATCCTGCAGACAGGTGAGCGCGCACACACACACACAAGTTTGTATTTCTACCCATATTAGGACTTTATATTGACTTCCATTCATTTTAATAGCTGCATTTATGCCTAACCCTAAACCACCCCTAACCATTACCTGTTATTGCCTAACCCTAACCTTAAGCAAAACATAATTCACACCATACCTCTAAACCTAAACCCTATCCCTAAAAAAGGGGTCCACCATATTAGGACCGGGCTTTGGTCCCTATAAGGTCCATCGGTCCTCAGAAGGTTAGTGAATATGCTAGAGAAAGGTCCTAAATAGGATAGCTAAACAAGAACACACACACACACAAGTTTGTATTTCTACCCATTTTGAGCCTTTGTATTGACTTCCATTCATTTCAGTCAAAGCAAGTCGTATTTTACAGACATCAAAAGTACTTGTGGTTTGTATTCCTCACAGCAAGTAAATGGATAAAAATACATGTGAAACCAGAAGTTTACATACAACGAATACAAATCGTCCATCTGGACCCGAGATTTAACCTCCTGGCTGATGTCTGTAGGCATTGCTTGAATATTTCCTCATAATGTTCCTTCCTGGTCCGTGTAACGCTTATCAGTTCAATTTTCTAAACACAAACGGACATTTGGAAAAACAGAAAAATGGATTAAAATATCCAACTTTTTCATTTTTTTTCACCTTTACCATTTAGAAAATTGCGTCTGGGCTCCAATTATTCAATACTGCAATGATATTCTCTCCCTCGTTCCACGTAGTTCTATGACGTTATTGTGAGAATGGACATAAACATATATAAACATATATTCATACTAACCCGCAGGCTAACAAGCTGCAACCTAAGCTATAGACTGAATATGAAAACGCGATACAGCTTTATGTATCTATTCCTTATATAGTCTTCAGTCTGTAGATGGAGCCAGGCTGGATCTTCTACAGAATAATAGATAATATTAATAATAATCATAATAGAATAATGAGTAATTGGAGCCCAGACGCAATTTTGCAGTTTTCTAAATTTCTGATCCTCTGAATGAAAACAGAAAACTGTTTAAAAATCAAATTTTCTAATTTGTCAAGGTGAAAAAAAATTACAACATGGATATTTGAATCCATTTTTCTGTTTTTCCAAATGTCCGTTTGTGTTTAGAAAATTGAACTGATAAGCATTACACAGACCCTACCTCGTGATGCCATCTATTTTGGGAAGTGCACCAGTTCCTCCTGCATCAAGATACCCCCACAGCATGATGCTGCCACCACTGTAGGCCTACTTCACAGTAGGAATGGTGTTCCAAGGTTTACAAGCGTCCATCTTTTTACTCCAGATGTAACGATGGTCATTATGTCCGAACAGTTCTTTAGATTCATTAGACCACAGGACATGTCTCCAGAAATAAAGGACGTTGTCCCTGTGTACATTTGCAAACTGTTATCTGGCTTTTTTATGTTTTCTTTTGGAGTAATTGCTTCTTCCTCCATGAACGTCCTTTCAGCTCATGTTGATACAGGACACATTTTACTGTGGATTATGACACCGTCTTTCCAGCTTCAGCAGCATCTTAACAAGGTCTTTGGCTTTTGTTCTGGGGTTAATTTTCACATTTCGCACCAGAACCTGTCGCCTATAATTGTTTGAACAGATGAACGTGAAACCTTCAAGTATCTGGAAATTGATCCCGAGGATGATTGGGATTCCTTTTGACTTTCCCACCGTGTCGGACCAGAAATCAGCGTGTTCCAGGTGTCCAACCTGTTAGAAGTTTCCAAACCATTGGCATCATCATCTGGGCTTTCCTTCATTGTTTAAAGAGGCAGTAATCATTCTGGATGTAAACTTCTGATCTTGAATACATTAATAAATAAATCATATTCTTTCTCTCAATATTGGTTCTTTTAGCTAATAGAGATCATTTTGGTTATTCTAACTGACTTAAAACAAGAGGAGTTGGGTCTGATTTAACTTCAGACAGAGAGAAAAAGGTGTATGTAAACTTCAGGTTCATCTGTATCTCGAACTCCTCAGCAGAACCCAGCCTCTTGTTTCTTAGACGGTCCGTGAAGGAAACTGGCTGCTGTTGGTTTTACTTTAAATCCAGTTTAGTCGGGTAGTGGAGACCAATGCTAGCTTAAACTATATTAATTTACGTCAATCAATGAGTCTCGTTTGCATAATTTTTTTAAAGGTGTTTGAGGCACTAGTGGCTTTTATTTGCAGTATTTAGGACAGGAATTGGGCAGAGACGTGCAACAAAGTTCACAGGGATGGGAATTGAACCCCAGACCTTTGCGTCGAGGACCAACTGCCTCTATGTAAGGGGCTCTACTGCTGCACCACGCACCGTCTCATATCCGATTTTTTGAGGTAAAGCAATTAATGAACTGAAGGGATTACTTATTCCGTTCCCATTAAAACAATCTCTATTACTAATTAAAATGCCAGAGATTTATTATTTATGATTAAAACAGATGAAAGGTTAAATCTGATGTGTTTGTATGACCTAGTTTTATTGTTATATTGAATTCTGTCATTTTAATTCTATTTATTTTGATTGTATTACAAAATAAATTGTTTTTCTTTTTAATAAAGAAATTATCATTTAAAAAGTTTTTATTTTTTATTATACTAAATTAAATGTAAAATTTAGGTTGTATTTCTATTTTCACTTAGTTTTTCTTTTCATTGTTACTTTTTGTATGCATTTTTATGTTTTATAATTTTTTTTCCACATTTGTAAAAAATAAAAAAAAGTTGCCTTTTTATTAATTACATTTTAGTAAAATTATTAAGACTTATTTAAAGAAAAAAGTTTATATTACCATTCTCTTTTGTTCTTCTCGACTCTTTTAGGGATTTCCTCCTAATTCTGAAATCAGGCATTGACTAAATCTAGCTGCTTTAATTAAAATTTGCTTAATATCGACAGAGATGCTCAGAATAAAACCTTTAAAAAGACATTCCAGATGTAAATCTCGTCCTCCTGTTGCAGATCTGTTGTCTCTGCTGCGGTCCCCTGGGTTTTCGCTCTGTTAATTCCTCGGAGCACCAATAACGAAGCGGCGTGTCGACAGTAATGAGACGAAGCAAAGGAAGCACAAACAGATTTACTGTCACAGGCGTCTGAACGGTTGCCTGGTTGCTACAGATAAAACTGATGCGTGGGACGTAAACGGCTCCAAGTGTAGATATAAGCATCTGCTGCACCGCCGGGACGTTATTAAATGCATCCCTCAAAAAACTGTCAGGTCTTTCCAACTAAACGAGGACAAACATCAGCTGAAGAGAAAACAAGCAGCTACGTTTTATGAGAAAATTTTAAAAATGGGCCTTCAGCAGCTGCTTTTAGGTGCAAATATCAGCGATAACTGTCTGCAGCTGCAGGATTCTATCTCAGTTATGCAGAGTAATCGCTATTCAGCCTTGTTTTGTGTTCACCCAGTCGGTGGGAGGAAGGGAAGCTCCAGCCGGTGTTGAAGACCACTCGCTCTGCCTCCTGCCCCGACCCGGAGACTCTGGGCCTCCTGAGGATCCCTCATCCTCCCTCTTCATACCCCCCCACATCTCCTTCATCACCGTCAGAAGAAAGCCTGAAAACAGCCGAGAGCGGTCAGGTATGGACGGCTTCCAACATTAAATCAGCCAGATGAAGGTCTAAATAAACCGTTAATAAAAGACTAAAGACACCTTTTCTAATTTTACACATATTGTCAGGGATGAAGATGTGTGAAAATAATTTAAAATGTATTATTACAGCAGCATAACCGCAGACTGAAACTTACAAAGAAAAATTCAACCTTTAATTTGAGCAAATTCATTCAGTAAGAGAAAACAATCCAATGTTTAGAAGTAAATATAAAAGGCTGCTGTTTTTTAGTGGAAACTCGTTAAAATGGGTAAGAAAGGAGAACATGCCGTTCGTATAAGGCAGGTGTGTTAAACTTTGTAGCTCAGGAAGTGACTGCGAGGAAATAGAGTTAAAAACACAGTCTGCGATTGATTTAAGGATTTTTCAGGTCTGGAAAAATAAAAAACAATTCCAGGTTTTATTCCCTGTTTCACTGTATAAACAGTGTATCTGTCTGTCCTTCCTTCCTCCCTCTCGCTCTCCCTCAGGTTCTTCCTTCCTTCATCGTCTTTGGTTCTTTCCATCCTGTTTTTGGTCTTTGGTCCTTCCTCGCTTAGTTTCTTACTTATAAAAAAATAAATAAAAAAACTACTTATAATAAATTTTATTTGAGTGCGCCTTTTTAAAACCCAAGGTCACCTTACACAGAAGAAAAAAACAGAAAAATAATACATAGGCAAACAACCAACAAAACAATAATTCTTCCTTCCTTCATTCCTTAGTTCCTTCTCTTTACTTAGTTCCTTCCATCCTGTCTTTTGGTTCTTCCAAGTTCCTTCTATCTTGGTTTTTGTCGTTCCTTCCTTCCTTACTTGGTTTTATCCTTTCTTTGGTACTTCCTTGCTTCCTTCCTTTCTTCCTTCCTTTATTCCGTATGCCCTGTCTACATTAGGCCGTTTAGGTGCTTAAACGAATATATATTTAGACAATACCCCGTCTCGGCCACACTAAAACCCATCGTTTTCCCCTCACGGATATTTTTTTTGCACGAGTAAGTGGGCCGTCTATTTCTTAAATCTCCAGCTCTTGGATTGGTGCGGATTCGTTCGACGTTTAAGAACCGAGTTCGGTAAGGAAGTGACGTCAGAAAATACGCGCCACAGCCAGCTTAATAACAACGGGTGACCACTCAGAAGTAAACAGTAGGAAGATGGAGGCGAATCATCCAGACATGACCTTGTTGCTCCTTCTTGTACATGTAGAGGCGCTTGTAAAAATCACACAAGAAGACCTTAAGAGAAGGCACGGCGCGATTGCAGCAATTTCGGATACACCATATCTTAGACGGTGACGTCATATATGTGGGTCTGCCTTTTTTTCACGGATGCCTGCTAGGTCGGGGTTGCGTCATCGGGCGGAGGGGGGCGTAAACGATACTTTGTGCGTGGACAGGTATAAGGTTAGGTAGGATATAATCTGTATACCCTTAGTCGTGTTAGTGTAGAAGCAATGCTAGTTGACTCTATCCTTTCTTTGGTCCTTTCTTCTATCCATTATTTGGTCCTTGCTTCCTTCCATCCTTCCTTCCTTGCTTCTATCCTGTTTATGGTCCTTCCTTGCTTAGTTCCTTTCTTCCTTCCTTAGTTCCTTCTATCCTTCATTAGTTCCTTCTATCATTCCTTCCTTCACTGTAGATGGTTCTGAAAAAGATAAATATGGGGAAAAGCACCTTATGCCTGCTGTTATGTACGGAAGAGGATCTGCCGTACATAACACCAACCACAGACATAGCTCACAAATGGAACTCTAGATCTATCACAAACTCAGTGAGAGATTATGGGACTAAAACCTTATGGCGTTATAACAAACATTCAGAGGTAAATGATAAGTTCAGAGGGCGCTGGATGTTATTTTTGGTCCAAACTCATCATCATTGTGTCCATCACGATGTTCCAGGTGACCAGAAGAATCGGCTCAATCCTGACTCGTTTGCTGAGACGAGACAGAGCGAACATCGGCGGGGAGCCGGCAGCCGAGCTGCATCTCTACGCTGTTTCTCAGACATCAACCCTTTACGTCAACCTGCAGAGCTCGTGGAACAGCTTCATCATTGTGGGTGAAAAGACAGAAATCAATGAGGTTCTGTGTTATATCTCGTCTGATGGCAGGATGTTTGTGTGCTCAGAAGTCTACGCTACTCCTAGATCTGGTCTACAGGAGGAGATGCACGCCGTCATCTGACTCCATCAGGTTGGAAACTGCCTCACGTGATAATATTTTCATCTTAAAATTAAATCAAAACTCTCTGGTCTTTAATGATATCGTGGGTTCTCTAATTGCTGGATTATTAATCTGGAGGACAACATCAGCGACATGATCGTCTTTGGTCCTTCCTTGCCTTGTTCATTCCTTCTATCCTCGTCTTTGGTCCTTCCTTCTCTCGTTCATTCCTTCTATCCTCGTCTTTGGTCCTTCCTTCTCTCGTTCATTCCTTCTATCCTCGTCTTTGGTCCTTCCTTCCCTTGTTCATTCCTTCTATCCTCGTCTTTGGTCCTTCCTTCCCTTGTTCATTCCTTCTATCCTCGTCTTTGGTCCTTCCTTCCCTTGTTCATTCATTCTATCCTCGTCTTTGGTCCTTCCTTCCCTTGTTCATTCCTTCTATCCTTGTCTTTGGTCCTTCCTTCCCAAGTTCATTCCTTCTATCCTTCTCTTTGGTCCTTCCTTCCCAAGTTCATTCCTTCTATCCTCGTCTTTGGTCCTTCCTTCCCTTGTTCATTCCTTCTATCCTCGTCTTTGGTCCTTCCTTCCCTTGTTAATTCATTCTATCCTCGTCTTTGGTCCTTCCTTCCCTTGTTCATTCCTTCTATCCTCGTCTTTGGTCCTTCCTTCTCTCGTTCATTCCTTCAATCCTTCTCTTTGGTCCTTCCTTCCCAAGTTCATTCCTTCTATCCTTCTCTTTGGTCCTTCCTTCCCAAGTTCATTCATTCTATCCTTGGATTGTGTCCTTCCTTCCCTCGTTCATTCCTTCTATCCTTCTCTTTGGTCCTCCCTTCTCTCGTTCATTCCTTCTATCCTTCTCTTTGGTCCTTCCTTCTTTCGTTCATTCCTTCTTTCGTTCATTCCTTCTATCCTTCTCCTTGGTCCTTCCTTCTCTTGTTCATTCCTTCTATCCTTCTCATTGGTCCTTCCTTCCCATGTTCATTCCTTCTATCCTTCTCTTTGGTCCTTCCTTCCCAAGTTCATTCCTTCTATCCTTCTCTTTGGTCCTTCCTTCCCATGTTCATTCCTTCTATCCTTCTCTTTGGTCCTTCCTTCCCAAGTTCATTCCTTCTATCCTTCTCTTTGGTCATTCCTTCCCAAGTTCATTCATTCTATCCTTGGCTTGTGTCCTTCCTTCCCTCGTTCATTCCTTCTATCCTTCTCTTTGGTCCTCCCTTCTCTCGTTCATTCCTTCTATCCTTCTCTTTGGTCCTTCCTTCTTTCGTTCATCCTTCTATCCTTCTCCTTGGTCCTTCCTTCTCTCGTTCATTCCTTCTATCCTCGTCTTTGGTCCTTCCTTCTCTCGTTCATTCCTTCTATCCTTCTCTCGTTCATTCCTTCTATCCTCGTCTTTGGTCCTTCCTTCTCTCGTTCATTCCTTCTATCCTTCTCTCGTTCATTCCTTCTATCCTTCTCTTTGGTCCTTCCTTCTTTCGTTCATTCTTTCTATCCTCCTCTTTGGTCCTTCCTTCTCTCGTTCATTCCTTCTATCCTTTACATTCAATTCAAATTCAATTCAAATTCAAAAATACTTTATTGATCCCAGAGGGAAATTACGTGTTGGTATAGCTCATATAATCAATTCTTTAAGGAGTTGTTGTAGATGATGATGGCTGTGGGCAGGAAGGATTTCCTGTAGCGGTCTGTATTGCAGCGAAACTGAAGAAGCCTCCGACTGAAGACGCTCTGTTGTTGTATGACTGTCTCATGAAGAGGATGTTCAGGGTTGTCCATAATTTTTTTGATTTTATGAAGAATCCTTCTTTGTATCATCATCTCCAGATTTTCCACAGTTGTCCCAAGAACAGAACTAGCCTTCTTTATCAGGTTGTTTAGCCTTTTTAAATCCCTGGCTCTGATGCTGCTACCCCAACAGATGATGGCTGAAGAGATTACACTCTCCACAACAGACTTGTAGAAGATCTGCAGCATTTTGCTGCAAACCTTGAAGGACCTAAGCTTCCTCAAGAAGTACAGTCTTCTCTGTCCCTTCTTGTAGACGGCTTCAGTGTTGCGCCTCCAGTCCAGTCTGTTGTCAAGGTGAACTCCGAGGTATTTATATTCCTCAACCACCTCCACTTCTTCTCCCATGATGGAAACAGTGTTTGACTTATCCCTGTTTCTTCTGAAATCTACAATCATCTCCTTTGTTTTGTTCACATTCAAGGTGAGACGATTGTTTCCACACCATGTCACAAAGCGGTCCACCAGCTCTCTGTATTCAGCTTCTTGTCCATCTCTGATACACCCGACAATTGCAGAGTCATCTGAGTATTTCTGCAGATGACAGGTCTCTGATTTGTACTGGAAGTCTGAGGTGTACAGAGTAAAAAGGAATGGTGAGAGTACGGTCCCCTGTGGTGCTCCTGTGCTGCTGACCACCTGGTTTGACACACAATTCTTCAGTCTCACAAATTGTGGTCTGTTGGTCAGGTAGTCATTGATCCAGGCGGTTGTTGAGGGCTCCACCTGTGTCTTCAGGAGTTTCTGACAAAGCAAATCAGGCTGAATTGTGTTAAATGCACTAGAGAAATCAAAGAACATGATCCTCACAGTGCTGCCTGCTTTGTCCAGATGACAGTGGGTTGGTTGAAGTAGGTGGATGATGGCATCTTCAACTCCAACTCCACAGCGATAAGCAAACTGCAGCGGGTCCTGATACGTTCTTGTTTGCTTACTCAGGGGTGCCAACAGGAGTCTCTCCAGGACCTTCATGATGTGGGATGTCAGGGCAACAGGTCTATAGTCATTGATGACTGATGGGTGAGTTCTTTTGGGTACTGGAACAAGGCAGGATGTCTTCCACAACACTGGAACCTTCTCCTGAGTTAGGCTAAGGTTGAAGAGGTGCTGCAGAATCCCACAGAGCTCCTCTGCACAGGCCTTCAGGACTCTGGGGCTGACACCATCTGGACTTGCAGCCTTGTTCCGGTTCAGTTTCTCCAGCTGCCTCTTCACCTGACTTTTGGAGACAGACAAGTGGGAGGGGGAGGCAAAGGGGGTAGCAGCATTTCCTGACTTGGTTGAAGTCAAACTTGTGGAATTAGAAGAGTCCATGGCTGAGGTGAAGGATAAAACATCCAAGGTGTAACAGGAAAGCTGTTGATCAGAGGAGAGTGGGATGTCTGTTTGGCTGGCAACAGGAGGGGGGGATGCTGAGCTAGTTCCTGAACTGAACCTGTTGAAGAATGTGTTCAGTTCATTGGCTCTGTCCAGACTTCCATCTATCCAATCCTTCCTGTCCTTAAAACCTGTGATCTTTCTCATTCCTGACCAGACATCTCGGATATTGTTCCTCTGTAGTTTGTTCTCCAGCTTCTTCCTGTATGCCTCCTTGCTGTCTCTGATCTTGACCTTAAGTTGCTTCTGTATACTCCTCAGTAATTCCCTGTCTCCCTCCCTGAAGGCTCTTTTTTTCTTGTTTAGCAGTTCCTTCAGGTCACTGGTGATCCAGGGTTTGTTATTAGGGAAGCATCTCACTGTTCTGGTGGGGATGATGTTGTCCACACAGAAGTTTATATAATCAGTCACACACTCAGTCATGGCATTGGTGTCCTCTCCATGTGCTTGGCAAAGAGTCATCCAGTCTGTGGTTGCAAAACAACCCTGCACGGCTTCTTCAGCTTCCTGTGACCATTTTCTCACAGTTCGTTTTGTCACAGGTTGCCTCTGAACAAGTGGTTTATATTCTGAACAGAGAAAAACAAGATTGTGATCTGATTGTCCCAGAGGAGGTCTTGGTTTGGACGTGTATGAATCCTTTACATTTGCATAAAACAAATCCAATGTCCTGTTTTCTCTTGTAGAGCAGCTGACAAACTGTTGAAATGTTGGAAGTGTAGTAGAGAGCGAGGCATGATTAAAATCACCAGATATTGCCACAAATGCATTGGGGTGCTGTGTCTGTAGCTTAGCAACAATGGAACTGATGACATCCCATGCATTGTCGGCTGAAGGTGGAATGTAAACAACTGCCAAAATTACACTGGTGAACTCTCTTGGCAAATAATATGGCCGAAAACTCACTGCCAAGAGTTCGAGATCTGGGCTGCAGAGACGACACTTCACAGTAACATGTCCTGGATGACACCATCTGTTGTTTACAAGCACTGCTACTCCACCACCTTTCCTTTTTCTACTCGTCTTCAGATCTCTGTCTGCTCGTACAGTCAGGAAGCCTGGCAGACAGACGTTGGAGTCGGGGATATGATCCAGCAGCCACGTCTCCGTAAAACACATAACACTGCATTCACGGTACTCTGGCTGAGTCCTTGTAAGGGCTTGGAGTTCATCCATCTTGTTAGCCAGTGATCTTACGTTGCCCATCATGATCGATGGAAGAGATGGCTTGAACTTTCTCTTTCTCTGTCTCCTTTTCGCTCCTGCTCTGCATCCACGTCTCCTCCTTATCAACTCATCAGGGATTTGTGGTTTCAGTTGAGGTATTATTTCAGCTTTTGCGATGTTAATCAGCTGCTCCTGGCTGTAAACCACATTGTTGCCATGGTTACGCATCATAACAAATTGTCAAAAAGGGAAAAATTTACAGCAAAAATCCTTCCAGTTTCACAGCACCAAAAACTAGAAAGTATACAGGTCAAAAAAATGCAATGTTCTTTAAGAAAAAAGAGGAACCAATGTACAAAAAACTAAACTTAATATGTAGCCAACAGAGCAGCGCAATTTTTACCAGCTAAAAAGTATCAGCAAAAATCCTTCCAGCTGCACTGCATTCAAAACCAGAGAGAACAGTTGTCCACAAAAACAATGTTTCTACCAGAAATGGAAGAATTAAAGTTTTAAAAAAGAAAAAAATATGAACCAAAGTAACAGAGTTACTCCAACATGCTGCCACCTTGAGCGGCGCAATTCCGGAATTGGTCACATTGGATTGGAACATTGGTCCTTCCTTCCCAAGTTCATTCTTTCTATCCTTCTCTTTGGTCCTTCCTTCCCAAGTTCATTACTTCTATCCTTGTCTTTGGTCCTTCCTTCTCTCGTTCATTCCTTCTATCCTTCTCATTGGTCCTTCCTTCCCATGTTCATTCCTTCTATCCTTCTCTTTGGTCCTTCCTTCCCAAGTTCATTCCTTCTATCCTTCTCTTTGGTCCTTCCTTCCCATGTTCATTCCTTCTATCCTTCTCTTTGGTCCTTCCTTCCCAAGTTCATTCTTTCTATCCTTCTCTTTGGTCCTTCCTTCCCAAGTTCATTACTTCTATCCTTGTCTTTGGTCCTTCCTTCCCATGTTCATTCCTTCTATCCTTCTCATTGGTCCTTCCTTCCCATGTTCATTCCTTCTATCCTTCTCTTTGGTCCTTCCTTCCCAAGTTCATTCCTTCTATCCTTCTCTTTGGTCCTTCCTTCCCATGTTCATTCCTTCTATCCTTCTCTTTGGTCCTTCCTTCCCAAGTTCATTCCTTCTATCCTTCTCTTTGGTCCTTCCTTCCCATGTTCATTCCTTCTATCCTTCTCTTTGGTCCTTCCTTCCCAAGTTCATTCTTTCTATCCTTCTCTTTGGTCCTTCCTTCCCAAGTTCATTACTTCTATCCTTGTCTTTGGTCCTTCCTTCTCTCGTTCATTCCTTCTATCCTTCTCATTGGTCCTTCCTTCCCATGTTCATTCCTTCTATCCTTCTCTTTGGTCCTTCCTTCCCAAGTTCATTCCTTCTATCCTTCTCTTTGGTCCTTCCTTCCCATGTTCATTCCTTCTATCCTTCTCTTTGGTCCTTCCTTCCCAAGTTCATTCCTTCTATCCTTCTCTTTGGTCCTTCCTTCCCATGTTCATTCCTTCTATCCTTCTCTTTGGTCCTTCCTTCCCAAGTTCATTCCTTCTATCCTTCTCTTTGGTCCTTCCTTCCCATGTTCATTCCTTCTATCCTTCTCTTTGGTCCTTCCTTCCCAAGTTCATTCCTTCTATCCTTG
Organism: Valencia hispanica; assembly: GCA_963556495.2. NCBI lineage: Eukaryota > Metazoa > Chordata > Actinopteri > Cyprinodontiformes > Valenciidae > Valencia > Valencia hispanica. The sequence goes on along the minus strand of OY747722.1, from coordinate 4,184,946 downwards.
TCTTTGGTCCTTCCTTCCTTCCTTACTAGATACCTGGAGATCAGTTGTGATCAGCTTCACCATGAGTTGGTGTGACTGCGTTTGGTTTTTGTTTGTGCAGCGGGGAGCGGACGGCTCACCTGTTTGCTCAGCTGAGCTCAGAGCTCCTGCAGGACGGGATCACCATAGAGAACCTGTATCTTCTGCTGCAGGAGCTGAGGACCGCTGCTCACCGCAACATCACACTGCGCAGACTCTTCTGGAGGGTGAGACATTACGTTGAAAACTGCTGTATCACAGACAAAGAACATGGATACACCTGTTCTCTTAGGAATCAAGACTTCCATCCACCCTTTTACTTGGATCTTGTTTCTTTCCAGTCTGGTGAGGTGTTCCTCTTCCTGGTTCAGACTCTGGAGAAATGTCTTCACGGCGTTTACACCACAGATCAGCTTCTGTAAGAGATTCAGATTATTTATGTTTACCCTAAAACAAGATCATTATTGTAAATGTACAGTAGGTTTAGACCATGATAAGGATGGAAGAAGTGAGATTTGGGTCAGAAAATTATTGATTTAACTAAAATTAGGGCTAAACTTAGATCAGACCTGTGTAATTAGAAAGGTCAGCGAAGTTTCAATTCAGACAAGGCTAAAGTTAGTTTCCAATATTAGCGTCAGCTGCAGCGAATCAACGACCTGAGAAAATCAGAAGCACAGCGGTGCATTCATCTTCTTTTTGGTAAAACATCACTGAGAAATGTTTCAGCAGAACTGAGACTTCAGTTTTTAAAGCAAACGTATCACCCGACAGTTTTTCCAGTTAGAAACTTAAGATTAGAAGCTATTGTACTTTCCAAACTGCTCTAAATCCATGTGCATTTCAGAAAGTTAGAATATTAGCATCATTCTGGCTTACACGTATATAGAGGACACAATTCAAGTTTGACTGATTTAAATTTGATGTAAACAACAGCTATGTTTAAAATAGGACGACGTAACACACAGAGTCTGCACATCAACATCTGTAGAGGCTGTACAGTAAATTTAAAATATAAGGATTGAATTTAATTTTCGGTGTTCTTGTTGAGAGGTATGTGAGAACGGGACAGTGAGACAGCGGTGTGTGCGCGGTAGGAGTGACGGATGGATTCAAACTGCACATAGCAGCTTCCCTTCATTGGCTCCCTGTTAAATCCAGAATAGAATTTAAGATCCTTCTTCTTACATACAAAGCCCTTAATAATCAAGCTCCATCATACATCAGAGATCTAATTGTTCCATATGTTCCTAAAAGAGCACTTCGCTCTCAGACTGCAGGTTTACTTGTAGTTCCTAGGATTTCTAAAAGTAGAATGGGAGGCAGATCTTTTAGTTATCAGGCTCCTCTCCTGTGGAACCAGCTCCCAGCTTTAGTCCGTGAGGCAGACACTCTGTTTACTTTTAAGGCCAGGCTTAAAACTTTCCTTTTTGATAAAGCTTATAGTTAGAGTGGCTAAGGTCATCCTGAGCTATCTCTGTAGTTATGCTGCTATAGGCTTAGACTGCTGGAGGACAGACTTACCCATTTTCTTCACTCTGCTACTTCCTTTTCTCCTACTACTCTCCAGTTGTATTACAGTTCATTCTGTTATTTTGACTGTTAACTTTGTTTTCTCTCAGTGTTTTTCTCTCCATAGAAGATATACCTGGTCTAGTATCCTGCTTGGCTGCAATGCCCTGTTGGACGGGGGGCATCGACTGGGATGATGCTCCCAGTAACTGAACATCCATTGTGTCCTGTTATCAACTTTTTACTTTCTGTAACATAGAAAGTTCTCTTATATCAGATCTTCTGTTCCTTCTGTGTTTCTGCTCTGTCTTCTCAAACCTCCAGACGGTCGTGGCAGATGGCCGCTCCTACTGAGCCTGGTTCTGTTGGAGGTTTCTTCCTGTTAAAGGGGAGTTTTTCCTCTCCACCGTCGCTACATGCTTGCTCAGTATGAGGGATTGCTGAAGGATTGCTGTGGTTGGAAATCTGCCCAACCTCACGCCAATGACTGACGCAATCTGCTGGGATTCCTTAAATAGGAAACTTTTTACCTGATTGGAATGTTTGTATAAATGTATTGAAATGACTTCTTGTTAAATGCCTTGAGATGACATCTGTTGTGAATCGGCGCTATATAAACAAACTGAATTGAATTGAAACATAGAAACGTTTTCATCTTTTTATGCTCTGGAGAAAAAGAGCTCGATTAAGATTAGTTAAAAAAACAACATTAGGTTAGTATCGGATCATCTTCCAGTGTTCGTTTCAGGGTCTCTTTGTGCTGATCTTGTTCAGGCTGAGCAGGCTGATCGTCCAGACGCTCGCCATCATGTTCAGAGAGACGGAGGTGGAAGCAGCCAGAAGCAGCCTGCTGTTTGCCAAAAAGTAAAACACCAACAACCTTCTCGTGAAATCATAAAACACAGCCCACTGTCAGGTCTTTGGGAGATATTCTTCTTTTTCCGGTTGTTTGACAGCTTCCAGGTAGTACATATTTTATTTCATTTTCCACAAATCTTGGGGATGTGTAAGCTTATCACAATAAAAAATAACCTAATTTTACAATTTCTTCAAATCCTTCTTCAAATCAATTCAGATCTGAACTAAAAAGCGTATTTTGTTAATGTTTATGATGTAAGTCAAAGCAGTCATAAGTATAAGTAAGATCAGCTCTTTGAACTTGTGATCTTTTTCGGTTTTCAGCTGCCACTTTAGCTACTTTGTCAGTGTGCTTTTGCTTTTATTTAAGTTATTTAAAGAACTTTATAGGCTTGATTTCAGCTTCTTCTGTACGTTTAACATTGCACAATTTCATCAGATCAGCTGAGAGCTGATTTAATTTCCCTAAAGTTTGTGCTAGTTTATTACATTTCCGTGTTTTTCATTCGACTTCAGCTTCATCGGTATTTCAGCAGATAAGCTGAAGTTCTGCTCTTGTTTTTCTCAAGCATCTGCAGTTTAAAAAAAAAAATTTCAGCAGCTGTTTTAGCAGCTAGAGCAATTTCCAGTTGTTATTCTTAATTGCTACGTCGCTTTTTGTAAGTTTCTGTCATTTTACACGTCGACAAGTTTCCAAGTTGACTTGAGGTTGTTCAGGTTTCAATGAAATGCAAATATACAACTTTTTCCTTTTTGTAGAGGGGCTCTGATCTCCAGACTCCTGCTCGCCTCAATATGTGATCCTGATGGTGATAGGCACAGCCGAGGATCTGCATCCGACTCTGAGGTAAACTAGTCATTGCACTCACTACAGAGATGAGTTTAGATATGTTATAAAATCTGTTACAGTCCCCACCCTTCGTCTCTAACAGCTTCAGGCATTACTCTCAGAGTATCTGGATGCCGCCTGCTCTCTGCTGTTTGAGCTGCTGCTGTTGGGCTTCGAGGTGAGAGACGTAAAATATTACTTCACTACTTATTCAACATTTACAAAGCGAGGACATAATAAAAAATATGCTCTTCAGGGCAGCAGATGTTTCCCTGGGGACAACTTTGTGTCTGTCTCCTGGATCCTCCGAGTCCTTCAGCCTCATCCCCACCTGGTAAAGCTTCTTCCCTCAGAGGAGTCCAGCTGGTCTGCTCTGTAACTCCTCCACCTAACCTCCATCTGTCCTCTGCAGCCGTCCTTCATCCGTCACCAGGCCCAGCAGCTGGTGGAGGTTCTGTCGGACCAGCGTGGGTCCATCCTGAGCCCGGTGCAGTCCGTCCTACTGTTCCAGCGCTGTCGCCTCCTGCTGGCTTGTCTGCAGTACAACAACCAGCTGAGTCAGCTCCTTCAGTCCCACTTCAGTGAGGAGTTCAGGTCAGTCCGCTACCTCCTGCTATTAGTGATCCAGAGCCTGCACCGCCACCTAGTGGTGAAACAAAGTATGATAAGAGGAGCGTCTCAGTAAAAACCTAATGTAAACATAACTCTGTTTCTGTTAATTTTGGTCACAATAGAATACTAAAAATTATTTTTAATACAGAAATGCTAGAAACAAAAGAAGCTGGCTGAATACAAGGGGTGTAACAGGTGCACTTATTCGTATGTTTCGGTACGGCCCTGTCGGTTCGGCTCGCACGTGTACCGAACTAATCCAGCTGTTTTCTATGGAAGCCCTAAAGGGTCATACATACATACATTTTATTTCCCCCGTTTTATCGTGATGACAAGATAATTAATTTGAGATATCAAGAAAACAAAACAATATTGTCTGTTAAATCACTGCAATGTCAGAGGAGCAGGATAATATCGATCACCGCATCACACATCTTTTCAATCAAGGCCTGACACAGGCTGAAATAGCTTTATGTTATTACAGATAATACATTAAATAAAACATAAAACATTAGTGTGCGTCATCTAAGACGACTGTTAGCAAGGCAAGCCAATTTTATTTGTATAGCACACTTTCAACAGCAGGGTTAATCAAGGTGCTTTACATGATTTGGTGATTTAAAAAACAAAAAAACAATGGAAATTAAAAGTAAAAGAAACACACATTACACATGATACACAATAAAGCAAGAGAAAGATCAAAAAAAGTAAGAGAGCATGAACACATTTCATACATATGACATCAAGCATTTACTCGAAGGCAATTCTAAACAGATGGTTTTTAGTCTCGATTTACAGCAGTTCAGAGTTTCAGCAGCTCTACACTCGTCAGGAAGTCTGTTCCAGATAAGGGGAGCATAAAAACTGAAAGCTGCTTCTCCATGTTTAGTTCTGAGTCTAGGGATGTTTAGTAGGCTAGAGTTGGAGGACCTGAGTGGATAAAGATAAACGCATGGATGAGTTTTTCTAGGTCCTGTTGCGACATCAGTCCTTTAATCCTAGAAATGTTCTTCAGGTGATAGAAGGCTGACCTTGTTATTGACCTTTATGTGACCCTGGAGGTTCAGGTCTGAGTCCATTACTACACCTAGGTTACGAACCTGATCAGTAGTTTCTAGCTGTATTAACTGAAGCTGTGTGCTGACTGTTGATCGTTCCTCTTTAGGTCCAAAAATAATTACTTCAGTTTTGTTTCTATTCAGCTGGAGAAAGTTATGGCACATCCATCCATTTATTTGGTCAATGCATTGATTTAGGGTTTGAATGGGTTCAGAGTCACCTGGTGACATTGTAATGTAGAGCTGAGTGTTATCCGCGTAGTTATGGTAGCTAATGCTATTGGTTGCTATAATCTTGCCAAGTGGGAGCATGTAGATATTAAATAAGAGGGGCCCCAGGATGGAGCCCTGGGGCACCCCACATTCTGATGAAAAGTTTCCTATTGAAACATAGAAGTCCCTGTTCTTTAGGTAAGACTCAAACCAGCCAAGTAGTGTACCAGAGAGTCCGACCCAGCTCTCCAGTCGTTCCAGTAATATATCATGATCAACAGTGTTAAATGCTGCACTGAGATCCAACAGAACCAGCACTGTGGTTCTACCACAGTCTGTATTTAAGCGGATGTCATTGAAAACTTTGACGAGGGCAGTCTCAGTGCTGTGGTGAGCACGGAAACCAGACTGAAAAACATCAAAACGGTTTGTCATTGTTATGAAGCTATTTAACTGCTGAAACAGCTTTTTCAATAATCTTACTGATGAATGGGAGATTAGAGATTGGCCTGTAGTTCTGCATTAACGTGTTGTCAAGATTTTTCTTCTTTAGCAGTGGTTTAATAACTGCTGTTTTTAAAGCCTGAGGGAAGACACCTGACGGGAGGGATGAGTTCACTATTTGAACAAGATCAGACCCAATGACAGGAAGAACTTTCTTTAGAAAAGCTGTGGGTAGGATATCAAGACAGCAGGAGGAGGAGCTTAATTGGATAATGATTTTTTTCAAGGCTGTTCTGGTTTAATTCGTGGAATTCAGACATTTTCTCTACATTGTTGTTGATTGGGGATGGCACTGGTTGTGGGTTCGATATTGAGGTACAGATTGACCGTCTAATTGTTAGAATCTTTTCAGTGAAAAAGCTGGCAAATTCATTGCAGGCCCTGGTAGAGGTTAGTTCAGGGGCTACTGTCACTAAAGGATTAGTTAGTCTTTCCACTGTTGCAAATAGGGTCCGTGCATTATCAATGTTTCTGTTGATGATTTCAGGAAAGAACGATTCCCTAGCATCTTTTATAGTTAGCTGATATCTATTCAGTCTCTCTTTGTAGATCTCACAGTAAACCTGGAGTCGAGTTTTCCGCCATTTTCTCTCGGCTCGTCGACACTCTTTTTTCACTACGTACCAGTGGATTACCTGTCCACGGAGACTTCTTTCTACCTGAGACTACTTTCACTTTAGTTGGAGCAATGGAATCAATGATGTCTGAGATTTTCGCAAGGAAATTATCTACCAACTTATTTACTGAGTTTGAGTTGGGAGATGAGGGGGATGTGGTGGAAGGATAAATACGTTTAAAGGTTTCTACTGAGCTGTCCCCTAGAAAACGCTTTTTTATAGTGGTCTTACTGTGACTGGATAATTTAGCAGAGATGGTACTTTCAAAGAAAATACAGAAATGGTCAGATAATGCAATATTAATTACAGAGATGTTGGAAATATTTAAACCTTTGCTGATACTTAAGTCCAGAGTGTGTCCTATATTGTGTGTTGGTTGTTTGGCATGCTGGATCAGGCTGAAGTTGTGGAGAGTATCATCTAATGTTTTTGCTTGTCTATCTTGGGGGTTGTCGGTATGGATGTTAAAATCCCCCACAATGATTAGTTGGTCATAGTCGATACATATTACAGAAAGAAGGTCATTGAAATCATTAAAGAAGTTAAGAGTTAAGTTTTAGTGGTTTATATAAACTTAAAAATAAAGCTTTGTTGGGCTCATTTATCTGGGTGGCTAGGTATTCAAAAGAATCAAATGTGCCCAGAGTTACCTTTTTAAAGTTCATTGAGTTGTGAAAAATGGTGGCTACACCTCCACCTCGTCTGTGTTTTCTGCTCTCGCTTAAGAAATTATAATTTGGAGGAGTAGATTCTATTAATGAAGTTGTTTCGTTATTTTCATCTAGCCAAGTTTCTGATAAAAAAGGGCGTGTAAATTATGCTCAGTGATGAAGTCATTAAAAAGAAAAGACTTCCCGGATAGAGATCTAATGTTTAATAAAGCTAACTTAAGTATTGTGATGATGGGCAGCTGAACCTTCTGACAGGTTATCAATTTGAGATTTTGTTTAATATGAGAGCGTGTGGTTAACGGTTTATGTTTCCTGCTGCTGATAATCACTGATATAGCCTCAGGGGTGCCGGGTGAATTCTGGGAGACGGTAGGGGTGGATTTATTGCCCGGTTCCCTCAAATATCAAATATCTGTAATAATCAGTGGGGGGAAGCTCCCAGACTTATTGACACTAGTCCCAGGCGTTTGGTGTAGTCTAAGTTTAGGTGTTAATTGTGTCCCAAATTTGATTTGCTCGTTCAGTCTGTCTGTAAAGTTTCTAAATGGAGACTCATTTGATGTGGCTGAGTCACAGGAAGATGAAGACTTAATCTCTGATGGTTGTTTATCTGTTCGGTCCTGTAGTGTCATCATGACTTGCTGTTTTTGTTCTCTGATATCCATGGCGACTCAAAGTCAGCTTTTGGGAGCAAGTGTTTTGCTTTCTGATTTTGATAATTTGATCATTTCTGATTTTGGTTAGCGAGACTTCTTTATCGGAGGCGCAATCTAAGTGACCCTGATGTAGTTATTAATTACATAGTTGACCAGCTACAAGGCCCTGGGCGTCTCCATGGATACCGGATGATGACTGAGAGATGCAGAGTAGCAGGAATTAATTATCTCGTTAACATGAGAAAAGGGGGAAATAAAATGTATGTCTGTATGACCCTTAGGGCTTCTGTAGTTTTCTGCCTGAACACATGCAGAATGTTTATGTAAGGAACTCAAGAGCGCGTTGCAACGTTTCCGCAACGCAGCTTTAAGAGGTGACTCCTAAACAAAACAGAAAGTACTCTCAGCTATCGCTAAACTCTGCTGTTTGGGAACATTAATGGTTTCTTATGCAGCTACAGTAGAAAAAGAAAGATGGACCGAACCAGAACTTTGTTAGCGAACGCATCTTTCAACATCAATAAGGTCCATAACACGCTCTGCACTGAACTTAACGAGTCACCTGAAACAATGTGAAGCTGAATGTAAACATCACTGATAGTAGAGAAAAACCAGCTGAAATCAAAATGGCTACCAGTAGCTTCCAATCAGCCCAAACTCCTTATTTTGGATAAAACTTAAGTCTGAGGAATCTCAGTTAATGAGAAAGGATTTTCCCAACAGCGACCCATGCTGTATTCAAGTACAACTGGGAGACTAGGCTGTCAAAATATCAAAACTCCAAAGTGATTGAAGCATGTTTTATTCTCAAATATAGGCAAAGTATTATTTAAACATCTCTAAACATTAACACCGGCTATTCTCAAGTGCCTATATTATTTTCTACTTTGGCTACGTCTGCTTGTACTATTTTATTAATTTTTAAAAAGTCCAATTAAATCTCAAGTCAGTTCTAGACTTTCAACTTTTTTAAGTTGTAGAACATAAAATCAAATTAACCTCAGGCATCGAAAGGAATTAATGAAAAAAGGTTCTTTGTTTAATGCTGATCAAAGTTTAAAAAAAAGAAGTCATATGCACATTTGTATTTGTTTTTCTCGATTAAAGTGTACCGACCGGTGACCTTAAAACCCCAAATACATACCGATCCGTGACATTTGTGTACTGTTACACCCTTACTAAATACTGTGGAAAGTTAAGTGGAAGGGAAAAGTGTGGTTCTTCCTATGCAATATTTAAATTTTCTCAGACAATAAATGTGGCCTATTAGTAATTGGCTATATTCAAAGATGGGGTGTGGGAAAAAAAGTTACTCAAAGCAACAGAGGAAGTTCAAAGAGTCAGCGCTTCAACAACCCAACATGAAATATGTCGGTTCTTAGTTGGTCTGAACAACCCGGTTCTGCCCTGCAGGTACTTTGTGACTCCAACCAGCGCCGAGGAGAAGCTGCAGCCTCATTATCCCATCTGCAGACCGACTGGAAGACTCGTCCGACGTATCCTGACTCTCATCCAGCCCAGATGATCGGAAAACAAATCTTTCCTCGTTTACTCTCTGCTCCTTTTCCCTCATTCTGAATGTTCACCCTGCAGAAATAATAAGCACTGATAAAGAAAGTGCCTTCTGTCATCTTTATGGGTCTTTATTAGGCAGGAAATAGTCATGCCCATCGGTCTAACAAGGCCTCCATATAATTGTTACTGCATCATAAACAGGAAGTAAGTTGTGTCATCCTCAACCTGATTGGTTCCTCCTTCACTGTGTAAATACAATAAATGATCAGTTTTACATCAAATCAAGCTGGAATCAGCTTATTTGTTCTGTGATATTTGTAGCCGGAGCTTCTGCTTTTTTCTGTCACCAAACCAGAAAAAGAAAAATTGGAACAAAAACTGCTCATTTAGTTTATGATACGATCCTATTTTATATTGTTTTTATTTAGGAACCTCAGCTCTATGAGTTATACGAACATCTGCGAAGACCGTTCTCAACCGTTGATCTGATGGAGAGGTTAAGCAATCGCTTATACTGAGCAAGCATGTGGCGACAGTGGAGAGGAAAAACCCAAAGTTTACAGGAAGAAACCTCCAGCAGAACCTGGCTCAGTACGAGAGAACAAAAGAACTGATGTAGGAGTACTTTCTATGTTGAAGAAAGTAAAAAGTTGATAACAGGAGAGGGAGGACAAACAGTTACTGGGAGCATCATCCCAGTCAATGCCCCCCCCCCCCCCCCTCAGTTTTGGATCAACTGAAGGCTTTTAGTTGTTCCTCCATCCATCCATCCCCTCCTCCATTTATCCTGGATTGTAAAGATGGATGAAACTTTTATCATCTCTAGTTTCTAAAAATCACAATACAAAAAAATGTCGGCTCCAGTTTCTGATGGTTAACAGCCATTTCATTGGGTTTTTTTTACCATCTGGACTAAAACAAATCAACTCCATTTCAAAATCTCTCACCTGATCTTGTGTCGTCCTTCACTAAAGATTCTTTAAAGCCCAGTTTATGAACACTGATGCCTCCAATTTTAGAAATTCAAAAGAATAGTTTTAGTGTTTTGCATTTTAGCCAGAGCCAGTTCAAACCTGACTTTACTTTTTTTTTTTAAGAACTTGGCATTCAGGCAGACGGACAATTAAAACACTGAGGGTGAAAACCACAATGTGATCCCAGATAGACACACCAGTTCAATATAAATTAGTGGTATTAACCATTATGAGGCTGTTTTCGTTTTTTTTTTTTTTTATGTAAGAAGAAAAAACAGGACAATTTTAAGTTTGCCTGACTTTGTTTAATTTTCCGTACTTATTCCTCCTTTTTTTTGTCAATCCATCGTGTTTTTTCCCCCAGGTGTCATCTTGTAAAAGGTAACCAAATGGGAAATGTCAACATTAACCTCTTTTATTAAACACAAACTTTTAAAAAAAGAAGAAATTTATAGGAAAAATCATTTTAAAAAATCTGAAAATGTTACATGAAAATTACACGATCCTGCATCTTAATAAAATAATATACTGAAAGGTTTAATTTCAGTAATTCAGTAAAAAATAAAATAAAATTAAACACTCCAATAGATTCACCACACACCATAATATATATCTTAAAAGTTTATTTAAAGTTAATTTTGGTGGTTACAGTTTACAGATACCAAAAACAAAATTCAGTTGCTCATAAGTCATAAATGAGAATGTAATCATAAGTGTAGAAATATAAAGTCTTACATCAAGGGGACAGCTGCCAAGTTTTGAGATGTCAAGCAGAAAGTTGGGGCCACATGAGGTCACTGCAGGGCTTAAAGTATTCCGGCACCGTACCGGATATCCGGCATTTGACTGATTCAGAAAAAAAAAAAAAAACACACACAAAAACCCCCCGAAAAAACCAGCCCTCTTGAATGCAGCATCCCAAGCGAGCCGGCGGTTGTTTCTCCCGAAATCAGAAGAATGGACGCTAAATTCTGTCAAGGTATTAGGTTATAGGTAACTGACATCCGATGTAACCAATCAGAGATCCAGCATGAGCTGTGGGTGGAGTCTCGAGCGGACTCAGCAGCCTGTTAAAGATACTCGGTTGTTATGTGTTGCCGGGGACAGAGGAAATAAAGATGGATGCAGAGCACAAATAAGTCGTGTCGGCCAGCGCTTATTTGACATGGTGTCAGAATCACACTCAACAAGATGGCGAAGTTTAACCCGCGGGAAAACTTCAACTTCGAGGGGCCCGGCGACTGGCCCGTGTGGAGACAGAGATTCTCTCGGTACCGGCTCGCGCCTAAGCTAAGTAATGAAGACGGCGAGGTCCAGGTTAGCACATTGATATACGCCATGGGCTACGAAGCCGAGAATATTTTTAAGTCTTTCACCTTCGTCGACGAGGGGACTACGACACAGTTCTGGCTAAATTCGATGCATATTTTGTACCGAGGAAAAATGCTATCCGCGAGAGAGCGTGTTTCTATCAGAGAGTACAGAAGCCAGGCGAGATGGCCGAGTCGTTCATCAGAGCTCTCTAAGAACTGAGCGAGAACTGTGACTTTGGAGAGACAAAGAGCGAGCACATAAGAGACAGACTGGTCGTCGGTATCCGCGACAAAGAGCTGTCGAGGAGACTTCAGCTCATGTCGGACCTCACATTGGAGATGGCGGGCACAGATGGTTCGCCAAGCGGAGGACGTCGCGCAGCAGATAAGTCAGCAGGAGCAACAGACTACTCTCAACGTGCAAGAGGTGTCACACCGACAACCTGCGAGGAGAGGTGGACGACAGCACGCGAGGGAAAGAACGGACGGACCGGAGCAAGCCCGCTCAGAGGACTCGAGGTGCCGCAGGTGTGGAAAAGAGAGACATAAAATCCCAGCAAAATGCCCAGCATTGGACTCAGAGTGCAGGAAGTGCGAGAAAAAGGGCCACTGGGAGAGAAAATGCTTCTCCAAGTCAGTAAGAGAGGTTAGCTACTGTGAAGAGGGGGAGGACAGCTTTTATCTTGGGGCAGTGAGTGAAGTGAATCAGGGCGGTGCGGAGCATTGGATAGAACATATAAATATGGGACACACCCCTGTAAAGTTCAGAATTGATACAGGAGCGGATGTTACTGTAATGAACCTTAAGACATTCAGGATGCTCAAGCCGAAACAAAAACTAGTCCGTAGTAGTGGACCCTTAGACAACCCCGGAGGCGCATTAAATACTGTGGGACAGTTCACAGCTAGTACCTTACATAAACAGAGAAGGTCTATCTTCACCATATACGTTGCTACAGTTGGCAACCTACTAGGTAGAGAGACAGCCGTAGAGATGGGGTTAGTGAATAGAGTACAGCAGGTTAAGAGAACAGAGCACCAGGGGATTCTTAAAACAGAACCAGTTAAGATCCACTTGAAGGAGGATGCAGTACCATACGCTGTACATAGTGCTAGGAGAGTCCCCCTACCTCTTGTTCCTAAAGTCGAAACAGAGTTGAAACGTATGATAGAGCAGGATGTGATAGAGAGAGTCACACAACCCACAGATTGGTGCGCCCCAATGGTGCCGGTAATGAAACCAACAGGTGCAGTGAGAATCTGTGTAGGGCTCCAAAAGCTAAACGAGAGCATCAAAAGAGAGCGATATCAGCTGCCCACCACAGAAGAGACTCTGGCTAAGCTGTCAGGCTCTACGGTTTTCACATCTTTAGATGCAGCCTCCGGCTTTTGGCAGATGCCACTGCATGAAGATAGCAGCCTGCTAACTACCTTCATCACTCCCTTTGGGAGATACTGTTTTAAACGGTTACCCTTTGGGATAAATATTGCTCCAGAGATTTTCCAACGCAAAGTGAAGGAACTGCTGGAAGGACTAGAGGGAGTAGCGGTGTATATGGATGACGTCATTGTCCACGGAAAGGACATGAGTTCACATGATGCTTGCCTACAGAACACACAGGAGAGGATGGAGCAGGCAGGTCCCAAACTCAACAAAGAAAAGTGTGTGTTCAGACAGCCGGAGCTGAAATTCCTGGGTCACATAGTAGATGCCAGTGGAGTCAGGGCTGACCCGGAAAATATAAAAGCCATCAGTCGGCTACTAGAACCAACAGACATTCATGAACTCAAAAGAGCTCTGGGCATGATCAATTACATGAGTAAATACATACCAGACTTGGCATCCGCAGCAGGTCCGCTGTTTGACCTGCTCAAGGGAGGAACTGCCTGGACATGGGATCATCCACAAAAGCGAGCGTTCCAAAGACTCAAGGAAGCCCTCGCCACCGCACCTGTTTTAGTCCACTATGATCCTCAAAGACGGACATCTGTTTCAGCAGGCGCAAACAGTTACGGATTAGGGGGTGTCCTCCTACAGCTGCACGACGAAATCTGGAAACCTGTTGCATACTGCTCCAGGAGATTGACATCAGCAGAGTCCAGGTATGCACAAATAGAAAAAGAGTGTTTGGCAGGTGTATGGGCTTGTGAGAGGTTCCAGAAATACCTGGTAGGGCCGGACAGATTCAGACTCATTACAGATCATAAGCCGCTGGTACCGCTGATTAATAGTAAAGATTTAGATGTGGTTCCAGTGCGATGTCAGAGACTTTTGATGCGGTTTAATGCCAAAGCAGAGTACGCACCCGGAAAAACTCTGGTTATAGCTGACACACTGTCACGCAGCCCAGTTCAGGACAGCGACAACAACACAGAGTCTGTCATTGCTTGTCATGTTAATACTGTCACACATTGTTGGCCAGTATCACAGCAGAAGCTGGATGTGATGAGGGCGGCGACACAGGACGATGAGCAGCTACAGTGCATAAGACAGCTGATCAAAGAAGGATGGCCGGAAAGAGAGTGCAACATTCCACACATTGTAAAAGACTTTTATGCAATGAAAGACTCATTGTTGGTGTGTGAAGGACTTATTACTCTTGGGTGTCGCATTGTAGTTCCACAGTCAATGAGAGAGGAAATACTGGATCGACTACACGATGGACACCAGAGCCTGTCGAAGCGTAGACAATGGGCCCAAGAAGCCGTGTGGTGGCCTAGGATATCTGCAGATATTAAGAACAAAATGGAAAGATGTCACTTTTGTCAGGTAAACAGGCGCAAACAACGTAGGGAGCCACTACATTCTACACCTCTACCGGATAGGCCATGACAGAAGATTGCCACAGACATTTGTGAATACAAAAGTAAACATTACATTGTGATATCAGACTATTACTCACGTTACATAGAAATCTTACATTTGCCAACCACAACAACAGAACAGGTTGTTAAGATGTTAAAATCTACATTTGCAAGATTTGGCATCCCTGAGCAGATAGTCAGTGACAACGGCCCACAATACTCAAGTGTGGCCTGGAAAGACTTTTGTAGACAGTTTGACATCACACATAACACATCTAGTCCACATAACCCACAAGGCAACGGACATGCAGAGAGGGCAGTGCAAACAGCTGAACACATTCTTAAACAGGAAGACCCTCTACTAGATTGGTGTGTTATAGAGCAACACCAACATCTGCCACTGGGATAAGCCCAGCTGAGATGCTCATGGGCAGGAAGATTAAGACCACACTTCCCTCACTTAAAAGAAATCTGATCCCTAAATGGCCTGATAGAGCTCTTATTAGATGTAGACTATGAGAGATGCAGAGGCCAGGCAACAGCAGGCATATTACTTTGACAAAAGACATGGGGTGGGAGACTTGCCACCGTTACATCAAGGTGATCAGGTCTTACTGAAACTGGATGAGGACAAGAAGGAACAGACGACACCTTCAACTGGTACTACCAAGAGCAGCATCACTCAGCTCAGCTATGATTATAGCCACAGCTGCCCTGGGGCAGAAGCAAGGCTGCCATATTGCGCCATCGGCCCCTCTGGCCAACACCAGTAGGCAAGGTAGGTAAAGTGTCTTGCCCAAGGACACAACGACATGTAGCATGTGGAAGCTGGAATCAAACCCACAATTTCTGGGTTGCAGGCCGACAACTCTACCACTGAGCTACAGCCGCCCCTACATCAAAACACCAGACACTGTGCCATACACAAAGTGACTCAAAGAAAGTTACCCCAAACACACCTGAGGGCCAGGTTGTGACTAAGTTTGGCAGAGTGTGGAAACCGGCTATAAGAATGAACATGGAACTGTAATGTAACATGATCAGGAATGATTAAGGTTGTAACCATCAAACTGAAGAAGAAGAAGAGTCAAAAGGAGAATCAGGAAAAAGAAAAGAGATGTTCTAATGTAAATTGAAGATTGCAATTTATAAGTTGTGAAATTTAGTATATTAGGAGTTGCTCAGCAAAACACTCATTCTTTACAAGTTAAGGTTCTGAGCTAAAGTTAAATAGTTTGTTGTAACTGAATTAATGGAAGGGTAATAAGATTTAAGGGGGAGATGTCGAGGTATTAGGTTATAGGTAACTGTCATCCGATGTAACCAATCAGAGATCCAGCATGAGCTGTGGGTGGAGTCTCGAGCGGACTCAGCAGCCTGTTAAAGATACTCGGTTGGTATGTGTTGCCAACTTAGCGACTTTGTCGCTATTTCTAACGACTTTTCAGACCCCCTTAACGACTTTTTTTTTTCCAAAAAGCGCCTAGCGACAAATCTAGCGACATTTCTGACCACCCTTAACTACTTTCTGTGAAACTTTGTCGCCGATATTTTGTGCATTTTTTGGTCAACATCGGTCAGCATCTCTCTTTCAATTGACATCACAGCCAAATTACTTAGTCACTCCTGACCCGTTGTCTTCCTCGGCCATGTGTTTAGTCGGCGGAGGGCACTGAAAGACCTTTCACAACTGCAGCTTGTAACTGGGATCGTCAAGGAAGCTTGAAAGATGGCCGAAAGGGAGGGGAACATATACTTGTCCAAAAGTGAAAATACACTTTGAATGGTGTATTTACAAATATAATTTTGGTAAACTCTCAACCTCAGAACAGAAAGAAAAAAAACTGCTTTCCCTGCAAACTCTAGGGATACAACGTTGGGAACGCATAGTCTAGTTTATTCTAGAGGTATAAGGCCTACTCTGATTTTTTCCCCTGCCAGCCTCAAACAACTCTGTCCCGGAGCAACATCTGTCCAGTAGCACATTCACAACGGTATAGAAAATGTTTCTGTCTGGCAGATCTTAAAAATATTGGAGGAACAGTTTATTGAATAATCTTCTTAGTGGTTATACAGAAATTCAAGACCTTTTCTAGTGTGTATATCACCATATCACTACACCACTGAATGTGACGGTAAAAGGGTAAATCTAACTGTATAGCTAGCTTAACCTTGGACAGATCATTTACTGTCACGAATGAGATTGGCCAAATGTTCATATAACTTTGAAGTCATACAGCATTTAAATTACTGGTTCGTTTAACTGTTTCTTGTGTTGGCCCAGAGTCTTGCCGCCCACTGCTAGCCACAAGTGAAATACTCTCCCTATAAGTTTTCCCCCCAAAAATTGTTGGATGTCCATTTTTCGTTGGGAGTCGGGAGCGCTCGAAAGTTCACAGAGTTTAGATTAAACACCGGGCCGTCAGCCAATAAAACACTGAGGATTCCCCATGTGAGTACAACATTCACCAAACCTAGGAAAATACAAAACTGCCTTCTTCATTAACGTCATAGGGCAATTCTGGGGGGGAAAAAAGCATTCTGGGCTTGAGGAAAAATGTTTGGGTCTAGAAATGCCCAGGCCAGGCGACGCCCCTGGATGGGATTCCTTTCTGTTTTGTTTTTGGTGTCACTTTTTAACATTGCCCTGCGCTCAGAGTTCAGCACATAAACGTTCTGCATGTGTTCAGGTAGAAAACAGCTGGACTCGTTAAGTTCACGTTCGTACCGAAAAACACGAATATGAAAACATGTAACGTTACAACCAATGGTTAAGACGCATGTGGGAAATCTTAGATTTGATCAAAATTTACAACACCATCCAATCTTTCTATGAAGAAAGATTCTTTCCAGCTTTAAACCTGGTTTCTACTTTTAGTTTTCAATGACTGTCCAGTATTTCTAGCTGTTTTTGTACATTTAACAGTAAAGTTAGACTTCCATACACCACTTTGAAAGACACGGAGACAAAATATGAAGACCATAAGAGCTGTAGGTGACTCATTATGTTGGTGTTTGAATATATATATTTCTTTATACGATTGCATTTATGTCATTTATGTCACGTAACTGTGGAAACTGCAGTGAATCAAGGCCAGTCTGCCTATTTGAAAGCGTAGAAATCAATTAAAGAGATGAAACAAAATGAGAACCTGAATGCAAGAAGAGACAAGCCTCACTGTAGTTGAAACAGGAAAGTCTCAAGCTGCTGTACCTTTAAAAATAAAGTCATGGGAAAAAGACAGCATACACTTTACGTATCAGTAGAAAATAAAAATGAAGAGATCAGCAAGGACTTCAGGGAGGCAACTTCAACTAGCCTTCCTCCTTCATCCACCAGCAAGGGGATATAAGGCTTCTTTGAATCTACCTAAACTGGTCTGAAACATTTAGGGTAGGTACCAATCTTCAGAAAAAAAACCCCCAAGAGATCCAGTTCAGACTCTACAGGCCTCAGTTAGCAGGTCAAAGGTTAAACAAAAAGACTGACCACGTAAGACCAAAACAAAAACCTCAAAGTAACTGCAAAGAACTGCAGCAATCGAGTGAAATGTGAGAATATCTGAGACATTAGAAGCTTGGTCCAAACAGAACGGCTAAGTTCTGGACCAAAATCACCCGATGGTTCTGTAATGGTTAGAAAATCTACAACATTCAGACATTATTTAAATTGTACGTGTCCTGTTTGGCAGTTTGGCGCTCAGAATTGGTGTACGAGTACCAAGTAGAAGCCCGACAGATTTACGTTCACAAGTGGAGAATTACAGCTTTTGCTATAGTACTCCACTTGATATATGTATAACAATCTTTATTAGAAATTGCTGTGGGTTTATTTTTTCCGATGCTATGGACATGTTACCTGAAGGTTCTCAGAAGGTTCTAGATAACCTTTATAAAATATTTCTTCATGGTTCCTTGGAGGTTGAAGTTCAATTTTCGAGGTGAGAGATAATCTTGCTCCCTAAAGGTTCTCCAAAAGTCAGAAAACGTAAAACCTTCTGATTTTCAAACCTTCAGCTGAATGTTCTCTGAATGAAACGCACCTTGAGAAAGTTTAACAAAGTTGCCCTTAAGGTTCTTGTAGATGTTTTTCCCGAATTCTTCTGTTTTATTTGGCTGCAGGTAAGCATAGTGAAGTTCATTAATGTAGACCACCTTTCTGAACACACATCCACAATGTTGAAAACTTTGTTTTAGCAGTTTGAGAGCCTCCCTTTTAAGTTTTGATCCGCCAGAAACAGCTGATGGAAAAACTGAAGTCGACTCACCTGAAAAACGTCCTGCAGACCATCACTGTCACATTTTTCCTCCGAACTGAACCTAAACAGGATGCAAACAAAGCCCATGATCTCCTTGTTGCAAAAAGAAAGATAAAATAGATGGGAGAATGCCACATTAAACATTAACAGTCGATTACTTCAGACCGATTCCCCTTTCAGCAGAGCTACACTCACAAGTCAAAACATCAGCTAAACTACTTAACGGTTTTTCAAATTATTTTCTTGGTAAAATCTTCAACACAAATTTAATAAAAGTTTAAAAGTCACGCCCTAAGAGGTTAATAAAATTTACTGCGTCATCGCGTCAAGTAGTTTATTTTTTACTTCTGTTTACTTCCTGTGTTAATATAAGGTTTAGTTTTTTGTTGTTTTTCTTTTTACAGCCGAATTTACAAAAAAGCTTCTCATTCAGATTTCTTTCTCTCAATGTCAGAAAGTTAAAACAGACAGAAAGTCGGACTGAAAAATGCTTCGTTATAAGCATCGTTGAGCTTGAAATTCAGGGGATATTTAAGGATTTGTTTTCTTTTTTGTTTGCTTATTTATATTTAATGTTCTCCCTTTTAGCCACCTTACCTCCCACCTGACCGTTCTGCTTTTCAGAGCAGAGCTGGCCCAAAGAACTTGCGAGTAAAGCTCGTGCTTTGACCACCAGGCCACCAGGGGGCGAGCACGAGAGCTGGACTTCATTCATACTGAATGAAGAGATCAAAACTTCAAAATTGCGGGTACTGTTATAAATTTAGCCTTTTAAAATTCAACTAAAAGGTTTATGTACAAAAATAATTAATAAAAATCATTTAGGAATTAAAAGAACTGGCCAACATTCAAATACAAAATATAGAGAGGAAAACAGTGAAAATGTAATATAACAACTTGAAAAATAAATTAAAAATAGGAAAAATAAGTCATAATCTTTTGCTGTGTGTTTAATGATTTCTACTGCTTTAATGTATTCACATTTCAATCACACTTTAACTGCAGACCAATCAACAAATTAAAGTAAATGAATGACCCCTCTGAGTCCAGTCACTTTAACTGGAATTCCAGATTAATTGGGAGTCCAGATTACATTTTGATGAGGACCCAATCAATCAAACTTTATTTATGGAGCACTTTTTATACACTCAGTTGTAGCACAAGGTGCATTTCAGGTGTGAAAACAAATGGACAGACACTGAACCACGAGAGACACCCATGATAAAAATAATCAAACTAAGTAATTAGAGAAAATGAAAAATTATGATAAAACCATGTAAAATTAAAGTTGAGACTATAAATCAATCAATTATAGGGGATAAGGAACTGTTAAAGCATAATCATGTTTTTATAATGAGGAAAAGTTTTATAAAATAAAATGTATAAAAACTGTAAGGTTATTGCAACCTAACATCATGCATAAACCTATAAAAATATGAATAAACAAAAACCTAAAAAAATAAATAAATGAAAACTTGTGACCGTACTTGTTGACTAGTGATAATCTAAACTACTCTAAAATTTAAAAATATAAATAGTAGATAACCTATTAAAATATGAAACTATAAGAAATGACAAATGGCTATAAATGTTCACTAAAATGAGTCCAGAATTAGCTGTAATGGAGCTAAAGTTCTTTTACGAAGACCAGAAAGCAAAATAATCTATTCTAGACGTGAATTGTAATCCCTGTATTAGACTGGGAGAGAAATGATCACACCCTGGCAATGTTCTTCCAATGATAAAATGTGTTTTTAGTAACATTTTTTATCTTTAATGTGTAATTACTTTTTAATGTAATGACATGTGAAAAAAGATTATCCCTACGGGACACTAAAGACTAATGTGGTTTGTGAAACGTACGTTTGAATCAGGGTTTTTAAAATCTGAAAATATTCTTTGCCCTTGTTTGAAGTCAAAACTTCAGTTTTTTCCTAATTTAACTAAAGGAAATTTTGCGCCAACTATGACTTAATATCTGAAATACAATTAAAAAGTGTGTCTGCGGTCTTCAGGAGACACGGCAATTTAGAACTGTGCATCATCAGCGTAGCTATGAAATGTAGTTATTTGATGACACCACTGAACGACAGGATTAAAAGAAAATGATAAAAAGAGTGGGACTGAACATTGAGCCCTGTGGAACACCGTAGTTTCTATCATGCAGTATCAGTTTATGCACATTTTCAAAACAACAAAAGAGGATTTAAACTCCGATTCAACTAGCTTTACGGAAAGAAAAAGCTAATATTGTTTCCAAGCTGATTTACACTCACCAGGCGTAACATTATGACCACTGACGTGACGTGAATAACGCTAATTTCCTCTTCATCATAGCAACTGTTAGTGGCTGGGATCTATTAGGAAGGAAACATTAAGCTCTCACAGCTGACGTGTTGGAAGCAGGAAAATAGGCGTACAAGAGGATCCAAGTGAGTTTGACTCAGATCAACCTATACTGGGTCAAGAAAGTCACAGACGAGGTCAACCCAGTTATCGAGGCTTATCGATGTACATAGGGAGTGAAAGCCGCCTCATGTGGTCCAATCCAACAGAGACGGCAGAGTAGTTTGTTGCAAATGAGGCTCAATGCTGACCCCTGTCCACCGACAACAGAACAAACAAAGGGCAAGTGAGCATCAGAACTATAGCGCAATGTTGGAGGGTGGCCTGCTATACTGAAACACAAAGGAGGCAGTCCAGTAAAGGCAGCGTGATGGTTCTGCTGGGAACATCTGCCCTCCATCTACAAGTTCAGTATAGTTGTATCATACATTCATAATAATATCATTGCAGTTACTTAAAGATAACAGTATGCATCATCCAAATCAATACAGAACAGTTTTTAAACCCCAAAAAATGTATAATCTAAAACTAAACGTCCAAGAGTCACTTCAAAGAGAGTAATTCAAGAGATTTTTTAATTTAATGGTAAATTATTCAATCAACAAGTAAATTTAATTTATTATTTACCGTGTTTTCTTATTTGCTTGCATTATTGACTTGGAAGACTTGTAAATCTGAAAAAGATTTGTTTCAATGCGATGCATCAATAAAGAGATCATATTTTAAAAGGGACATTTATCACAATGAGAGATCTAGATGTAAATTACAGCATAAGACAACAGAAACAGATTTTTTTTTTAATATATATATATATATATATATATATGATTGTGTTTTACAAAAAGAACATATCCACAAAGAATCTTTTGTGTGTGTGTGATTTTAAATCATCAAAAATACAATCAGGAAATTGATTCATGAGGATCACAGATTAATAACAGAACTCCAGCAGTGAGTTACAGATGTTCATATCTTTGCTTTGTGACTCGGGCTGCAGCACAAATGCTGCCGCAGGAAACAGAGGATCTTCTTCCAGGAATCTTCCTGAGCGTCTGAATGAGCCTTGGTCTCTCCTCCCCACAGCAGTATAGCTAAAAACACACATACGACACAATATGAAGCCCCCTCCTGATGTCTTGGCATCCCCTGGTAAAGATGCGTAAAATAAATGCATCTTTCATTGCAGAGTAATGATCTCACACTACAGAATTTAGAAAAATCCAACCAATGGAGGGAGTAATCCATAAAAAAAAGGAACATTCTCTTTTCAAAATGGGAAGGATGAAAGTTTAAGTAAGGCAGGGGTTAAAAGTCTAAAACTGTGAGAAACAAGGCTAACACACTTCTATTTGGGGATGAATAAAACACTTATTCTGTGTTTTACAGGGGAAAACCTTGGATATTTATTGCAGAAAAGCAACATAATTTTCCTTCAAGGAGAGCGCTGAGGGACTTCTCCATATGTATCTCCTACCTATGAAAACAAATTAATTAAACAGAGTTTTATTGCAGAAGATGCAGCAGATTGAAGCTCAGGAAGCTGCCGTGACAATCTGATACATTCCCATTCTTGTAGGTAAGTAGCTAAAATAACAGCACAGATGTACAGTGGGGCAAACAAGTATTTGGTAGCCACCAATTTTGCAAGTTGTCCCACTTATATATGAATAATGGTGCAGAAAATAAGTATTTAGTACCAACAAACAAGTAAGAATTCTGTTCCTCACAGACCTGTTACTCCTTCTTTAAGAAGCTCTTCAATCCTCCACTTATTACCTGTATTAATGGAGCCTGTTTGAACTCGTTTTCTGTATAAAACACACCTGTCCACACCTTCAAACAGTCAGACTCCAACCTCCACCATGGCCAATACCAGAGAGCTGTCCAAGGACAACAAGGACAAGATTGTTCACCTGAACAAGACTGGGATGAGTCCATCTACAATAGGCAAGCAGCTTGGTGTGAAGAGATCAACTGTTGGAGCAATTACTAGAAAATGGAATAAATATAAGGTCACGGACAATCTCCCTCGACCTGGGGCTCCATGCAAGATCTCACCTCGTGATCTTGAGAACGGTGAGGAAACAGCCCAGAAATACAAGAGGGAACTGGTCAATGACCTGATTAGAGCTGGGACCACAGTAACAAAGGTTACTATCAGTAACACACTACGTCGTCATGGATTAAAATCCTGCAGCGCTAGATAGGTCCCCCTGCTTAAGCCAGCACATGTCCCGGCCCGTCTAAAGTTTGCCAGAGAGAATGGGGTTGGAAACATTATGCTTGGGGGCTGCTTTTCTGCAAAGAGGACAGGACGAATTGTTCCGTATTAAGAAAAGGATGAAGGTCCGAAAAGGAAGAGACGGTCCATGAAGGGAGATGAGCTGCTGCAGAGATCTCGCGAGAGCTGTGCGTAAGTAATATGGCGGTAAACTGGTAAAACAAACTCGGGTAAAAACAAACCATAACATTCGAGCTAAATATAGCAAACGTTTAATAATAACCATTATCTTGTATTTTTCCATAAAACAAACTGGACGAGGAAACCTTGCACAACCTGGAAAGCTACTTGGACGAGTGCTTTGACAACATTGTTATGGGCAAGCCACAAAAATCCACCTCTGCTGTGCCGACAAGCACACCATCACAGAAACGCACTCGTTCTGAGGCCAGCACCTCCACCATCTCTCCAGAAAAAAGCTACAGCGATGTCCTAGACTCAATAGACAAGAAGCTAACCAGCCTAGACGCCCATCTGGCCCTGGTTGAGGTTCTCCACAAAGAGTTTCAAGCTCTGAGGGAATCTCTGGAGTTCAGCCAACAACAGGTAGCATCGCTCGCTGCAGAAAACCAAACGCTGAGAGATGGTGTAAAGAAACTCACCGAGGGGATGACGCAGCTGTCCGGCAAGAAGCCCAACAACAGCCGGCCGCGACCAATTGTTGCTAAATTCGAGCATTACAAGCAAAAAGAGCAGGTCAGAGGCCGGGGCAGAGAGCTGTGGGGAACGAATTACAGCGTTAATGATTAATATCCGAAGGAGATCCTGGATAGAAGGCGCGTTTTGTTCCCAATCAGGAAGAAATATATCAGTGAAGGCACCAGAGCTACAGTAGCGGTAGATAAACTGTATGTTAATGGGCAGCTGTTCAGGGACCCCCAGCTTACTCCTTGGCTTTATTAGTCATGTAACACTGGTCAGATAAGAGTTGTTTTATCAGTCAACTATAATGTGATTTTAGCACAGCTCTGTAAAGTTGTTTACATTACTCAATGTGGGCGGGGCCAGGGCTAAGCACTGGGATACTGGCTCTTTTTTCTTTTCTCATCTTCACATGTCTATCACCAAATGTCTTTGTCACTCCTTTTTTCTTTTATCACTCACACACACAGATAATTTTTTTCATAATATAACCATTTCTTTCTCTCTCACCCTTCACACCTTCACAACCTTCTCCTATTTTTCTCTTTCTTATATCTCGGATTTTTGGATTTTCAATCAGGCAACCCCAAGCACAAACTAATAATGCACCTGTGTTTATCTGTTTCTATGGTGATATAGACTTTACAACTTTTGTCTCAAAACTATGACTACTCTAAGGTTTGTCACGTGGAATGATCATGGAGCGGCACCAGAGAGAAAAGAGTTAAGATTCTTAACCAGCTTAAAAGATTGAAGGCAGATGTCGTCTTATTACAAGAAACCCATAAATCTACCTCAGCTGCAGTTGATCTTAAATCCCCTGAGTTTCCTAATGTGTTTTCTGCATGCTATAACTCTAGACAAAGGGGAGTAGCAATATTAATAAATAAAAATGTTAATTTTACAGTAATAGATACAGTTACAGATCCAGAGGGTAGATTTATTATAGTAAAACTATCTATACATAACCAAAAGTTATGTATTGTCAGTATATATGGTCCAAATGCTGATGACCCCTCATTCTTTCATTCCTTCTTCTCGGTGCTCCTTGAACACATGGATTGCTCACTTCTTCTTGGGGGCGACCTCAACTTTGGTTTACATGAAGAAATAGACAGGCTCAGCACAGCAGGGACTCAGCGCAGCTGGAAATCTATAGATATAGTCAAACAGTACATGAGCGATTATGGACTTTGTGATGCATGGCGATCTCTTCACCCCAATGACAAAAAATATACTTTCTTCTCTGTGGGATCAGAACAGTATCACCTTGAAATGAAACTGAAAATAAATATTGGCACTGAAAATAAAAATTGGCATTGAAAAATATTATTGTAACTGAAAATATTAATTTTGAATCTGAAATAAATCTGAAAATGTTTGTATTGAAAGTGAATTTTTTTTTTAAGTGAAATTTTTTTCTATGAAACTCATGTATATGCATTGAAACAAATAACTCACTTACAATCAAGTTTTCAAACTTTCATTTTTTTTTTACAATGCCAACCTTTTTTTCAATACCATCACTTTTTTTCAGCTCCATTCAGGTGATACTGTTTTGACGCTTGTGTGTGCACGTGCATGAGGGGTGGGGCTTCAGCCCCCCATATGTTTGCATGAACGAGGCAGGAGGGAAACTCCGACTGTCCGAGGCGAGACAGCGGGATCAACATTTTCTTTGCTACTAATGTGGTTTTTGGAAGGTGATAATCTGCAGTTGGGGACCCGATTTATGACAGTCTTTCTGAAGTATTTTGAATCAAACATGTTTGATATTATCGCAAATTCAATTCAAATTCAAATTCAAAAATACTTTATTGATCCCAGAGGGAAATTAAGTGTTGTTGTAGCTCATATAATTAATTCTTTAAGGAGTTGTTGTAGATGATGATGGCTGTGGGCAGGAAGGATTTCCTGTAGCGGTCTGTGTTGCAGCGAAACTGAAGAAGCCTCCGAGTGAAGACGCTCTGTTGTTGTATGACTGTCTCATGAAGAGGATGCTCAGGGTTGTCCATAATTTTTTTGATTTTGTGAAGAATCCTTCTTTGCATTATCATCTCCAGATGTTCCACAGTTGTCCCCAGAACAGAACCAGAACCTTCTTTATCAGGTTGTTTAGCCTTTTTAAGTCCCTGGCTCTGATGCTGCTACCCCAACAGATGACGACTGAAGAGATTACACTCTCCACAACAGAGTTGTAGAAGATCTGCAGCATCTTGCTGCAAACCTTGAAGGACCTAAGCTTCCTCAAGAAGTACAGTCTGCTCTGTTCCTTCTTGTAGACAGCTTCACTGTTGCGCCTCCAGTCCAGTCTGTTGTCAAGGTGAACTCCGAGGTATTTATACTCCTCAACCACCTCCACTTCTTCTCCCATGATGTCGGAGTGACCCTCCTGCCTCGTTCATGCAAACATATGGGGCCCCTCATGCACGTGCACACACAAGCGTCAAAACAGTATCACCTGAATGAAGCTGAAAAAAATGATGGCATTGAAAAAAGGATTGGTTATGAAAAAAAGGATTGGCATTGTAAAAAAAAATGAAAGTTTGAAAACTTGATTGTAAATGAGTTATTTGTTTCAATGCATATACATGACTTTCATAGAAAAAAAATCACTTAAAATTTTTTTTTCACTTTATTTCAGATTCAAAATTAATATTTTCAGTTACAATAATATTTTTCAATCCCAATTTTTATTTTCTGTGCCAATATTTATTTTCAGTTTCATTTCAAGGTGATACTGTTCTGATTCCATACTTCTCAAATGTCCACCATTCGTATTCTCGACTGGATTATTTGTTAGTCAGCAGCTCACTGTTGACTGACATTTTAGACACTGAGATACACCCTATAGCTGTTAGCGATCATGCTCCTGTTTCTCTAACTTTAGTAAATAAAACAGAAACGCCTCAAAGCAAAAATTGGAGATTTAATATATCATTACTTAAGGATAAAGAATTTATTAAATATTTTGAAAAAGAGTGGGCTTCTTATTTGGAATATAATGACCTACATGGTATGTCACCATCCATTCTTTGGGAGGCAGGGAAAGCTGTGATTAGAGGTAAAAGAATCTCATTCTCATCAAATAAAAAGAAAAAGAAAATAGAAAAGAAAACGTATTCAGGAATGAGAAGAAACTATTAATTCATTAGAAGCTTCTCTAGATGAGGAGAGACTAGGCAAAATCCGTAAAGCAAAGCTAGAATTAAATGAAATTATTAATAAACAGACCCAGTTCTTAATTCAAAGACTTAGGATAGAAAACTTTGAACAAGGTAATAAATCAGGTAGATTTTTGGCTAAACAGCTTAAAATTAATAAAGAAAAAACAATTATATCTGCTATTAAAGATCAGAGGGGAATACAGTATATGACCCTGGAAGAATAAACAACACATTTAAAGAATTTTACAAGGCTTTATACTCACCAGAGATCAACCCATCAGATCATGAAATTGAAAAATTTTTTGATAACATAACACTACCTAAATTATCTGAAAGTCAAGCGATGGCCCTGGATTCACCACTAACAGCGGCTGAACTCCAGGAGGCCCTCCAAGGCATGCCCAATAATAAGGCTCCAGGCCCAGATGGATTTCCAGCAGAGTTCTATAAAGAATTCTGGAATATTCTGGCACCAACATTCCACAGAATGCTGCGGGAAACCAAGTAAAATGGCCAACTTCCACCAAATATGAATTCTGCCTACATTAGTCTTCTACTAAAATCAGGTAAAGACCCTGTGTTTCCTACCAGCTATGGTCCCATATCCCTCATTAATGTTGATCTTAAAATAATCTGCAAAGCCCTCGCAAAAAGGATAGAGAAAGTAACCCCTCTTATAATACATCCTGATCAAACTGGTTTTATTAAAGGGAGACATTCATCCACAAATTCACGTAGATTAATAGATTTAATAGATTTAATAGATTTTTCTTACAGTAAAAACATTAAAACTAATATATCATCTCTAGATGCAGAAAAGGCATTTGATGGAGTTAACTGGAAATTCTTATTTGGAACCTTACATAAATTTGGCTTCGGAAATTCTTTTATAAACTGGTTGAAAATATACAGTTCACCAACAGCGTGTATCAGGACTAATAACCAAACATCATCTAGGTTTTATCTTCAGAGAGGTACCAGGCAGGGATGTCCTCTCTCTCCCTCCCTGTTTGCTATTTTTATTGAACCACTAGCCACAGAAATCAGGCAAACTCACAATATAAAGGCATAAAATGCAATAACATAGAACATAAAATCAGTCTTTATGGAGATGATGTATTACTTTTTCTCCAGCATTCACAAACCTCTTTCTCTCAGGTAATCGGGTTGATAAACTCTTACTCAAACGTTTGAGATTATTCTATAAATTGGTTAAAATCTACAGTTATTCCAATCAATTGTTCTGTCCAGAATCCAACTAATACACAACTGCAGTCAGGGAATATTACTTATTTAGGTATCAATGTCTCACCAAGACTGGCAGATTTAATAAATCTAAACTACATCCCACTTTTAAAAAAAGTGGAAGATGATCTTGCCAGATGGAAATCCCTACCCATATCACTTATGGGAAGGGTTGCTTCAATAAAAATGATGGTTTTGCCCAGAATCAACTACTTATTCTCAATGATCCCAAGTAAACCATCACTAGACTGGTTTAGATCTCTGGACTTCTCTGTCTCTAAATTTCTTTGGAAAGATAAACCCCCACGTATCAGCTTAAAAACATTGCAGAAGACGAAAGAAAAAGGAGGTCTAGATCTACCAAACTTCCATCATTATTTCTTAGCCAACAGGCTCCAATACATCTCAAGATGGTTAAGACATAGCTACCTAGACGAGTCCTGGATAGACATAGAACATAGACATAGCTGAATTACAAATTCCAGCAAGAGTTTTAGATTTTCTTAATCTCAACCCCCCCAAATTGCTGTCTAAAATATACAAAACGTTATCTACATTAGATGAATCAATAGCCATCCCTATTTCAAAATTGGAGGACGATTTATCAGCCAGCTTTGACCAAAACGTCTGGTCTCAGATATGTTTTAGAACCTTTAAAATAACAAAAAGGTTCTCTGGGGCGCCTGCCCCCTAGCTGTGGTCCTGGCCGGGGGTCGGCCGGCGTGGGGTCTCTGTTGCCTGTGCAATGTGCAGCCGCCTCTCTCTTTTTCTCTGGGCCGATTGTCATCACCGGTCCCTGTATGGCTTCTCGCCTTGTTTGCTGGTTGGGGTGCCTGGCTGCTGGTCGCGGCGGCTGGGTGGCATTTCTGGGCCTGATCAGTCCTTTTTCGCACTGGACTTAGCTTCTGGGTCTTGTTCTTTATGGGTTGTGGGGCGCTGGGGTCGGGCATTTGCCCGGGTTTGGCCGGACCTGCGGGTGGACTGGCTGGGTAGTGGGCGTGCAGGGCAGGTGGGTGGGGCGCTGGGTTTGGTTGCCTGCCGGGCCATTGAGCATCAGTGGTCGCTCCACAAGGGAATGGGGCTGGTGGATGTCGGCCTGGTGCGTCGGCCGCCCGGTTCATCGGTTTGCTCCTGGTCTGGGCAGGTACGTCGCCGGGGTTTGGGCTGCCGGGGCCTCCGATGCGCAGGTGGCGCTGGGGGCCTCCTTTGCTGGCGGGGAGGCTATTGCTAACATCGAAAGGTGCTTTCCCCCTACGAGGGCACATGGACAGGGGGGAGGGGTGTGCTGGAGGGAGGGGGGGGGCGAACTCAACCTGGGTGTCTAGTGTCTTTTGTGTTCTAATAGTACAGCAAATGTCAGGCTGGGTTTAGTTCTCCTTCTGGGATGGGGCTGGGGGGACTGCCTTGGGGTCCATGGGGCTTTGTGGTGCTGTGGCCGTGGGCCCCGGGTCGAACGTGCCATGGCCTCTCTCCCCTGGTGGATCCCGGTGAACAGCTGTGCCTATTGGAGTCAGTGGGGGAGCTGGCTCCCTGGGAAGACATTTTGTCTCCCAGTCTTTCCCTCTCTATCCCCAAACACCTCTGTCCACCCGCTCCATCACTTTACCACTCATATAGGGTCTTGGGGCATGGGCACATCACTGGGGTGGGAGGAAGGGTTTCCCTCCTCGCTATCCCGTGGCGTCCTGGGTCCCAATTTTAATATACAACTTAGACACTCCCACTTATAACATTTGGGCACATTTTTCGGCATCCAGAGGGGGAGCGGTTCAATCAGCTTCACCTCTGGTGCCGGTGCCCACTGTTAAACCACATATAGACACTGAGGGCTCGGGGTAGGGGTTGGGGGGTGGGTGGCTGCCTTCCCCACATCCCACCCCTCTGTTTTAAATGCACATTATAACAACACGCATCAACACCATACTCGAGCGGGAGGATAGAGGCTAGGGGTCTTCTCACACCCCTGTTCGCTACGGGCCATCAGGGGTTGGGGTCCGGAGGAGGAACAGGTGGTCTGGTCAGGGTCCTAGGCTGTCGGGCTGCTTCGCCACTGTGGGGCCCTTGGCGGTCTGCTTGTCTCCGTCCTAGAAGGTAGGGGGTCCATCTCCCGGGTTCGGGGGCTGGTGGCTCTACTGGGGCATCGGTACCTGGACCTGGGAGCATAAAGTGTGTATGGGGTGTGTGAGTGAGGGTACAGCGTCATTTCTTGGGTGTCTTGGTGAGTTAGTGAGAATGTATGTGTTTAAGAGGGAGGGAACGTATGACTGTGTCTGTATGTCTTTGTCTACCGGTCAGGTTGGGTCTTGGGCTGCCCTCTCGCCTGGCGCACCACAGGCCTTACATTTACAGCTGGTACAACTTGGTGTCCAGGTGCTGGCTGAGCTTGGCCTGGGGATGCTGTCCATCCGCTGCGGCTATCGTGGGGCGCCCCGACGTGGGGCAGGGGTGGGGCGCTGGGATGTTGGCGGTGGGGATTGGCCCAGGTTGGTGGTGGCGCGTGGCAGCCGGCCACGGCCCCTGCGGTGCCGGGGGCCCCTTGTCGGCCGGTCCTTTGTGGGGTCCCTGCTGGGGGTTGGGGCGCCCCTGGGCCCCGGGCTCTCCCGGTCCATGGACCGGCCCGCCCTGGCACGGCTGGTTGGCGGCGGACGTTCCCCTGGGGTTCTCCTTTGCTCCTCTCTTGGGGGATGCGGTCGGCCCCGCCCGGGTCCGCCTGTATTTTTATATCTATTTTTGTGTGATGTGGTTGTTTAGTTCTTTTCACGATGTTTGTTTTGTTTTGTCGATGTTCCTTTTTCGTGTTTTGTTTTGTTTTTTCCCCTCTCTTTGCCGTCCTGTGGGTATGGAGGCAGACTTCAATGTTTTCCTGTGTTTTCTTTGTTCCCCTTCCTCTCTTGTATTTTCAACTCACCCTCTCTCATGACATTTTGTTTCCTACCTCTGTTCTTCATCTTCTTTCTTTCTTCCCCTTAATTTTCCGTCTCCGTGTCCATAACATCAGGAAATAAAACCCCCAGCAATTCATAATAAAGATTTTTTACACATATATCAAGTGGAGTACTATAGCAAAAGCTGTACTGCTCCGCTTGTGAAAGTGAATCTGTTGAGCTTCTACTTGGTACTCAGACACCAATTCTGAGCTCCACACTGCCAAACAGGACACGTAAAAAAAAAAAAAAGGATGAATGGGGCCGTGTATTGTGAGATTTGGGGCAAAAACCTTCCATCAGTGAAAGCATTTGAAGATAATGTGTTGCTTAGCATCAGCCCCAAAGCATCACAGCTCTAAAGATCTGCATGGAAGAACAGACCCAAATACCAGCTACAGTGTGTGCAAACCTGGTTAAGACCTACAGGAAACGTTTGACCTCGGTTATTGCCAAACAAGGTTACATTGAGGTGAACCTTTGTTATTGACCAAATACTTATTTTCTACACCATTATACAAATAAATTCTTTGAGATCATTCCATTTTCCAGATTTCTTGGAATTTTTTATTTCCATTCTGTCTCTCACAGTTGAAGTGTACATATGATGAAGATTACAGACCTCTCTCATCTTTTTAAGTGGGACAAATTGCACAATCGGTGACTGTCAAATACGTTTTTGCCCCACTGTATACAATTTACATAACTGAAGAATTTATCAAAGTGTTTAAAATAAATCATGGTTTTATTAACAGGAACATCAATGATTTATTTAGAGCAACATAACACTCTTTTGACCCAATTTATAGACAAGCCGCCTGGATTTCTTTCTTTTTTTTTATGGCTGAATAATCCAAAAAATATGCAGTGATTGACTGTTTATGCTACTTTTTCCAAGAGTGCTTCAAATTTCAGTATCTGGAAATTATTCAGTATTATAGTATGTTTTTGGCTGTGCAAATACAGTAAAACAATATAATAAAAGGGTTTAAAGTGACCATCTGTTTCACAGAAAACAATAAGCAAAGCACGCTTACCACGCAAGACTCCACTGGTGAAGAAAAAGCATGTCGAAGTGCTTATAAACTTTCCTAAACATTTAGATGAGTCTGGGAAACACTGGGAAAAAATATTCTGGTCAGATTAGACCAAAGCGGAAGTCTTTGGATGGTGTCATCAAATACTAGTAATGTATGTCTCGAGACCACTTTCACCTGGTCTTGGTCTTGTCACGGCCTTGACGGTCTTTGGTCTTGGTCTTGGTTCAGGCGGTCTTGACTACAAGTCTATCAAATACACCATGCTTGGAGGTCAAAAGGCATGGCAGAAGATCGCAAAACAGAAAGTGAAGTTTGGAGGACATTTAGCATTTAAAGACTGTTTGTGTAGAAGAATATTTGGAAAAAGCACCTCATGCCCACTGTTGGGTACAGTGGAGGATCTGTGATGCTGTGGGCATCAGGAACTCTTTGGAATACCAAATCGTTTTTGAATAAAAATGTGCAAGAAAACTAGAAACTGGAACCAGAACTCTAGACCATCTAGAGAGATTGTTTAAAAATAGATATATATTTTTTACATTTCTTAAGATTGATTTGCACATCTTTACCAGGGGTGCCAACACTTCTGAGTGAAACATTTGTAAGATAGTGGGAGCAAAGACACATCTCAACTGGTAAACATTTTATTTGGGGTTGCAGTGAGTTGTTGTTGCAGCAAAACTTTGTATTTAGTTTCACTCAGTTCTGTCCGGTGCGTGAACACGGCTCACCTTTGTCTTTGGTGCCATCTATGGCGAGGTTAGTGGCTCTGAAATGAGGCGAGAAAGGCGGCTCGATCTGATGTCCGGTGTTGGGATAGTCCAGTCTGAACAGAAGGTGCGTCTTTCCAGCGGCTCCAATCACCTGGGCCATCTGGGGGGGGGGGGGGGTCAAAGGTTTCGGACAAAAAACAACCAGATCAGCTGGTCCCAAGCAGAAACAATCGATGTACCCAATAGATTTTTATAATTTTTCTTCCACTTCACAATTATGCATCACTTAATGTTGATCTATCACAATAAATCCCAATAAAATACAACTAAAAATGAATGAAAAAGCAGCAAAAGCCCAAAGAACAACCTTTAAAGCTTCCAGCAGGCATGAAGAACTATTCATCAGGGCTACACAAAAATAATCCAGCCAAGCGTGGCTCATTGGAAGCACAATCTAAGTGAAATGGATTGCATGAAATCACTGCTAAGGACAATAAAGGTGTAGCTGAGAGTGTTTGTGTGAGCTCACACTGTCAGCGGTTTCCAGTACAGGCCAGTTCTGATCATCACAGCCGTTAACCAGGAGCACCGGAGTTCTGATTTTTCCCATCTATTACAAAGAATGTGTTGAAATAAGGAGATTTGATCGTATAAACAATTTACGCCCGCATCGGTGTTTGATAAAAAGGTCTAACTCACATCCACTTTATACGGGGAGTCTTCGAGCAGAGCCAGACCAATGCCTCTCCAGATCTCATAGTTGTTCTCATCCAGACGTATTTTGTCGAATTTCCTGCCATCACATGTAATTGCTTGTGTCACTGCAGCTGTAAAACGGTGTTTAATGTCCTGTTCCTGAGGAAACTCGGCACCTACTTGGCCAATAGCTGTTGGATCCCTGAGAGGCCCTTCTCACACGGGTAACAGTTGGCGTTACTGATGCAAACAACGCAGCGGGGCTGAAGCACAACATAGTTTTTCAGAAAGGCATACATTTATCCATCTGTTTCACAATGCTCTGCTAAAACGCAGCAGGATATTAACCAGAAAACAGAAACATAAATACAGACCCTTAAATAGGCGAAGAAAGGTTTTAAAGGATGAGGGGTTTTTTTTAACATGTGATTTTTATTTTTGTGCATTTTGTGAAACTTCCTCAACCATTTCCACTTTATTACTGATTGGTTACTTTATTGAGACTGTTTGATTAAAATAAACAGGAGAAATGAGAGGCACATTCTTACCTGGACATTTGTACTTTCAGCTGCCAAATACAGGGTGACAATAGAACCAGCAGAAGACCCCAAGATCCCGACTCTATCTGGCACCACTTTAGGATGGTCCTTTAGGATTTTAAACGCTGCCTGTTCATAATCAGACAGCAGAAACATTAAAAACCCTTTTCTGTCTTCTTTTAAAAAATATGTAGCTTTGATGTTTTAAATTTAATGCCAGAAGTTTGATAAAAATGAAGCTTATCTCTAAATACCTAATAAAGATGAATATAAACTGCTCAGATTTATGAGTAGTACTGCATCATTGACGCTACACTCTTAACATAAAAAGTACTCCTGTTTTTGTGCGTAGCTTGGATCAAACAGGAATGAATGCAATTAATTAGTCAAATTCAGTCCAATCTTACAAACATATATAGTGTATTTCTGTGTATACACCGGATTCTGTAAAGTGCCATGAGACATTTGTTTGTCTACCCTATACAGGGGTGAAAGTAAGCCGGTCCGGTCCGGTACTGCATACCGTTAATAGATTCTGTGGTGGTACGCAGTACCAGGAAGACGAGAGACCGGCTGCTTGTCTTAAAAGTCCTCATTCAGAACCAGGCTATTTAAAAATTCATTTTAACTCATACCGAATTGTTTCTTAATTGTTATTTAGTTTTTTAACCACACAGAACAGCTCAGAAAAGAAACTTCTTATGAGCTAATGCCGGTGTCGCGCGAAGGTAGTTATCCCCGTCAGAAATTGTGTCCCGCTGCGTCGGGAGCGCGCACGTAGAAGGAAGCGCTGTTCCACTCAGTGTTGCCAACTTGGGTGTTTCTCAATGTCAAGGCGCCTCGCCTACCAAGGCAATGCCTCGGTAGGCGAGGCGCCTTGCTTACGAGGACTGTCCTTCCTTGGTTGAAGAAAACTGTTAAATGGAACAGACTTACATCACGTGACCGCGGCTGCTTAGGGCCCGCCTTTTGCTTACGCGCTCTGTTTATCGTTATATTTTATACCTATAAGTTTCAATATAGATGTATAACGAGAGTTTTACTTTTTTAATTGTGTATATATTGGTTAAATCAAATGTGAAAGCGAGTTAGTACCTGCTAGCAACCGAAGCTGCAACTTCGAAAATGCCGCGATGTATTCTGGGAAATTTCTGACCGAGGGAAGGCATCAAGGAACCTCCCATGTATCCTCGGTCAGTTAGCAAAACGGCAGACAAACGGAGGACAGACGCCTCGGTAGCACATGAACATTGGAACACGCCTTGGCGGTCCCTGATGACTTCTCTCCTAGGCAACCGGGGCGGGACCAAGGCATCAAGGCGAGGTACCTTGGCATTGAGAAACACCCAGTGACTTTGTCGCTACTTCTAACGACTTTTCAAACCCCCTTAACGACTTTTTTTTTTTCAAACAGCACCTAGCGACATTTTCTAACCACCCTTAGCTACTTTCTGTGAAACTTTGTCGCCGATATTTCCTGCAGTTTAGAGACCCAGCTTGCTGAATGATCTGCGCACTGCATGATCAGACTATGTCCACTGACCAATCATAAACCTTTTTCGGTTCATTTCATCCACTCACAAACGAAGCTGTTTGGTAGTTAATGTTAATTCAAAAGTAAAAAATAAATCTGCATGTATCTAAGACCGATCTTTCAACGGGAATGAAGGCAGAAGCTTGTCTGTACTACTGCATCTCACACCTGTGGAGCATTCAAGGAACGTTCGAAATGTATGGTGAGTTCAAAAACGTAGGACATTTATAACTTATGACAAAAACCCCCCACTGAAAATAATACCATAAGCAATAAACTTCTGTTTAATGGCGGTTGGCAAGAAACATTTGATGCATGCTAAATATGCCCTACTTATTTATACAAAATACTAAAAAACAAACAACTATATTACTCTCTATTAATTTCGTCTTCTTGAGATATCTCAGCAAAAAATGTTTTTCCAGAACTTTAAATTTTGTATAAAAGGTCTTTGATGTCCAGTTGCAATTTGATATCTTGTAAATTTTGTACCAGTTTTCTCAACATTATACTTCAGGCAAAATAAGAAAGTGTTTGGTACATTACATACAAGTTTCAGGGAAAATACCTGGTAAATCATATTCTCTAAGTACCGAAAGGTTCCAAGAAAGTATTTTGTATGCTCTAGGGAAGTACCTGGTAAGTTCAATAAAAGTTCTAGGAAAGTACCTGGTAATTCCAGGAAAGAGACCAAGGAAAGTACCATGTAAATTAAAGAAAGGTATTTGTAGGTTCTGAGAAAGCACATTTATTGGAACTTTCC
Organism: Valencia hispanica; assembly: GCA_963556495.2. Lineage (NCBI taxonomy): Eukaryota > Metazoa > Chordata > Actinopteri > Cyprinodontiformes > Valenciidae > Valencia > Valencia hispanica. Next base: position 4,148,642 of record OY747722.1, on the reverse strand, counting down.
AGGAACTAACCATGCGCTTTGATAAGTACCCTGGTTAGTTCCTGGTAAGTTCCAAGAAAGTACTTAGAATGGTTTCCGGAAGTAAATACAGTTTCAGGAAAGTGAAAAAAAATACAAGTTGAAGTTAGGAGCGAGTGAATAACATCAGCAAAATTTTTCCAGGATCTCATTTGAACAAAAACAAAATCATGACATAAACATCAAGCAAACCTCAAAGGAGCTGAATTCCAGATCTGTTTGCAGCTCTCCAGGTTTTAAATACTCCACCGTCAGAGAGGCGAAACCACGAGAGGCCAACAAGGCGGAGCGATGCTCCAACAGTCCTCCCCAACCTCCCCAAATATCCAGAACTCCAGGGAATGGTCCTGGACCTGAAAGGAAGATTAGTAGGCAGAAAAACAAAAACACATCTAACTAAGGGGCTGTTTACACGACAACGTTGCCGTTTTTGTTTGAATACGCGGGTGAAAACGCGCTGCGTTTACACGACAGGGCGCGCGATGGAAAACGATGTAGTACATATGCCCGACCTTTAGATGGCAGTGTGGCCCGTGTATGCAGTGTTCCAAGGTTTCCCCCTCACAACCCGGAAAAGAAACATTTCATGATAAAAACAATGGCGGTCATCTTGTAGTTCTCCGCTTAAATAAAGGCATATTGATTACTTGGTGCACGTACTGTATGCGACCAAATAACTTCAGAAGCTGCATCTGCAGTAACCGCATACCTGGATCCGCCATTGTTGCTGTTTTTCCGTAGAAAGGCGGAGTGCGCAAGTGCAACATGTCCGTAGGCGGCTGGCTGTGACGTCATCGTTTTCAAAAGTCTCCGGCTTGCGTTTACACGACAACGAATCCACCAGCGTTTTCAAAACTCTCCACTCTGTAAGCCGTTTCCCAAAAGCTGCGTTTTCGCCCCCCGTTTTCCCGTTGTCGTGTAAACGAGAGGCCGAATCGGAGAGAAAAACGTTGTCGTGTAAACAGCCCCTAATTCTATGGGTTCTATCTGCTGTTGTTTAAGGTATTTAAACTTTTTAATCCCCAAACTGATTGGTCGATTACTACTCCATCACAAGTCAAACTGCCTAATCAGACACCAGATGGATTGTTTAAATTTGGCTATTAGCAGCAATATTTTTAAACAAAAATAAAATAAAATAAGATATCTATATTTGTTGGGAATATTCCAGATCCGTCTCACTTTATCTGAGAAAATCTGCTCAATTAGAACTGCTTAGTATTCTAACCTTTTTAACGCCTACGTAGGGTGCCTAAAGGCTTTCATCAACATGGTTTTTAATGTAGTATGCCTGATTGGGTCCCTTATGCCTCGTTTCCACTGAGCGGTACGCTACAGGTTGTTGCAGTTGGACTCTCACTGGAAAGGCCGAGTTAAACCCAAAAGCCTAATGAGGCGACGTACTACTGCGACGACAAATGGGACACATTAGCCTGTCTCGTGCCCTAACAGTACCATACCATTCTCCTATGGACCTTAGGGGTGTAACGGTACACAAAAATCCTGGCTAGGTACATTTTCTGCACACTTTAATCAAGAAAAATAAATACAAATGTCCGTATGATTTATTTTTTTTACTTTGATAAGCATTAATCAAAGATTCCTTCCTCTCAATTCTTGAAATTTATTATATTTTTTCTATAACAAGTTTAAAGAATAGAACTCACTGGAGATTTGATTTTTAAAAAAATTAAAAAATAGTTCAAGCAGACATAGCCAAAGTACAAAACAACATAAACACTTGAAAACAGTTGGTGTTAATGTTTAGAAATGTTTAAATAATACTTTGACCATATTTGAGAATAAAACATGCTTAAATCAATTTGGAGCTGTTTTGATATTTTAGCAGCCTAGTTTCCCAGCTCTACTTGAATGCAGCATGAGCAGCTGTTGGGAAAATCCCTTGGGGATTCCTCGGACTTGCAATCCAAAATAAGGAGTTTGGGCTAATTGGATGCTACTGGTAGCCATGTTGGACATCAGCTGGTTTTTCTCTAGTATCAGTGACGTTTACATTCATCTTGACATTGTTTCAGATGAGTTATTCAGGTAAGTGCAGAGCGTGTTATGGACCTTATTGCTGATGAAAGATGCGTTCTGGTTCAGTCCATCTTTCTTTTTCTACTGTAGCTGCATGAGAAACCATTAATGTTCCCAAATAGCAGAGTTTAGTGAAAACTGGGAGTCCTGTCTGTTTTGTTTTGGTGTCACTTTTTTAAAGTTGCGCTGCCAAACGTTGCACTGCGCCCTGAGTTCTCCGCATAAACAATCTGCATCCGTTCAGCTGGATTCGTTTGGTACACGTGCGTACCGAACCGACAGGGCCGTACTGAAAATCCGAATACACGTACCGTTCCACCCCTGATGGACCTAAAAGGAAAGGGGGCCTCGGGATGGTACGGTCGGTTGTATAGGAACCACACTGACCCGTGCCGTAAAAGAAGTGTATTGTGAACTCAGCCCCATCTAGATTGAGCAAAATCCATAAGGTGTCCATCAACGCGTGGTTGGCCTAACACAGCTTTAGCCAGTCGATATTAATGCTATTAACGATATATACGTTTTTTTTTGTTTTTTTTATAGAGTCCATGTGGATCCAAACATTCGTAGCCTCGATGTATACACTCAAAGAAAACATCCAGAGTAAAGCAGGAGTGCCTAAAGGACATCTCAATTGACTTTGATCTGGACATGATGTCACACCTTACTTACCCATATTCCGGTATGATTCGTTAACTGCTGTTCTCGCTAATCAGAATAACTCCTAAAAGCAAAAAAAAACCAACTAAAAAAACCAACGATTTGCTCTGCGTTTTATGCTTTCAAACCCTGCAACAACGAGCAGGTTACGATATACAAACGGCAACCGTGTGGAGCATTCAATATGTGTTTCTGCTCTGTCTTCTCAAACCCCCAGACGGTCGTGGCAGATGGCCGCTCCTACTGAGCCTGGTTCTGTTGGAGGTTTCTTCCTGTTAAAGGGGAGTTTTTCCTCTCCACTGTCGCTACATGCTTGCTCAGTATGAGGGATTGCTGAAGGATTGCTGTGGTTAGAAAGTCTGCCCAACCTCACGCCAATGACTGACGCAATCTGCTGGGATTCCTTAAATAGGAAACTTTTTAACTGATTGGAATGTTTGTATAAATGTATTGAAATGACTTCTTGTTAAGTGCCTTGAGATGACATCTGTTGTGAAATGGCGCTATATAAATAAACTGAATTGAATTGAATATGTTGGTAGATTATCTGCTCTGGCGCCCTCTAAAGGTAGCAAATGAAAAAAGAAGCAACAAAGCTGTACAGAAATGCATGACTGAAATTGCTTATGAAACCACTGAGGCTATATGGCACCATTAACCCAACGGTGTTAACCCTGAAATTCAGCCTCATTATGCAACTAAATGCTGCGCTTATCATTACAGAACATTATTATAGAGCATGTTGATCCAGAGCAGAACAGAGGATGTGCTTGTTTCTTTAACTATTCAAGCTCTCCAAGTTTTAGGTTGTTTTTTTTCCTTCATTCCTTCCATGGCTACTTTCTACTTTTAAATTCATTCAGTTTTCAAAGGATCCAAACAAATCTTTTATTTATGTGAAACCACAAATCAAACTAAAACATGTCCATAATCAATAAAATGCTTCATAAATCATATCAAGATCATATTTTGCCATGGAAACTACAGGAAATGTGTCACTAGAAGTATAATATAGGGTCATTATAATATTGGGGACACTTGGTCCAAACCTTAAGCACTTTCATCATTTTCTGAAAGAATACTTTTGATTTTAGCATACTTAAAGTGTTCCTGCTCTATGTGATTAGAAAGAATAATTAAATACAGTTCAGATCAAAATCACTTTAAAATCTTAGGAATTAAATAAAATAAATAATTACTAATCTTCTGTATTAGAAAATCAACCTGTAACAATTATAGCTCACTTTTTAAGTCAAACAAGACAAAAAAAAAATACACAAAAATCTTAACTTATATTTAAAAAAAATATTATTTAAAAAATAAATAATAATAATAAAAAGCAGCAGTCTCAAAAAGACACCTAAAACAAAGCATATACTCCAGTCTTTATTTTTTTGCTGTCAGTAAAATGGATGATCTCTAATCTTTCTCAGCTTTGTCATCGTTTTTGCGTCAGTTTGACTAACCGGATCTTTGACTCCTGTCAGACCAGGATTTAAACAGGAATCCTAGAGTTTAATTTACTACCTTTCTTACCACCTCTCCATAATTTTACTACCATCACAACATTGAGCAGCGGCCTCTTTTGTGGGAGTGATACTGACCCATGTGTGATGATGGTCCATCCCTGACCCAAAACTAAATGTTATTCCACTCACTTCAAAGTATAAATGTGATGATGTCTTGACTAATATATAATAATTTCCAGAAGACTAGAATAAATTGAATATAAACAAAATGCAATGACCCTCACAAGAAAATGTTTTAAACGAAATGGGTAACTGCTCCCCCCGCGTACGAATCCGCTCCTGATGAATGGTGGATGTATGGAATATTATATTTCAGTCAAAAATCCCGAGCGAGATTTTCAACCCTCACCTGCGCGTATTCAACAAGGCACGCACGTAATTGCTCATGCGCGCATATTCAACAATACGCGCGTGTAGAATTCATCTCATGAGTATCCAACAACCCGCGCATGTGGATTTCACCTCACGCGCTCTACAGGAAGCTTTCATACACGCGTGAGGGTAAATCTGCGCCCTCGAAAGGAAATTCTGCTAGCGCCAGTAAAAAACTTTTGACTGTTTGGAGGAGGAGCCTAAGGTCGGCACTGACCCTGTGTAATTGACCTTTTTAAATCGGTAACGCCCACAGGATCAGTAGAGTTATATTTTTCACAGTTTAACAATACAAGAAAATGGCATTTGTCAAAGAAAACATGACTTTGGTGACATTACATTGGTGTAGCATTCAAGCAGAGAAAAAAAGAAAAACTAAAAACATAAATAAATGAAAAATACATTTTAAAAAGGGCTAGGGGTAAAAAGTTCACAATCAGTTCATTATATCCTTTCAAGTAATTGCAGTGCTTTTCTCCATTAAAGAAAGTGAAGCAGAAGAAGAGTTTCAGTTCTTTCAGGAAGGTATAAAACAGAGGTTTGCATTTGAGAAATTTACATTTATGAAGGAAAAACTAACAACAGAATATAAATTATGACATTCAATCTGAGTTTTTTCTTTTCGTAGGATACTAAAAGTAATGTGATGTTTGGTGAACTCTTATGAAAAAAAACCTCACTGATCCTGTGGGCGTTACCGATTTAAAAAGGCCAATTACACGGGGTCAGTGCCGACCTTAGGCTCCTCCTCCAAACAGTCAAAAGTTTTTTACTCGCTTGCGCAGAATTTCCTTTCGAGGGCGCAGCCTCTCCTAAGATTTACCCTCACGCGTGTATGAAAGCTTGGTGTAGAGCGCTGTGAGGTGAACTCCACATGCGCGGGTTGTTGGATATGCGCGCATGAGCAATTACATGCGTGCCTTGTTGAATACGCCCAGGTGAGGGTTGAAAATCTCCTCGGGATTTTTGACTGAAATATAATATTCCATACACTCTGTTGGCCAACAGTCATAAGCTCTGGGTTTTAATTGATGATTGGTGGGTGGAAGCAGTTGTGATGTTATGCACGCTGTTCAACGCTGCTTTTAGGACACTGAATGGAAATAACTCCCACTCCGACGAGGTAATGGAAAAATAATATATGTTTTATGTGCTAGTTTTAGCTTTATATTAAACGGGTAGCATGTTCTGTGGATTGAAAGAAATGTTGCTATGTCAGACATTACTGCTAAACTGCCACTTCAATCCGGTCACTTGCAAAATATTTTCCGATGATTATATTTAACATCATAAGCTAACTGTTGTTGTTTTTGGCATGTAAACATACCGGTAGGACTTTTCGAGGGGTAGCACCAACAGCCATCTATGCGCGCTACGGTGGGACATTCTGATGAGGTAGCACAGATCGTCAGAACCAGTGTTGCCAACCGTCTCCGACAGAAAGTAGCTGAAGTTGCCCCAGAAAGTCGCTAGATGTCGCCAGATGACGTCATACGATAATTTGCATAACGATGATGTCATCATGTGATGCCGATTGAAACAAAGGAGGAAAAATTTATATTTAGATTAGGATTTGATCATACAGGTTAAATAATACATTATTTAAACATTATTTAAATAATACATTATTTAAACAGGGGAAACAGGCTACAGGGAAATGACGGTGGAACATGTTCTATTATTTTGCCTGAAGTAAACTGTTGAGAAACCTGGTAGCCTACAAAATAGAAAAGATATCAAATTGCAACTGGACATCAAAGACCTTTTAAAAAAAATTAAAGTTCTGAAACATACATTTGCTGAGATATCTTAAGAAGATGAAATTAATAGAGAGAATATAGATGTTTGTTTTTTAGTATTTTGTATAAATAAGTAGGGCATAATTAGCATGCATCAAATGTTTCTTGCCAACCGCCATTAAACAGAAGTTTATTGCTTATGATATTATTTTCATGTTTTTTCTCATAAGTTTTAAATGTCTTACGTTTTTGAACTCACCATACGTTTCGAACGTTCCTTGAATGCACCACAGGTGTGAGATGCAGCGTAATACACACACGCTTCTGCCTTAATTCCAGTTGAAAGATCGGTTTTATATACATTCAGATTTATTTTTTACTTTTGAATTTACATTAACTACTAAACAACTTTGTTTGTGAGTGGATGAAATGAACCGAAAAAGGTTTATGATTGGTCAGTCGACATACTCTGATCATGCTGCGTACGCATGCGCAGATCATTCCCTTTCTGAGCGTCGGGAAGGATGAAGCTGGGTCTCTAAAATGCAGGAAATATCGGCGACAAAGTTTCACAGAAAGTAGCTAAGGGTGGTCAGAAATGTCGCTAGATTTGTCGCTAGGCGCTTTTTGGGAAAAAAAAGTCGTTAAGGGGGTCTGAAAAGTCGTTAGAAATAGCGACAAAGTCGCTAAGTTGGCAACACTGGTCAGAACAACGGTCCAAGCTATCCCGACACTACGCATGCGCACAACAAAATAGATCACCCGAACCAATCGAGATCAGAGGACTGGACACCGAGCCAGGTCCTGTCCGCACCTTAGTAATAAATACCTGAACAAAAAATATGCATCAACTGAAAAGTTACAATATATTCAAGGAATAACCAAAGAATAAGAACAAATTTACTACCATGTCAGGTTGTGCTCATTACCTTTTCCTACCTTTTAAGGGCCTTAATTTGAAGTCATTTAATTTACTACCTTTTACTACCCCGTGGCAACCCTGAAGACACAGAAACAAACATGCCAGCTATGAACACGGTGCACTCTGACACACATTGCGGTTTATCAAGCTACACTTGAGCTGACGTCTTGTAAAAACCAACTGCCTGGCGCTGCAGCTCGGGGAGGATGCCTTGGACACCAGGGGATAATGTGGACATATGGAAAAGAAGATGTTGCTGCTAACATGATACACAACAACAAAGATGCTCCTTTTCAAAACTAAAGTGCAAAAAATAGTTGCTGTATTTTGTCAATTTCAGGCTGCAAGGCTGAAACACAAGCTGCAGCCATGATGTTTCCGCCGGTCTGTCCTCTCAACATGTCCAGGCGGCACACTGGGCCTTTATGTTTCCTTCCTTTCATTTCGTGATGAATTCGTTTTAAAATAGCTGTTGTTTTTCTTCCTAAGTCCTAATACTGGTAGCAAGAACTAGCAGCGTTAGCGGTGGGCGCACCGGAAGTCCATCGTTTTCCGGTTTGATCACGTGACTTCCAGCATAAATGCTACTATGAAAATGAATCGCTTTAAAGTCGCTATCGATTTGGTACATTTCACACCGCAAATATTTAGCAAAGGACAACAAGCAAAGATTTTAGGCTGAAGATGCTCAAAGCTAGAGAGACGAGGAGCTGAAGCTGCAATGAAAGATGATTCTGCAGAGAACTCACAAATAGCCGCCAAGCTAGATTTATTTTAATCACTGTAAGCTGGATATCAGTTATGCACTACTGTTGATCTATCAGGTCAAATCCTAATATAAAAACATTATAGTTTGTGGTTGTTGAACAAAGAAATGTGGGAAAGTTCAAGGGGTATGAATGCTTCTGGAAGGCGTGATGCATTATTTCGGTTCTGCAGGTTTACCTGGAGGTATAAACAGGGTCCCCTGAACTTTTCCCTCTTTGATATCGATCCTGTGGACGCCTGGAGCCAGGTACCAACGTTCTGTTACAGCAGAGACCAGCGGGGTCTGATCCCTGAAGTCCTTGTGACCGTGATAAACGGAGATGTTGACCAGCATGGGGGTGGTGACCTTCAGCTTCCTCAACCTGATCGGTAACAACGAAATGATTTACCTTAAGTTGGTGTGAAAGTGAAATCTCACCTTTTCATTTAGTACTATTTGCACACAATTACTGCATCTTTAAATATTCATACAAATTCCCTGATATTTAACAATATTCATTGCATTTCTCCCTCAATGCCAGTTCACAGATTACAGTTTCTAGAAAACACATTTTTCTCATCCCATGTATGGAAATGGGAATATGCCAAACACTGATCCTGATCAATTTTTACATTCTTAGGAGAAAATCTTTTTAAAAAGTTGTCAAATAGTAGACAATCTCCAACTCAAGATATGCAAAATGGTGGCTTTCCTCAAGAAAAAACAATAAGACATGGACTGATTTTACAGCACCAGGGAATAAACAAGCATTTTTAATATTAAAATAAATAAATGCAAAAGTGGTGCTTTCAAAAAATTGCAACGGAACAGATCCACTTTGGTACTTTTGGTTAAAGGTGCCCCACCACACAAAACCGTTTTTTTTATTTTTATGTGTTAAGTCCATATGTGTTTATGTCATGAATGTGAAAATGAGCTGCTACATCCCCTGTCAGCTCCAGCCAATAAAACGAAATAAGTGGAGAAATTAGGCCAATTAGAAAAGCTCATCAGTTTGACGTGGAAGTGATTCGTAACTCATTAGTATTCATGAGCTCTCCCACATAATTTGTGTAGCTCAGTGAGTTTTCCTATACAGCAAAGATGGCTGAACGTCAACGGGCTTGTGCCCTATGCAAGAATAGAAGTTCAACAATGCCCATGTTGCCCAAGAACCCAGAGTTGAGGATGAAATGGCTTCAGTTCATTTTTGAAACAATGCCACAACAGGATCATACGAATTTAGTTATCTGTTCAACACATTTTGAAGAGGGAGACTTCGTCAACTTTGGGGAGAACATTAAAGGCTTCGCGACATGGTTGCGGTTGAAGCCTGGACCAGTGCCATCGTGTCAGTCTACGGCCAGTGCACAGCCCGTAAGTACAACAAAAAAAAAATGCTATGTTATACAGGTTTAATGCACTCGCTACCCTAGCCTAGCAGGTTTTATTTCAATTTGGACAATGCTAGCACTCGCTAGCCAAGCTAAGTTCATGCCATAAAGCTAAAATTCTTTGATAACAGCTGTTGCCAAGTTGTCATGTTATGGAGGAAACCGACGCAAACAGGGCCGGATTATGTTAGCAGAGGCCCCTGGGCACAAAATGTTCAAAGGGCCCCCTCGCCTAAACCTGAAGAAGCCATTTCTGCCGCGATTCCAGAAGATAGTAAACCAAGTTCCTCTAGCCTACTTCCTGTGCTGGGTGAAGGAATAACCATGCTCTCATATCCTAGCAATTAGCCAATCGGAGTCAAGCAGCTTAGCTCATTGAATATTAATGAGAACTGGCGCAAATCGAGCTGAGTCTTCCTGCAGGCTTTAATGCTAGAAGCTAGAACGACTTGACACAAGGTAACCAAGGCATTTTTTCCACAAAAAATGTTACAGAGTCCATGGTAAACTTAAGAAATTACCACAAAAGTAATGAAATACGTGTGGCAGGGCACCTTTAAAAACTTGCGGCGTTACCTGAGGCCTGAGCGGCTGCCCGGGACGGGACGCATGCTCCGCAACAAACCCATTAGCTCTTTTCCAGAGTACGTTCCTCCGAAGCTCAAGTCTTCTGAAACTACAGCAACAGGGAAACAAAACAGCAACATCTTCAACAGATTGTTTGGCTCTAAACAATTAAAAGCCTCGTATCCGAGGTCCATCTGCAGGACTTTGAAGGCCCTGAAGTGTTTTTAGTCGCTCAAAGAAATATCAGGACTGCTTTTCTTAGTACACATTTTCAGAAGTCTTTTTAAGCACGAGTAACCTTATAAAATACTTAAAAAATTGATCCTATTTAGACAAAAGTGTGGATATAACACAAAACGTAAAATGAACGGAAAAAAGAATTTTACGATATCAAGTAAAAGGTGAAATAATGTAGTCAAATAAATAAAAAGTAAGATTATTAACCAAGATTAAAAAGAACAGATAGACTAAAACGCTATAAAAACCGACCAATTCCTGAATTTATCTCCACATGCTTATTGTATGTAAAACATGAAATATAAGACCTTCAAATTCCCCTTCGCTGACAGTTTACACACACTTAAAATGAGGCATCGAGCATGCATTTAGTGAAAGAAATCACACCAATATTTAATGTGTTTTTGTAAAATACAGTGAGAGCAAACAGCGTCACATTGTCAAAGACCGGCACTGTTTGTGACATACAAACCCCCCCTGCCCTTCTCCCTTCTCCCACCAAAAATAAAATTAAAAATACAGTCTGTTGGAAGCTGGTGCTAATTTTGATGCAGGTGAAACTCACACATCAAATCATTCTGTTGCGTTTATTTGACTGACTGTTTAGTTCACTGATGTATATGAGCATTAATCTCAAAGGAAAATATCCTTTATACCAATTTCTAGCCGTCACGTGTCATAATGCATGAAGCAGGCGTGGAGTCAAGGCGCAGACGAACCGCTGAAGTGAGGCAGCGTAGTGATTTTTAATGAAGAAACAAGAAAACGCTAACAAGGTCCATAAATGTTGCTGAACACAAGGCTTGGCATAAACTGAACGAATCAGAGGATCCAGCGAAGAACTGAACACAAACAGAGGCTCAAGTAAGACGTGGAACAGGTGAGGATTGTGAGAGTAATTAACTTGCACAGGTGAGAGACATAAGAGATAATGCTGACTCCAAAAGGGAACTTAAATGGAGAAATAGGATCTGAAAGATGAAAACAATTATGAAGAGAACCAAAACATAGAATAATTCAATTCAAAAATACTTTATTGATCCCAGAGGGAAATTAAGTGTTGGTATAGCTCATATAATTAATTCTTTAATGAGTTGTTGTAGATGATGATGGCTGTGGACAGGAAGGATTTCCTGTAGCGGTCTGTATTGCAGCGAAACTGAACAAGCCTCCGACTGAAGACGCTCTGTTGTTGTATGACTGTCTCATAAAGAGGATGCTGATGATTGTCTCTCATTTTTTTAAATTTAAAATAAAAGAAAGCTAAGACCATAACAGAAAACTTAAATGCAAAAATATAAATGCACCAAAATATTTCAAGACCACAACTAATGGACAGTCAAGGGCGGTTCTAGACAGGGGCCAACAGGGGCCAGTGCCCCCCCGCAGAACTAGAGAGAAAATACTAAATGAATTTCATATGATGATATGCGCTGCCACAGAAACCGTAGTTAATTGGTCCCTTGATCCAATTTGTTGCACTTTTAGCTTCAGTTAGCGATAGAATCACGGTTTTCATCTGGTAAAGAGCTGCAAACGGCTCTTTGGCTCGCTTATTATATTAAACGATGAAATCTTGGCCTATTATTATTACTATTGTTTAATTATTTTGTTCTGTGCCCTCATTGAAAAATACAACAGATGGTTGCTTGTACTGAGCCTGGTTCTGTTGGAGGTTTCTTCCTGTTAAAGGGGAGTTTTTCCTCTCCACCGTCGCTACATGCTTGCTCAGTATGAGGGATTGCTGAAGGATTGCTGTGGTTGGAAAGTCTGCATCAACGGGGCGCAACCTCAAATCAATCTGCTGGGATTCCTTAAATAGAAAACTTTTAAACTGATTGGAATGTTTGTATGATTGTACTGAAATTACTTTTCTGGTAAAGTCCCCTGAGATGACATCTGTTGTGAATCGGCGCAATATAAATAAACTGAACTGAATTGAAAAATAAATAATAAAGACTAATAAATAAACAACCTGCATGAAAAATAACTTTAAAACCTTAAATAATAAACTATGAACCCTAGACATGAAAACCTGGCTGAAAATGAACATTTTCAAGATAGAAAATAAAAGATCCCACAGTTCTACAAAGAAAACAAAAACCCTAAAACATCTGTGAAATATAACACTTGGAGCTAATTTCCATCATCATATTTAACACAAAGAACACCACCAAAAATAAAACCAAAACATATATACATTTATTATAATAAAATTTTACATTACCTAATAAAAGTTCAAATATAAAAAGAACATTCAAAATTATGAATTTCCTCTTATTTCTAAAACACTCTACCCAACCCCTACATCCCTTATTAAAATGTGTCTAATGTCCCAAAATGTGACTATTTTTCTCTGATACCGGGAATAGTGGTAAATGAACAATATTCTGGTTGTTAAAAATGTTATTTCTTTCTTTCTAGGGTGGAGTTGAGACTTAAAATTATAATGGAAGCATCAGCTCGCAAACTAAAAAGCATCCCTCCAATTGTCTATAATATTGTGGGAATCAATGGGAGTGACAAAAACTTCGGGGAGCATTTTACCCTAAGGCACATGTGTCAAGCTCAAGTCCTGCAACTTTTAGATGTGTCTCTGCCTCAACACATCAAATTTAAATAACTCTGGAGAACTCGACTGCAGTTTGAGGAGTTAATTCCACCATTAGATTCAGGTGTGCTTGACCAGGGAAGTAAGGGTTGCAGGACACTAGACCTCAAGGACTGCAGCTTGACACCCCTGCATTAAAGGGCCTCATAATTTAATATTTAATGTTCTATTTTCAAATATGGGTAAAGTTTTATTTAAACATTTCTAAACATTAACACTGGCTGGTTTCAAGAGGTTATATTGTTTTCTACTCTGGCTATGTCTGCTTGTACTATTTTATTTATTTTTATTTTTATTTTTTTAAATCCAATCAAATCTTCAGTCAGTTTTATACTTTTAACTTTGTTAAGTTAAAGAACATAAAATAAAATTAATTTCAGAAATTTAAAGGAAGGAATTCAGAAAAAAGGTTATTTGTTTAGTGCTGATCAAAGTAAAAAAAAAAAGTAATAAGCATGTTTGTTGTTTTTTTTTAAGTGTACCGAAAACGTATCAAACCGTGAGTTCAAAACCCCAAATATGTACTGTACTGTGATTTTTGTGTAGCATTACATCACTAGTAACTATGAATTTGAAAACAATTAAAGGCATTCTCCATTATCATTTTTGTAATTTAGCAAATATAAAAAAAACTTTGGTAACTCTAACTGACTTAAAAAAGAGGGGATCTGATTTATTGTGAGAGAGTGAGAATAAGAGATTGTGGCTTTTCATACACTGTATGTAAACCTTCAACTATAATCCTGAACTCAAGTTCACAACTGTACTAGTTTAGGCAAGAAGGACTAAACTAGTAGGGAAGTGAACATTTTATTTCCATTGGTCTCTCTAAATTTTACAATATACTTAGAATTAAGTCACCATATTTTCATTAAGAACTGCCTTTGGAACCGAAAGTTGTTCTTGATTTCTAAAAACTCTTTTTAGCAAAAAGAAAAAAGAAAATGACCCACAGAATCCCTCCAAAAACAAATTATTATGAGCATAATCAATAATCCATTTATGTGCAGATGCAAAAAAATAAAAATAACTCCTAAACCTCAATATTGTTAGAGTTGATTTGATGAAGATTTTCACCTGAAATCTTCCCGCTGTGATCACTAACATAGAGCCCATAGGCCTCCCAGTCGTCCCCGTCCTCAGAGTGGTGGATGGAGCGGATGGTGACCGGACATCCTGGGGGCAGATTCTCCACCAGAACCTCGAACGTCTCATCGACCAGAGCCCGAGAGGGGCGAACGGAGAGAATCGGAGGAGGAGAGCTCAGAGACATGGCCGGCGGTCCTCTGAGGAGGGACAAGCTTTAAGTCCCAAGCTTTAAAGGAAAAAAGGATGCGAAAGGACGACATATAAAAAGATACAGATTCAGGGAGTGTTAGTGCGGCAGGACAGAATGTACCGGCTGCAGATGAGACAATCACATATTGTCCTCGCTCAGACAGACCTGCAACATTTGTTCTAAATGGCTTATAGGCTGTTTTGAGAAAAATATCCCACAGGATTGTAAAAAAATAGCAGATGTTGAAGGAAACAGTGGATAACAAGCTAGCAGCAGGAAGACTCTACAAATGAAGGACAAACACTGCTAAGAGCAGCAGCTAATGCTTTCCTAAGTGAAGTCCTGAAGGACTGAAATGTGAAATAAAAAGTGGTGGTAATCTTCCGCACAGAAGCTCTGCAAGTAAACAGAGCCAGACAAGGATCGAATAAAAACTCAAAAACAAGAATAATCCAGATGATAACAAGATCAAGTTCTCTTAGTGGGTCCGAAACCTCAGCATCATCCTGGTTGCTTCAGATTGAAATAAGAGACTGCTCCTGTGTTATGGGGTCAAAACAGGATTAGCTCAATGTGAATGAGAAAAACAACAACAAAGAAACCAGATTGTAACTCAAAAAATAGGCTTTGTAAGCAAAAAAAAAAAAAGGTAAATTCAAAGAAAATATTGTAAACTAAAACCGTAACCAAACAAAAAAATTCCAAAAATTAAAATCAGAATTAAAAATATATATTAATATAAAACTTGCACCTCAAGCTGTATTCAGCTCCCATTGTCACAAAGTTGTAGCTTCGTCTCCTAAAGATGTTAAGGCGGGAAGGAACTAAGCATCGCTGTTGGGGGTTGTTCAAATCGGACTTGAGATACCCAGATCCGATGTTGAAGAAAATCATAAAATAATGAGATAAGAAAATGCCACAATAAATGTATAAAAGACAATAATTCTTAACAACAGGGTACAAAAAACAGACTACATATATTTTATGTCAAATGAATCTTTTGCCACTTAGATTTAAGCATGTTTCATTCTCAAATATGGGCAAAGTATTATTAAACATTTCTAAACATCAACACTGACTGTTATCAAGTGGGTATAGTGTTTTCTACTCTGGCTATGTCTGCTTGTACTATTTTATTTCTTTCTAAAAATCCAATCAAATCTCCAGTCAGTTTTATACTTTCAACTTTTTTAAGTTACAGAACATAATGAAATCAAATTAATTTCACAGTGGACTATATGGACCAGCCGCTGTCAGGCGTCGTCACGGTAACAGGTGTAAACAGGTGTTGTTTGGCTAGCTAGTCCTTTATTTTTCAACTCCTACCATTTACCACCATCCACTCCAGGATAAACCTGTATTTTTATAGCAATGCATCTCCACACCTTTTCAATAGCCTCTCGTAGTGACACATTTTTTACTTTGACCGTGACATTCGAGCCGGCGCTTCGGTTCTGGCAATCGATAATTAGCGGGGTCGCCATCAAGAACAGCCCCCCGGTGTGCCTTTCACCATCAAAACAACCTCCTCCATTTAATATTTGATCATCTGTGAGATGCATTTAAATTTCACATACAATTTCTGCCATCACATCGACGTCCAAGCGTTCTGTTTGTTTTTTGATTTGATAAATGCAGTTTGTTTGTCTAGCATTATGCACCCAGCAGTATACTAGTGCGGCTGAATTGCAAGTTTAGAGTCCATTGGCTACCTAGGACATGACTGACAGAAGTTTGGTCGACGTCATTTCCGCCTGAGAAGCACTTCTGAATGAAAACTTGTAACTGCAAAAACGACACGATCACAAAACTATACCTACTGCAGATGAACGATCGTCCGCCATCCCGGCGTTTGTTTAGCAGAGGCAGGATCATATTATTCTCCGGCAGAAGAGCTACTCGGGCGGAAATGTCGAACTTCTGTCAATCATGTCCTTGGTAGCGAATGGGCTCTAAGCCCAACCGCACGTAAAATCGGGTTTAACTCCGAAAACGCTGAACTGGAAGTGTAAGCTGAGGACTGAAAGCGAAGGGTAAGGGAAACTGTGAAAAGATTCTGAAAACACAAAACAGCAGTTTTAACAAATAAACAAAAGAAAAATAATTACATGAATACAGCTTAGGTTGCATGTTTTTAATTCTGATTTCCATTTTTGGAATTTTTTCTTTGCTTACGGTATCAGTTTACAACATTTTTCTTAATTTAAAATTTTTGTTTTTTGAATTTACGTCCATTTTTTTAGTAACAATCTGTTTTTTTTCGTTCACGTTGAGCTGATCCTGTTTTGAGCCCATAAAACAGGAACAGTCTCATTTCAATCTGAAGCAACCAGGATGACGCTAAAGTTTTGGATCCACTAAAAGGAGTCATACAGGTTGAACAAGGACCTCCTGGAGAACATATTTTTTTTTATGTATTTTTAATTCTAATTTTCCTTGTTGGAATTTTTTAACTTTGGTTATGTTTTTTTTATAGTCCTTAAAAAAAAAATCCAGTTAACAATATTTTTGGAAATTAAATTTTTTGTGTACAATCAGTTTTTTCATTCACTTTGAGCTGATCCCGTTGTTTCTGTTCTCCCCATAGATCCTGCTAATTATCCAGTTACGTAAGACCGCCAGCCTCACAGGGTGGAGGAAACGAATTAAACTAAAGTAAAGAGCTACCGGATGTTTAATGGGAACTTTATGCATAAAGCTTGACTAATAGGACAAATTAGGCTAAAGGGAAGCTTCAGTTGGATTAAACTCAACATTCCTGGATGGTATTGATCAGAATCTGGGTTCTAGACTCTGATGCAGAACATGGTCCAATTCCAAAATATGTAAATCTGGATTTTTATGCTACGGAGACATGAAACAAATCAGTAAGTGATGCAAGCATTTGTTTCTGTAAAACCAAACGTGGAGTCTTCAAAGAGGAATTTCATCCTGTTTACCTTGTTAAATGTTGATCAAAAACTCCCTCAACAAGAAATAAAACCAAATTTCCCTTCCATTTGCTCTTTAATGTTGTTGTTATCCAAAACTAGATCAATTTTTAGCTTCTGGACAAACACACCAGCACCTTGGTAAACAGTCTTTATTTAACTCCTAAGAGTTTTTACATCCCGTTGGCAGTGTGTTACATACTTCTGGGTCAAATCAGCATTTTTTTTGCGACACCGTTTCTATGTACATATAATACATCATTAGAAAGCTAATATTATTGCGATTCCAATGATACATGCCAATCAAGGACAAAATCAAAATTGCAAATACTTTTGTAAAACCACTTGGGAAAGCCAATAATGTGAAACTCACCGATCGAAGCCTTGTTATCATTGACAGAACAGAGCCATCTGGAACAAAAACAGTCTTTTTACTTCCACAACGGTCCAATAAATGTCCCCCAGATAATCCACAAATTTTACAACCACAACCCAAAATAATCTGCGGCTTAAAATCTAAGTTATATTATTAATATTATTATTTCTCGGTTGATAATCTATCGTTCAGATTTTGTTTTGGTTTCTTGTTTTTTTTTTTTTACTACCTTTCTCTCAGTCAACTATGGTGAGGGGAGAAATGCAATGCTGATACACTCATATGCTGAACTTTGAACCCATGACCTATAGCTCTGCAGATTACAAAAAATGGTTATGTTTAAATCCTCACTTTTCTCTTTTTAATTTCGTCTTTTTATGTTGAGCTTCCCCCCCCCCCCCCCCCTATGAACACCCAGTCACCCACGTACACAAACAGATAGCGACTTATAGTTAAATATGCCAATGCTCAAATTGGCATCATGGAACGTTGGGGGCATAGGTAACCAGAAGAAAAGTCGCAAAGTACTTGAGCAATTATCCATAACTTAAAGCAGACATCTGCCTCTTTCAGAAAACACATGCAACCAATTATACATACAAAAACATTAAATCAATACAATAGTGCCACTTGTTCGCAGCTCACTATACTAAAGACAATTATGTCACAGATATCAGAAGAAATAATCCGTACCATCGCCTTTAGCAGAGGTGGGTAGTAACCAGTTACATTTGCTTGAGTAACCTTTTTTGGGGGGGGGGGGAAAGTACTTTTAAGAGTAGCTTTGCTATGCTGTACTTTTTACTTTAGTAATATTATCATGAAGTATCACTACTCCTACTTGAGAAAAATTTCCGGATACCCACTGCGAGTAAATTCACCGAATGCACATATTTTAACCAAATATTCACCAGACACACCTGCAGTTTATTAAAGCAGACCACCTGTTTCTACAAAGGCATTGGTTTTCTAATGTCTGTTGAGCTTTTTGTTGCATTTTGAGGTCAAGTGAATATATAGAAAACACCATAAATGTCATTGGAAGTACTTTTTACCTTGTTTCTAAGAAATATTTATGCATTACCTACTGTAAGTGTTGGCATGATATTGAAAAAGATGACTTAGAAAAGTCATTCTTTTGTTTAAAATGTGTTATGTAATTATGTTATTTGTATACATTTTTTTCACTTTAAAATACCAGAATTTACCCATAACTTTATATTTTTGTATGTCTGACGACACAATTTTAAGAATATTAGATCAGATGTTACTCAGTACTCAAGTAGCCATTTTACCAAATACTTTTTTACTATTACTCGAGTAAATTTTTGGACGGCTACTTTTTACTTTCACTTGAGTAAAAATACGTTGAAGGAATGCTACTCTTACTTGAGTACAATGTTTGGGTACTCTACCCACCTCTGATCATTAGTGACCACGTACCAGTATCAATTACTTGGAATTATTGTCCCATCCATCTTCTTCTGCTTATCCGGGGTCGGGTCGCGGGGGCAGCAGCCTAAGCAAAGAGACCCAGACTTCCCTCTCCCCAACCTCTTGTTCCAGCTCCTCGGGAGGAACCCCAAGGCGCTCCCAGGCCAGCCGAGAAACATAGTCCCTCCAGCGTGTCCTGGGCCTTCCCCTGGGCCTCCTCCCGGTGGGAAGTGCCTGAAACACCTCACCAGGGAGGCGTCCAGGAGGCATCCTGACCAGATGCCCGAGCCACCTCAACTGACTCCTCTCGATGTGGAGAAGCAGCGGCTCTACTCTGAGCCCCCTCCGGATGACTGAGCTTCTCACCCTATCTCTAAGGGAGAGCCCAGACACTCTGCGGAGGAAACTCATTTCAGCCGCTTGTATCCGTGATCTCGTTCTTTCGGTCACCACCCAGAGTTCGTGACCATAGATGAGGGTAGGAACGGAGATCGACCGGTAAATCTCTTCACCACGACAGACCGGTACAGCGCCCGCATCACTGCAGACGCCTTACCAATCCACCAATTGATCTCCCGGTCCATTTTTCCCTCATTCGTGAACAAGACCCCCAGATACTTAAACTCCTCCACTTGGGGAAGGACCCCATCCCCGACCCGCAGGAGGCACCCCACCCTTTTCCGGCTCAAGACCATGGCCTCGGATTTGGAGGTGCTGATTCTCATCCCAGCCGGTTCACACTCGGCTGCGAACCGCTCCAGTGAAAGCCGTAGATCACGTTCCGATGAAGCCAACAGGACCACATCATCTGCATAAAGCAGAGACCCGATCCTGAGGCCACAAAAACAGGGCCAACCGTCCCGTAAAAACGGAATCGTCCCGTATTCAGAGAAAATATTATGCGCTCCGTATTAAGGTGAGAAGGAACGCGATTTGTCCCGTATTTCAGCTATAAAGAAAAAAAGATACAAAGCAGGAGTTATTCTGTGTTTTTACGATGTGCAGCTGCCTCGTCTTCTTTCATTCCTCCCTCTCCTGTTGCTCCTTCAATCATGAAACTGATCAATGATCAGCTGATCGGCTTTTCTGTCGCAGTCCCGTTTCTGTTTGTTTATCGCAGACTTTGAGCGGATTGAGGAAACCAGCGGGTGTCGCGCTAAACAACAGCAGCACGTTTAAGCTTGATAAACTGTTGTTAGTATTGATTTAATATTACTTTCTGATGTTTGCTGGAGCCACAGCTGTAACAGCTGCTGGTCATGATATCGGTTTGGATATGTGGTGAGATGGAAACATGAAGATGAAACCAGGAGGATGTTCTTACTGAATCATCAGAGCTGAACAGCTGATGGAGAAACAGGTTTACCTTTTAGGTGACATGAACGAGTTAAAGGGAAGTTATAAACTGTTTCTGAGAGACAAATCACACCAGGATCCATTGATGTAGCTGACAGCTGGTAACTGTGCAGGGGCGGCCAGGTAGGGCATTAACAGGAAAAGGGGGGCACAAATACATACTTTTCTTTCTTATTCTCATTTAAAATTCCTAGCTTTTAATAAATAATTATCTGAATCTTACAACCAATTGTATATAGTGGTCATAAATCCTTTATCTTATATAGTAAATATTAAGTCTAATACAGTATCTATCCTAGTAAGCTATAGTACTTTTTCCTTCGGGAAGGTACCATCTGTGCAGTCTGCAGTTCTGTCAAAGAAAGATGTTGAAACTATTTAATTATTATAGAAAAATAATTCATTTCTGTGCATTTGTTTTACACATGCATTAAATTAAAGTCGATTAGTTCGATCAAGCATCATGAGCCGGAGGGTGGGGGGTGGTTCCTTATTTTTTTTGCTGGGAGTTGGCAATCCTACTGTCAGGTTACTACGTCTTATCTTGCAGAAGGCTGGATAACGTCTTGTTTTTAATTGTTATTGTCACTGATTTTAAAATGTGTGCAATATAACAGTTTCATGTTTAGTAAATGGCAGTGGTCTGCAGAAGATTTTGTTTTCTAATTGTAAATCTAAATCTAATAAGAGTTAATTTTCTATTTTTCAATGGCAAAGATTCGTCAATAAAAAAAAAAAAATTAAGCTACCTGTTTATGTTAATTTCCATTATGTCTTATTATTCTTAGGTATTTAGGTTCAGGTATTTAATAATCACGAAGCATTGAACAATCTCATTACCTCAATCACTATGTAGTTTATATTAGAGATTTTTCAGGTTCAAAGCAGACAAAAGCCAGAAGAGGGCTCTGGCCACATAAATATTTTTTAGGTTATTGTATATTGGTCGCATGTGTGTCAAGTTGTAAAAGACTGTGTTGTAAAAGTAACAATATATTTCATTCAGAATTTTAGTTTTATGCACTTCAAAGTATCGAAAGTAAAAATCGAACATCGCATCGCAATATTTGTCAGAAAACCGCAATAAGGTTTTTTGTCAAAATCGTGCACCCCTATGAATCTAAACAAAATTCAAAGTTCCCAATACATATGAATACAGCTACAATACCCCCCATCCTTAAACCTAATAGCCTAACCTAACCTGCCCAGGGACTGCAGGTGGAAATTAGCATTCATGCACCAAGCGTCTGTCCTGACCTTGTCTTGGTCAATGTATTGTTGTGCATGTCCGTTTAAATAAACTTATTCCATACCAATGAGATCCAGTGCTTCCCTCAGTAACGTATAGACCCATCTCCCTCATTAATGTTGACACAAAAATTATAACCAAAACACTCACTCATCGCTTAGAAAAGGTAATACCCACAATTATTCACCCCGATCAAAGGAAGATATGCAGCTACCAACACCCGCAGACTATTCCACACCTAATTACTACATCGTAATAAAGCCATCACAACATCCTTACAATGCGGCACTATTGTTCTTGATTTGTATTGAACCACTTGCAGCAGCAATCTCTCAAAACAATCAAACCAAAGGAATCTTAACACAAAATGAAAACAAAATCAGTCATTATGCTGATGATGCACTGATTTTTTTTTTTTACAAGACCCACCCTCATCACTTAATCACACCATAAACCTGATAGTCATTTTCCAGACTCTCTTAATATTCAATTAACTGGAATAAGTCCTCGATACTACCCTTAATGGTGCGTTTACACCTGTCAGCGTGTCCAGGCAGCAGGGCCGCTAGATTACATGCAAGTCTATGGTATCTACGCATCAAGTGGGCGTCAAGCTGCCCTGCAGCAAGTCCTGCGTGTCGGCGCAGCCGCTGTTCGGACGCGTTGACGGACCGTCTGAGCAGCAGATGCGTGAATTTGGGAGAACTGAACTCTGGGGCAGCAAACGCGGGGCGCCAGCCAATCGTAGGGACTCTTTGTACTGGCGTCATCACGCATTCCATGCGTGGATCGGCAAGTCAGTCAGTCAAAATGGAGGGTCAACAAATCGTTGCCGTCTGTAATTTTCGTGAATTGTATGACCCGTCTTCGTCTTTTTACAAAGACAGGAAGAGATCGGATTTATTTGGAGGAAGATATCGGAGGATATTGGAGTGCCAGGTAAGCAGTTAAACATTTTCTTTTAACTTTCTTGTTATGTTAGCTAACGCTAACCAAACCCATTTAGGGCAACAACTGTACAGTACTAAATACTGACGTGACGCGCTGAGGCGCCGAAGCGGGCTACAAAGTGTGCAATCAGCTGGGTTTTATTTTTAAAGCGTCAACTTTAGTCCGTGTGAGCAATTTGACGCCTGGACGTGCTGACCGGTGTGAACGCACCATTAGAATCAAACCGCTGGGATGTGGCAGCCATACCCCCTCCAGTTCCGCTTTCCACCAACCACATCACCTTCAAGGCCATAAAGATTTCCCGTAGGCCGTCAGAGCCTCAATTACTCCCCACTGCTTAAACAAATAGAAGATGACTTACAACGTTGGATGAAACAAATTCTACGGGAAAAACAAACCCCCACGAATCAAACGTGCTACACTCCAGAAACCAAAATCACAGGAGGCCTCAATGCGCCAAACTTTGGTCATTAGCCAACCATCTACAGTTTATTCACAAATGGATCCATCCAAATCCATCTGATCAAACCTGGATAGATTATGAGCACACAATATGTAAAAAATATTCAAATCTCAGATTTACCTTTTCTAAATAAACCAATAAAGTAAAATCCACTCTTCATAGCTGCAGCTCTGACAGCCTGGTGGAAACGTTTCCTCTTGCTCCAACAAAACACACACCAACCTGGAACAATCCCGAATTCACAAGAAATAATAAAACCTCTACATTTACTTAAATGGGCAGAAAAACGCATAACTCACCTGGGACACATTTTTACTAACAACACTCTGTCATCGTTCCCACATTTGGTCCGGGAATATGAGATCGAGAACAAATGCTTCCTTCAACATTTACAGCTAAGATCAGCCACCCAAGACAACAAAAAAAAAAACCCTCAAACAACAAATCTGGACCTCTCATATATAATCTTAAAAATTTTAAATAGCACACCTAAAACAAATAATTCAAAATTATCTGAATTACTTGCAAAAAAAAACAGTACACAATCTTTACCAATCACAAAATGGCAACGGAATCTTAAATTTCATTCCAGTGCAAAGTTCTGGACCCAAACTGTTAGGATCCTGGGTTTTGCTGGTTTCTGCTGTGTGTGTGTGTGTGTGCTCTCCTACCTTCTCTGCAGGGGCGTGGCTGATTGGTGACGGGTGCAGCTCGTTTAGGCTCATCATCTCCAGCTTCAAAAGAGGGATGGAGGCTGCAAGCTGACGCCAGATTGTTCTCGCTTCTAGCGTGGTAAACACGGCCAACCTTTGTTCCAGAAAGCTAATTCCTTGATTCTTCTGTGTGCTTACTCTTCCTGGTTTCCTCACAGATCCTGATCCAGACTCCTTTGTCCTCCGATCTCCGTTCCATCAGTGATACTTGCTGGAAACACCTCAACTACTCTGGATTCCCTCCTGGTCAGCTCCTGCACCGTTACCTCCGCTGGTCTGCTTATTCTCCATCCGCCTGCAAACACACACAGCCTTGCTCAACATCAGCCTCCACTTGCCTCCGGTACAGGATCCAACTTACCTTCTCCAAAGAACCGAAGACAAGATTATCTTGTGAGTAACCATTCACTCTCTGCCTCACAATCCTATCACATCATCAGTTCCTCTGCCTGCCATCGTGGACCCGTTTCCCGGCGATCAACCAAAGACTTTAACAATTATTATAAATATCTTTTATCATATCCAAATTTACTGTCTGGTGTTCTGAGTCTGTTGCTGCCTTTGAGTCATTAAAACCTTGCAAACATGAGACAAACATTTACACAACGACTAATAATTCTAAATTTACAACTCATACAATTTAAAATCCTGCACATATATCAACATACTGTTAGGTTCCTTAGGTGTTCGTTGAGTTTCAGTTACTTTATTACCTTATTCAGTTTTTAATCTGATTTTGTTATGTTTTGGATTCCAGTATTTCCTTGAGTTTCTCTTGGGCTCCTTCTTTGATATCTTATCTTTAGTTCCTTCTAGTTAGTCATTATTTCTTCTAATTGAGGAGAGTTTTTCTGTTTAGTCTCCCCTTCTGTTATTTCCTTTGTTTTCTTCTGCTTCCCTGCCCAGCTGTTAATCATCTTCACCTGTTCTCTCCTTATCACCTGCATCCGGTTGTCACTAATTGGTTCTCAGGCTTTCAGTGTCCCTCCTCATCCCTCCTCTGTGTATTTTAACTCTCTGCTTCTTTGTTCTTCGCTGGTTCCTCGTGAATACGGCCCGTCTTCCGGTCCCTGTATTTAGTGAATACACATTTTGCTGCATTTGGGTCCGCGATCTACCAACACCTGACATACAGGTAACAAATGATCAAAAATTGGGACTCACTTCAGGAATATGTTCGCATTGCACACAAGGAAACAAGGACAGTAACATTCATGCACTTTGGCAATGAAACAATCACTGAATCGCAATGTCCCCATTCCTCCGTCTACTTGGGGACACTTGCACACTCCTCCTCAACGAAATCAACAAGAATCATCTCCTGGAGTTATCCATCACCAAAAAAGTCGTCCCTATAACAAACATACACATTACCACATGGAAAAACCTACTTTCAGATTACATCTCCATACAGAACCATACCACACAGTCTGAACTCAACGTTGACACAGTAAACATCCTGGTCCTCGTTTATCACCTTCCTACAGTCATAACTGTAGTTAGAACTTCTGCCTTTGCTTTTCCTCCCTCTTTTTGGTACTGTGAAATACTCAGCTGCCAATCAATGCATTGCTATTATTATTTTTGTTATTATTGTATGTCTAGTTTCCTTTTTCAAATGACTTTGTGATTTATTATATTATAGTAAATTCCTTTTTTCTTTTCATTGACAATATTATCAGACTTTTTAATCATTTTACTATCACTTGTTTGCATGTGCACATGCATGCACGCACACACACACCCACACACATTTAATAATCCGCAACACTTCTTTCCTTTCTTTTTTCTCTCTTCTTTTTCTTTATTTTTTTTAAGCGTTTTGTGCCCACAGTAGCCTTTATTTGACAGTGGACAATACATAGAAGGGGGAGAGAAGTGGGAGAAGACATTCGGCAAAGGTCCATCAGGAGACAGGACTCAAACTCCAAGACGGCCGCGTCGAGGACTGAGGCCTCCTTACATGGGGCGCCCAAACTAACCACTGCGTTTTTATTTAATCAATACGTCGTGACTATGTATCTGTGGTGTAAGCAGGAATAAACAAAAGAATTTAAAAAAGAAAATATTCTTTATTTCCTTCCTATTTCTCACTAAGTTTTCATCATAACTACCATTAGCACGCTCATATTAGCCTAAAAATAACACAGTAGCGCCAGTCTTCTTCTTCTTCTTTGTGATGTTTATTGGCGGCTGGCAAACAACAAATTGGTGCATTACCGCCACCTACTGGTATGGACGGTGGACCAGAATGTCGCTCAAGGTTGCACTTGCCTCTCCAAGACTGGTGCTGCATTAGCATCTTCTCTGCTTGTGCTAGCTTTGCTCTTGTTTTTATTAAGCTAAACTCTAAACTCCATTTTGGCATACAACTGTATGAAAGTATCTTTTTTACTTCCTCCAAAAGTCCCAATTAATAGCCTACAGCACCCTCTGTTAGTTGCCTCGGGTCAATACATTGCATAGTTGTAACTTAATTTACTCAGGTGTTGTAATCTGGCATGGGGCCCATTGGCTCATTGGCCTGTGTTGCAGTGGCCTAATCAAAGTCCAGGGCTGAACATTGATTGAAATGCTGTAGAAGGAGAGATGTATAGAAACAAATGTCTCCAAACCTCAATGAACCGAAGCAACGTTGTGGAGTAGTGGACCAAAAGTCCTTAACAAAATCATCAAGGCTGAGAAATTGCTGGATTAGCGCGTGTACTTTGTTTTTCCACATGTTATTACTGTGCTTTTGCTTGGTTCATAATGACGAAAATACGGTTAAATCAGTTAAAAAGTATTTAAATAATCAGATTTGTCATTAACTGTGAAGCTTGTGATGGGTTTGCTGGAAGATTTGTCTTTTTATTCATGTCCACATGCATTAATTAGAGTCAGTGAAATGACTACCATGGGGTATTACCAACCTTTTCCACTTAAAAATGAATTGTAAGACTACACAAAAGGTCAATGGGATACAGTGAGACAATGACAAGTGTTAGTGAGAAAGTGACAAGAACATGCATTAACTCTAAAGAATCTAAATGGTCATCAAAAGGATGAAAAATTCAATTAGTTACACAATATTGGTTCTTAAATGACAAAATGCAAATGAATGAAAAGAATAATGACTCAAAGCGATTTCAAATACCTGTCAAAACAAAACGAGAAGCTAAGAGTCAGCTTCAGTTTGTTCACTGTTGATATTAAGAGACGCGGAAAAATTGTTCTGTTCTCCCAAGATAACAGTCTGCTTGTAAAGTTAATTAATGCATGTTCTGTTCTCCTTCAGATTACAGTGGGGAGTCACAACAGAGCGAGGCCGTCCATTCGGCCGTCCGTCACTGGCATCCAAAAACGACAATTATTTTACCCCCAGTATTTAAAGCTGTGCACCAATTAAACAAAACTGCTCAGAAAAACAAACAGCAGTAGATTAAAGCCGTGCAAAAAAAAGAGAGAAATGCAGAGGCTGAAATCAAAGGGGAAAGCTGGAATAAGCGGTCCAAACCCAATAAACGTATGGCGCGCTAAATATGGCCGTAATAAACGCAATAATTTAACACCCCTAGTTTTACTATTTACCTGGAAGTTATGTTAGCATTGTAGCACAGCTTGCTGTGACAAGAAGTTGTAACAGTAGCTAAACTCCAACAAGCTTGCGGCACTAAAATAGAGAAGCAAAACTAAGAGCTGAAACAAATAACCACTATTTAATATTTCCATATATAGGAAAGCTAGCTAAAAAAATGTAAAGGATAAGTCCAGGTTATAAGACAGGACATCAGTAGGGTTTGCTAATTATTGTGTACAAACAAACTTTGATTTACAAAGCAGTCCTAAAAAAAAGAACATTTTTTACACATCCCAGCACGGATGAACTACTCAGAAGGATTGGAGTTGAAATGTTAATGGTGTTTTTTTTCCCTTTGCATAAAGTACTGCAGAAGGGCCTCAGAGGAAGGCAGAGATCATTTGGCATTTACAGAAACGAACACAGCAGCTGGATGTAAATTAGGCTGGGATCTGGATCTGCAGACAGATAGAGGCTACTTAAAGCCAGCGTACCGGATGGGGCCCCACCCTGACGTCTTCCATCGACTAAACTGCTCCTTTTTAAAAGTCGGCCGCCTTGCTTTGCTCCGCTTCTTGTCTCAAACAATGCACTTCCTTTCCCTTATTTCCTGCCTTCAGCTCTTTGATAAACTCTGCGCCCCCTTGACAAAGTGATTGATTTTAAAATTTAAACTCCTTCAGGCCAGATGGAAAACTAACACATTCGCTCAGTTCATACCAGGTTAATTCTATTAGGGAAGAGATTGTGTTTGGTGATATATGGCCTTACCTTTCAGGATGGGAGAGTTGGATGCCTCTGGTTCAGGACAGGAGCTCAAACTAACCCTGGAAGAGGACGGTAGGTGAACACCGACCGGTTAAACAGCTGGTTCATGTGGAGGAGCCGAGTGGTGAACCGGACACAGGGGAGGTGGTCAATGCCACTGGGAGCAGGGTTATAGGTTGAAAACCTTCAGCTATATGGAAGGATTTGGGTGGAAATAGTAAATGGACCACAGCAAGATCTGTGGGCAACTTGGGGTTAAAGCTGCAGTCCGGAGAATATATTTATGTATCAAAGTTTTATAAATCTTTAAAATGATAGTGGGGTTCAATACTATGATAAAAGGCTAGTGCTCCACAACACTTCCTCGCGTAGACCTCCATGCATTTCACACTGAGGGCCGAACATTTTTAGCCAATAGAATTCAAGTTTCCGCGTCGTCGGCTGTCAATCAACTTGATGCTCAATGGCGCTTGCTGCTTACTTCTTTGACTCGCTGTGTCGCCACAGGTGAGGCGCGTCCACAACTAATTCGGTAGGGCTGGAAGGAGGGAAGGGGAGGGGCCTTGGTACGTTGGATTAAAAAAATCTCACTCCCCCCAAATACTCCGGACTCCTGCTTTAAGCGCCTTGCTCAAGGGCACACCGACAACCTAACCCACAACTTTTAGATTGCAAAATGACTACCCTACCCACTGAGCTACAATCGCACTTTCTGCTCATTCTGATATTCATCCATCCATCTTATAAATTTGTCCATCCATCCATCCATCCATCATCCATCCGTCCATCCATCTGTCCCTCTATCCATTCATCCATCCAAGCATCCATCCATCCGTCCATCCAGCCATCCATGCATCCATCCATAACCAATCCATCATCCATCCATCCATTCATCAATCCATCCATCCATCCATCCATTCATCCATTACCAATCCATCATCCATCCATCCATTCATCAATCCATCCATCCATCCATCCATAACCAATCCATCATCCATCCATCCATTCATCAATCCATCCATCCATCCATCCATCCATCCATAACCAATCCATCATCCATCCATCCATTCATCAATCCATCCATCCATCCATCCATTCATCCATTACCAATCCATCATCCATCCATCCATTCATCAATCCATCCATCCATCCATCCATTCATCCATAACCAATCCATCATCCATCCATCCATCCATCTGTCCCTCTATCCATTCATCCATCCAAGCATCCATCCATCCGTCCATCCAGCCATCCATGCATCCATCCATTCATCCATAACCAATCCATCATCCATCCATCCATTCATCAATCCATCCATCCATTCATCCATAACCAATCCATCATCCATCCATCCATTCATCAATCCATCCATCCATCCATCCATTCATCCATAACCAATCCATCATCCATCCATCCATCCATCTGTCCATCTATCCATTCATCCATCCAAGCATCCATCCATCCGTCCATCCATGCATCCATCCATTCATCCATAACCAATCCATCATCCATCCATCCATTCATCAATCCATCATCCATCCATCCATTCATCAATCCATCCATCCATCCATCCATCCATTCATCCATTCATCCATCCTATAAGTTTGCCCATCCATCCATCCATCCATCCACCCATCTTCTAGAGAGTTCGGGGTCTGCTCTGGGATCCCCTCCCTCTGACATCCCACAAACAGAGCTTTCCTTTTAAGATCAGCTCTTTCGTCACCATGACAGACCGGAGCAGTTCCTCCATTACTGCAGACGAGTCCACGAGCAGCCAGCTAACTCAGATATGATAAAAATGGGAAATCTGTTAGGTGACGCTGAAGTAATTTATGAAGAACCGTATAAATGGGGCGGAGGAAAGGACATGCAAGAATAACTTCTTGGGATAGATAAACCAACGAGGGTGTTTACGTTACCTTAACTTTGGAACAACCCACATCAACAGGAACTGACCTAAAATGAGAAGAAACGACTTGATATCGTTTTAATATGTTCGTAGCGGCCTAAAAATCATCAATAATCTGCTAAAACACTTACGTTGCTGGAGTATAATTCAGTTGTTTGGATTGATTTTACCTATACTGCTCCACACCAGCTGCAGGGTGACACAGTTGTTAGCACTGTTTCGCAGCAATAAGGACCTGGGGGCTTCATACATGGAGTCTTCCTGGCCCTTTGAGTGATTATTGGACTGGATCCACCTCTCACATAGGGATCCCTGCAACTATGCAAGGATTAGGTAGTCTTAGAAGTGTCGGTACTGTCAGATGGTAGAAAACTGGCAATAAAAGCAGAAGACGAATCAATATTTACATCTGAAATCAAACACATTAAAGTTTCTTGTTCTAACTGGACAAAACGTGGAAAAGTGTGAGGATTTGCAAGATACTTCAAATATATATACTACCTCAAACCTGGCATTGGTTTCTGGGTATTCCACCAGCAGATCAGCGTGTTTTTCCACGTCTACCTCAATAGCATTTGAATATCTGGATGTTCCCCTGAGTGCTTTTTTATAATTTTTCCATCAAACGGGATGCGTGTTTTTGTTCGGGGAGCAGGGCAGTTAAAAAGCCTGACAGGAAACCTGCTACTTAATCACTTTAGGTGCTTCTAAACTAATCACATTATCGCAGATGGGAAATTATTGTCCTTTCATCAGAACCTCAAAGGGGATTCGAGCATAAGGCTTTCATAAAAGTCTGAATCTCGAATCAGAAAACAAGCGGCATGATTGCAAGAGAAGCAGCTCCCAGTTTACTGTACCTCCAGTAGCTTCTGCTTTTTTATTCTTTCGTTTATACATCCACAGTTCGGCACTTTAATTTATTTTTAAACATTTAAAACAAGCTTGAGGAACTTGCTTTACATGTTTAAAGGCATACGGCATTGATATACGAGTCTGCTTCTGTAAAATAAAGACAAGATATTTCGTAAAACTTTCTTTTTTTTTTATTACATGTGCACTACAACAGGCAGAAAACAACAGTTTGCTACAATATGTGGCACCTACAACACCCTGAGGGACCCCAGTACCATCCCAACGCAAAGCGATGCACGAATACTCAAGCAGACGCCACTAAACTTTAAAAAATCGCATCGTAAAGGATGCGAATGTATTCACGTTACTGATCATATCAAACAACGTGCACATCAATATGTAACCCACTGCAGTTTGCACTTTTTAATGCTAATTCATGAAGTAAACAGTTTATACATGTATCTGCAGCGCCCCCTGTTGTTTGAGCGCATAAGTAAAATTATTTACATTTACGAACTATAACGTTTTTAGCTTAAACATCAGAGTGTGCAAAGTTCTTCCAAAGATTAGGAAGATGAGTGGGATAGAGTGGGTTGGGAAGGAATGATGAGGATGAGTGAGACAACAGAATATTTAAGAAGGAAAGATGAGGCCGAGTGGAATAAAAATGCTAGGGATTAGGAATGATGAGGAGGAGGAGGGGGGGAGACTATGTCTTAAAATAGATGAGGAGGATGAGTGGGATGAAAAGGGCTTGGGGTGAGAAATGATGAGGATAAGGCTGAAAACTATGTCTAAAAATCGGGGGAGAATGAGTGGGATGATCAAGACTAAGACTGAGAAATAATGAGGATAAGGAGGCAAAATGAATTTAACAAAAGGATGAGGATGAGTGGGATGATAAGGGCTTGGGATGAGGAATGACGAGGATGACGGCGCAAAAGTGTGTCTATAAAAGAGAGAAGTGGGATGAAAAGGACTATAAATGAGGCATTATCAGGATGAAGAAGCAAATAGGTATGTATAAAAGGAGGAGGATAAGTGGGATGAAAAGGGCTTGGGACGAGAAATGATGAGGATGAGGGGGTAAAAGGTTATCTATAAAAAGGAGGAGGATGAGTGGGATAACAAGGGCTTGGGATGAGAAATTATGAGGATAATGCCGAAAACTATGTCTAAAAATCGGGGGAGGAGAATGAGTGGGATGATCAGGACTAAGACTGAGAAATGATGAGGATGAGGAGGCAAAGGGATAATTATAAAGGGAGATGGATGAGTGGGATAACAAGGGCTTGGGATGAGGAATGATGATGATGATGAGTAGGATAAATGGTGTTTCAAGGGAAATTAGGAAAATTATCAGAATGAAAAAGGGTAGAGATGAGAAATGGCAAAAGAGATGATAAGGAGTTGTAAGAAGTGATGAGGTGATGAGTCGGATGAAAAACGAAAATGAGTTGGTTTTAAAAAGAGAAGAGGAAATTGAGTGGCTTAATAGAGGGGTTTAATAACAAATGAGGAAGATGAGTGGGATGAAATACGTTAGGAGGAATGATGCAAATGAATGCAGTAAAAGGCGCTTTTTAACAGGTATGAGATGAGTGGGATAAAGAGGT
Organism: Valencia hispanica; assembly: GCA_963556495.2. NCBI lineage: Eukaryota > Metazoa > Chordata > Actinopteri > Cyprinodontiformes > Valenciidae > Valencia > Valencia hispanica. Next base: position 4,116,344 of record OY747722.1, on the reverse strand, counting down.
AAAACAAGGAATGGCGTGGATGAGTGATGGGGCTTCAAAATAGTAATAAGGAAGATGACTGGGATGAAAGGGGTTGGGGAGAGAAATCTGGAGAATGAGTGGGATAAAGTGGAGTTTTAATGTTTGAAAATGTTTTAAAAGTTTGAATGCTGGAGCTTTGTGGTTTTCAAAAAGCATCGCGGATGATGGGTGGCATGAACCGGGTAAGGGACAGAAAAATGATTAGAATGAATGGAGTTAAAAGGAATGATGCGATCAGTGGGATGAAGAGATTAGGTAAACAAATGAGTAAAAACTTGAGTTTTTACCGAATGTGTGGTAGTTGTAGGTGTGATTGAGTTGTGGCCTTCACCCAGACCTTAAAGATAAGTTATAAAGTTATAAAATATACCCATTAGGTTCCAAATAAAATAAACTCTGGGTTTGAATCAATGTTTTCATTCAGGAAACTGAGTCCAAATCAAGTTTATCTACAACCAAATTTGTCTTTTCCTTACAGCAACCAGGTGCAAGTTATTGGATGGTTCCTATGAAGGGGTATCAGTCCTATTTCTCTTGGTAAAATGTTATTTAATTACCTAATTAGCTTTAAGGTTCATGCATCTCCCCCTGAAAGAGAAATAAATTGTATGTTCTCAGTACTGATGTAAGAAATGTAAACATGACAAGATTATATTCTAAATGTACAACGTTGACGTTCCCAGATCTGGTTCCTCTATTTACAATGAACGTTTTCACTTTCCATCGAGGTCTTTAGATGCCAGCTGATCAGTAAATTCCCAACCCAGTTTCATCATGGTGAGCTGTGACTGAGCGCTCAGTGTGTTTGTGCTGATGGACGCTAACTGAGCATTGCACATGCAGGATAAACCTGTAACTGTCCAGACGTCATCTACCCGATGCTGGATTATATTTTGCAAATCACAAACGTGGAAAGCAAAGCAGATCTGAAAATATCATCAAGCCTACAATGGTTAATGCACTCAGAGTATGAAATATGTTTGCGTAGTTATTTAGAAATAATTTGTCGAGTTTTCATCAGTTTTAGCTGCTTTTTTTTTGGGTTCGCAACGAGCTTTAGATGCAGGAGAATTCTGCTTAATTTCAAATTATCCAGTTTGCTCCTCGAATCTATTTAAAAACCAGCATTTGCTCAGCTTAGTAGAAGAAAAACCTTTAAAGCATGTTTAGGTTTCCAAGAATGTAGCAGGTGGTAATCCATTTTATTCAGAATCTTTCTGTTTGAATCCAAATACTTTTGCTTTATAAAATACAGAATTTTAAGAATTTAGGAAATTACAATTTATTGCAACAACAACACAAAGAAAAAGGTGAATAAGCACATTTTTGGTCTCATTTTAGAATTTTAATACTATATTTTTTGTCCTGGTCGTCCTCAAAGCCAACAAATCTTCCAAGGAACTAGAGAATTATGGTTTCCAGGTGATTTTTGTTTTAACAAATAACCGCTTAGCACCAGCAAGGATTAGTAAATTATGCTCATTGGTGGCCATATTCATGCATCTTTCATTAGAAAGTTTGTTTTTCTTTGAAGATGGTGAAAAAAATCCATCATGAAATCTGCTGTTAACGCCACAAAGTTTAGCACAATGACGACGTATCATGAAGTAAACTCTCCCCCCTTCGGACTGACCCAAAGGAAACTGGTGGTGCTCGGCGCCACTGCTGCAACCAATCCAGTTCCCCGGGTTGTATTTAACCAAACAGGCGTTTTTTGTGAGGGTCATGATGCGGGTGTGGCTTGCGGACAGTTTTTGATGGTGAAGTTGAGGTCTCTGAAGGGCTCCGACAGCCGAGGACCCTGCAGGCGGGACAGCAGCGTGGTCCGCCGGATGCTGCTGTCCGAATCCTGCTGCCGGAACCGGTCCCGGAGCCGGTGGCAGCACGGCAGGAGGCCGAAGAAGTCCGAGAGCAGGTGGCCGCTGAAGAACATGTAGATCCAGGGGTTGCAGCAGCTGTTGAGGCTGGCCAGCAGGGCGGACAGCGTCACGGCAGGGTTCTCAGAGTCTGCAGGAGGTGGGGGAAAAAAAACCCATGAATCTCCAGTCTTTCTGATGTCTCTAATGAAAATTTTCTCCTCTTGGATTGAAACCTGTGGCTCGAAGTCTGTGACCCGTTTTTAAAATCTTTATTATTACCCAGTTTCAGCATTTTATGGTAAAAAAAAAAGAAAAATCACACCATGATTACAGAAGTATGAAGCTAAAATGAACAAATATAGTGGAAAACTAATGCTATGGTCACAGTGACCCATACGAACGGCTGTGGACAACCTACAAACTATTTTTTGGACCATTTCCAGCGTTTCGTAGCCCGTCGGTAAGTTTGTTGGCCAGGGCGATGGCCTTGTCCAAGATCTTCCTACAAACGAGCCACGAAAACCCTCTCTGTAGTGTAAGAAGATGCACAATGTTTAGATCATACTGTGCTGAATAATTTTAGGCCAATATCCAAGCTCCCATTTGTATCTAAAATCTTGGAGAAAGTTGTGTATTTACAACTAGTCTTTTCTTGATGAGCATGTTTTATTAGAGATCTTTCAGTCTGGATTTAAATCCCTACACAGCACGGAGTCAGCACTTTTTGCAATGAAACAACGTAATCCTAGTCCTGTTGGACCTTACCGCTGCCTTTGATCCTGTAGACCACAGTATTATAATCTCGCGGTTACAGCAACAAGTAGGCCTCTGTGGCACTGTCCTGGAGTGGTTTAGATCCTATCTGTCTGACAGAACATTTCATGTTAAAATGGTTGAGTTTAAATCCCGCCCTGCTCCGCTATCATGTGGCGTCCCCCAGGGTTCAATTTTAGGTCCGTTACTTCTTTCATTGTATTTGCTTCCTCTGGGGTCTATTCTTAGAAAACATGGTATCTCTTTCCATTGTTATGCAGACGACTGCCAGATTTATGTACCCCTAAAGCGACATGACACCTGTTCAATTAAACTTCTTTTAGCATGTCTTGAGGATATTAAAGCATGGATGGCCTTAAACTTTTTAGATTTCAATTAAAAGAAAACAGGTTTGGACCTGGTGGCTCATGTGAGACCCCTCCTGTTGGGCTGGGTCCTCTAGCCATGTATCTTAAACCCCCAGTTTTAAATCTTGGTTTTAGACTGGACAGTGATTTTAAACTTAGCAGCCAAATCAACGCCACAATCAAATCAAGTTTTTATCACCTAAGGAAATTGGCAACGGTGAAACCTTTCCTTTCCAGGCAGCAGTTAGAAACCGTAATCCACGCCTTTATTTCGTTACGGCTGGATTACTGTAACTCCCTTTATTTTGGACTCAGTCAGTCCTTACTCGCACGTCTGCAGCTGGTTCAGAACGCCGCCGCACGGTTTTTGACAGGAACCCGAAGGAGAGAGCACATCACTCCCATCCTGGCCTCCCTCCACTGCCTACCTGTGCATTTTAGAGTCCATTTTAAAATCCTCATGTTTACATTTAAGGTTTTAAATGGTCTTGCCCCGCCTTATTTAACTCCGCTACTCCACCGCTACACTCCCTCCCGGTCCCTCCGGTCGGCTGACCAGCTGCTCCTGGTTGTCCGCGGTTCCAGGCGGAAGCTCAGGGGGGACAGGGCCAAGTTATGGAATGTCTTGCCTTTAACCATTCGCCAGGCTTCCTCATTGCCGATTTTTAAAACTCTTCTTAAAACTCACTTCTACACTTTGGCCTTCAACCCAAACTGAGACTTGAATTTATTTGCTCTTAATTGTCCTATTTTTATATAGTTTTATTAGCTTTAGATCTTTCTCCCCACGTATATTATTTCTATGATGTTGTGACTATTATTTATGTCTTGGTTGATGCTTTCTTTGCCCTTGGTGTACAGCACTTTGTTCAGCTGCTGCTGATGTGAAAGCGCTTTATAAATAAAGTGATGATGATGATGTTTGTGGATTGTTTAAGGTCTGGAGACCATTCCAGAATCAGATTTTCCTATATGCTGTAAGATCTTGGAGGACCTCACAGCGCTCCAATGAACGCAGTAGGGACGGAGATTCATTTGGCATTCATACAATTTCTCCTGGGTTTTTTTTTACTTATCTTTTGGTGTTAGCCGGCTCAGTGTTTTTGTCAGAGTGCCATTTCAGATTCTCAGTGTTGAATGCAGCTCAGTCTTTTCCACCAATTTGCTCACATTACATGTGGCTGTTTTAGCTTAAAATACGTCCAAACTGCTGACGTTTTCGCTCCAGTGAGGCGACACGTTTGCTCTGCATTAGCATTTCTAGCTAGCAGCTCACTATTGTGTTGTCTCAATTTCCCGCCTGCCGTAAATTGTGAGTTACGCTACGGTGTTGTCGTCGTCTGTGCAACAGTGAATATTGATGTAGTGGAACTTGTTGAAATTAAAACTAAGCCACTGTCGATATGTTTGACAATCTCTGTCTCAGGAGGAATTTAAAACGTCACGCTTGTTGTTTAATGAGGTTATATCGGATCGTTTCCACCCGGTTCCGATCATTTAAAAATAACGTGATCGGGACATCCCTACATACAACCGTTAGATCTTCTTCTTCTTTGTCCTGTAACTCAGAAGGAGCAGCTGTGGTCTTCTCGGCATTATTGCCGTCTTGAAAACGACTAACTACTCCACACATTTTCCAGCAGATGTGATGATCAAGACACAGACTTTGGGAGATATTGGAATGGCCGCAACCATCCCGACAAAACGTTCCGAAACGCAGCAGAAAATCACTTCATTTTCTCCAGAATGTCTCAAGTGCGAATTGAATGGCAGCCATTCCAACTTCCTAAAAAGGCTGCAGGAAACTATGTCCCTCTCCACGAAAGTCTACGAACTCCAGATTTTAAAAAAAATTGGGAGATTCGTACGAACTAGGGCAATATATAGATTATATCGATTTATTGAATTTTGCTATTTATGAAGATTGAATTTTTGCAATATCCAGAAAAAAAACCACCAATCATGTTTCCATGGTTCAAAGTGATGTCAGCCCGCCCAAGCCCCTCCATCTTGTTTTACAAGCATGTTTTACAACATTTATTTTTTTGGACTTTCAATTCAGGTCAACTCCATGAAAGGATGACTGAAATAACAAGGTTTAAAAAGTATTTTCTGTCATTTGTAGTTTTTTTTTTGAGAAGAGAAAGGGAACACATAAAAAACAGATCCAAAATGCAGCAGCAAGAGTTCTGATGAATATTAAAAAGAGAGATCACATTTCTCCTGTTTTAGCTTCCCTTCATTGGCTCCCTGTTAAATCCAGAATAGAATTTAAGATCCTTCTTCTTCCATATAAAGCCCATAATAATCAGCTCCATCATCCATCAGAGATCTAATTGTTCCATATGTTCCTAACAGAGCCCTTCGCTCTCAGACTGCAGGTTTACTTTCAGTTCCTAGGATTTCTAAAAGTAGAACGGGAGGCAGATCTTTTAGTTATCAGGCTCCTCTCCTGTGGAACCAGCTCCCAGCTTTAGTCCGTGAGGCAGACACTCTGTTTACTTTTAAGGCCAGGCTTAAAACTTTCCTTTTTGATAAAGCTTATAGTTAGAGTGGCTTAGGTCATCCTGAGCTATCTCTGTAGTTATGCTGCTATAGGCTTGGACTGCTGGAGGACAGACTTACCACTTTTCTTCACTCTGCTACTTTTCTCTCCTACTACTCTTCAGTTGTATTACAGTACATTCTGTTATTTCGACTGTTAACTTTGTTTTCTCTCAGTGTTTTTCTCTCCATAGAAGATATACCTGGTCTGGTATCCTGCTTGGCTGCAATGCCCTGTTGGACGGGGGGCATCGACTGGGATGATGCTCCCAGTAACTGAACATCCACTGTGTCCTGTTATCAACTTTTTACTTTATGTAACATAGAAAGTTCTCTTATATCAGATCTTCTGTTCCTTCTGTGTCTCTGCTCTGTCTTCTCAAACCCCCAGACGGTCGTGGCAGATGGCCGCTCCTACTGAGCCTGGTTCTGTTGGAGGTTTCTTCCTGTTAAAGGGGAGTTTTTCCTCTCCACCGTCGCTACATGCTTGCTCAGTATGAGGGATTGCTGTGGTTGGAGTCTGCATCAACGGGGCACAACCTCAAGTCAATGACTCGATGCAATCTGCTGGGATTCCTTGAATAGAAAACGTTTAACTAATTGGAATGTTTGTATGATTGTATTGAAATGACTTTTCTTGTAAAGTGCCTTGAGATGAAACATCTGTTGTGAATCGGCGCTATAGAAATAAACTGAATTGAATTGGCATAAAAAAAATTGGTTTTAATTTTAGTCCATATCGCCCAGCTCTAATTTCCTATAATTATCCCGGAACAGTTGTATAACATCGAATGACATGTTCAACTTTTGAAAATAAATCCTTTTAATCAAAAATAGCCTTCTGTTATCTTCAAATAGTACCAGCGGATGTTACATATCGACAAAAATAATGATTTGTTTTATATTGTTATCGACTGACATGAATAGATCATGCTAGAATTTTTTTCCTATATGGCCAAGCTCTAGTATAAAACTATTACTTGTAAGAACCGTTGTGACCGTATCTTAAAACTCCTGACGTTTCCATAGGATTCAGAGGCAGAACGTATCCACCAAGAGATGAAAATCAAATGTATTGTGAGTGTGGCCTACATCCATAAAAACAAACGTTCTGGACGTCTGGAGCAAAAAGGTGTTTGTTAACACAACGCCACGGTGGAAAGACATCAGCAATGACTTCAGAGAGAGCCAATTCCAGAAATTGACGTCTCAGCTTATTTAGACCAAGGTCAGAGCTTCATCTCGGACTCTCCAGGCCTAAGGTTAAAGTTCATGACAGGACAGTTAGAAAGAGACCGAACATGTATGGATGTTTGGAAGAGATGAAGGTGAAAGCTACTTCTCTCTAAAAAGAGGATGGCATCAAGATCAAGGTTGGAAACGTACGTCTGAAAGAACCACAAGATCCTTTGATGAGACCAAAGCAGAGATTTTTTACCATAAATGGACAGAACCAAACAAACAAAAACAAAAAACATCAGCACAAACACCTCATACCAACTGTCAGGAAGGTGGAGGGCTGATGATTTGGGTTTGTTCTGCAGCTACGCGGTCTGGACACCTCGCAGTCATTGAGTGGACCCATGATCTCCTCTGGATAGCAAAGTATTCTGGAGTCCAACGTGAGTCCATCTGTCTGACAGCTAACGCTTGGCCCAAACTGGGTCAACAAAGGAACAACGACCCAAAACACAGACAAGGTCTAGTCAAAGTAAAGGATTAAAACTAATCCAAACCTCAATGAACTGGAGAGTGGACTACGACTGAATGAACGAAATAACCTTTAAGCCAGTATTAAACACATTTTTCATCAGGACCACATTTCTGTGTTAAAATGTATTTGTTTATTATTGGTCTGATGTAATATTCTAATGTTAGATCCCATGTTTTTATTAGCTGTGAGCAGAAAAATAATCGTAATCAACTGAAACAGAGGCTGGAACACATACATTTGTGTGGAATCGATCGACATAATGTGCTTTATGGAAAAATTGTCCCTTTGCTAGATGGTCAGAAAATACAGACTTCATCAATATTTATCAGGGATGTACGACGTATCGGAATTAACATCGGTATCGGACGATTTTAGTCATGTTTCAACATATCGGTATCAGTCCGATAAGTAAAACTGGGTCGATATTAACAACCAATGTTTATTTCCATCTTGTTGCAGTTTGTTTTTCAGGTGAGGGAGGGGAGGGAGTTGGTCACTTGACAGCGCTAGTGATGTTAAACTGAAGCAGAGAAAAAATGTCTGCAGCCCTGGTAGGTTTTTTTCACAGTGTTAAAAGTGTAGGGGAAATATATATATAAAATATCGGTTATCGTAATTTTCAAATCGGTGGATCACCAATGTTTACTTTGAATTTTGTAAGTATTTTCTTGTGAGACAAAACTTGAAGGTAATTTTGTTATTAATACAGTAATTATGAATAATTTTACTAGCTTTTCTCCACTGTAGATCACCCCACGCTGGGGTAGCAGGGGGGACTGAGCTTGACATTTCATTTTCGATATGTTAGCTGCTGATATCAACATCACCAAAAAAGATTTTGCTGACTTCATATGTGAGTGAATAATGAAAATTTGAAGAGAGCTTGCAGGGATTGCATCAAAACCGACGGCGTACTCTTGAAGACCTGCAGAACGTTCAACGTGGCAGATTCCCAAGCCCCTACTCTAGTTTAATGAGGTTTTTAGTGAGTTTTCAGCTGCTAAAGAGACATTTGTTAATATGTTATTGTTTCAATGAGAAGAAATTAGTCACTTCTCCACTTCACTGAACTCAAACAATGAAACGTCTAAAGAAACTACTGATTTTAGCATGTTTTTTCTCATGATTTGACCTCAAACGAACATTAGCAATAAACATTTTAGGCTGGAACTATGAGCTTAGTTTACTTCAGGGCTGATAACACACAAAACAAAAATAAATTGGTTTAAAAAGCCCCCTAAAAGAATAAAAACAATGAAAAACAGGATGAAATTCAAATAAAAATCAGAATACTTTTAACATCTATATGGGGTTAAAAGCCAAAAACAAAGAACATATCTAAATGTTTTATTAATGTTTTTAACAGATATTTGGTAAAAACTCGACTCTGCTGCTTTTTCTTTATAATGAAAAAACAACAGAAAATATAAATAGTTAGTAGGAAACATTTTTTTTATTTTCAGGTTAATTTGATTTTGTTGCTTAAGACATTCTTCAGAAATACTTTTTCTCAACTAAAGATATATTTTCAGTCTTTTTACTTGTGTGTTAAAAATAAAACAGACTTAGTTTATATCAAATCTGTTATGCATAAAAATATTTTCTTTTGATTTAAAACCCCCCACAAATTCTAGTTATTTTTGTTAGCATCAAAAAGTTACATTTAAAAAGAAATAACAATTATTTTTTAGGGTAACAGTTGATAAATATCTGATTACCGATTTATTACTTTAAAAAATATCGTTTAAATTGAGTTTTTGTGGATTTATTACGTTTACAGGACAATTAATTGTTAATAAAGACGATTTAGTTATTTTTACAAAATGTTTAGAGTAAAACTCTGTAAAATGAGCTTTTGCAACCATTTTATTTCAATTAATCTTGAATTCATTTTTAGAAGATTACGGTGAGATTAAAAATAAGCAGTTTGGATAATGATATGAAGCGAAATTAACTGGAATTTTTGAATTAAAAAGCGTAATTATTCGTTTTTGCGCACACAGGTGTGCGTTTTTAAGTCGCAGGAGGCAGAACAGGAGACCTACCGTGCCAGGAGAACGTCCTGTCCCACACGGACCACATCTGCACGGTGAAGAACGGAGCCCAGCACACCACGTAGGCCACCACGATCACAAACGTCATCTTGACCGTGCGTAATTTGGCGCGGGAGATGGTGGAGACGCTGCTCACGGAGCTCCTGCCCAGGATCCCGGTCTTGGTGGCCTCCGCCACCGCGTCCGCCGTCCTCCTCCGGGTCTTGCACTTCAGGTTCCTCCAGATCGTCCTGCAGATGAACCCGTAGCAGAACACGAGCACGGCCACGGGAACGAGGAAGATCCCGGCCGTGATCCAGGTGATGTAGGCGCGCAGCCCCCACGGCTCCACGAAGTGTCCCCAGCAGTCGTAGACGGCCGACCCGGGCCGCACCTCACTCAGGGAGAAGATGAAGTACTGCGGGGTGCTGAGGACAAGGCTGCACGCCCAGGTGGAGCTGATCATGATGTAGGCGCGCTGCGTGGGCTGCTGGAGGGTCTGCAGCGGGTGGCAGATGGCGATGTAGCGGTCCACGGTCATCATCACCATCATGTAGGCGGAGGCGAACATGCCCAGGACCTGCAGGTGCTTCACGATGCGGCACAGAAAGTCCGGTCCGTAGAAGCGGAAGGTGACCTCCCAGCAGAGCTGCGGCAGCACCTGGAAGAAGGCGACCACCAGGTCCGCCAGGCTCAGGTGCTTCATGAACAGGTGCATCCGGGACAGCTTCCTCCGGCTCCCGTGCATGGCCAGCAGGACGCTCAGGTTCCCCACAACCGCCGCCACGAAAGCCAGGCTCAGGACCGCGATTTCGACCTTGGCCACCTCCTCGTTGCGCCCGAACGGGTCGGTGTCGTTGGTTCTGCCGCTGAGGTTCTGAGCAGCCGCCGCGGCTCCTCCGCTCTCCGGGTTCTGCGTCGCATTGGCGGCGTCCGTGAAGTTGCAGGAGCTCTCGGAGGAGCAGAGCATGGTGGCACGGACCGGGGTGCCAGCCGGTCTGTGCGTAACCGTGACCTGCTGCGGACAACCTGGCTCTCAGCCTCAACTGGTGCTCAGCAAAAAGATGGGTAAGGTACAAACTAAAGGAAATATTCCCTCTGTGGCGCAGCTGATGTGGATCTGCCTCTTTTACAGCTCCCCCCGTGTCCACTCTTGACTGCACCTCCCCACCTCCTCCAGCAACATTTTGGCACGTCGCGTCACAAACACAAATCCAAGCGCACTCTATCTGGATTTTATGTGACATAGAAACAAAGCAGTGCGTTTGAGAAGGAAAATCAGTCGCGGTTTCCACATTGTTAGGAATGCAAATCTGAAAAGTGTGGCGTGCATTTGCGACCAGCAGCTCCGAGTCAAAGCTGCAGGTTCGTCTCTCTACCGGCTTTTGACCTATTTCTTTCATTCTTGCTTGCAGGACGTCTCAGTCAGACGGGATGGAGAGAGCCTGAAGAAGTCTTGCTACAAATTCTCAGTTGAGTTTAGGTCTGGACTTTGACTAGGACATTCTGAAAGACAAACCTCAAGACTTTTACATGTTCTCTTCCAGGGTTGTCTTGTATTTCCCTCCCATCAACTCTGAGCAGCTTCAGCTTCCCTGTCCCTGCTAAAGAAAAGCATCACCAGCATAATGCTGCCACTACCATGTTTCACTCTTGAGGATGATGCATTCACTGTTAGCTTTCTGCTATTTCTATCAGCTGCTCAATAATCAGTTTTGTTCCAAAATAATTTTGTTACAAAAATTAGTCCTGCCTTTATTAGCTGTAGCGATAGCAGCTTTAAACACACCCATTGAAAAATCTTTGATGAGGGAGATTCAACCTCATGTGTTCATTCAAAACTTAGTTTGTCTAAACATAAAACAAAAATAAATTATTTTCTATCCCTAAATGATGAAAAACTGAATCTCACAACAAAATAAGGCATGAAAACAGTTTTTTTTCATGTACAATGCAGCAACAACAAAACAATCTAAATATAATGGAAATACTTATAGCACATTCAAAGAAAATTGAGTGGAAGGAAAACGTGTGGTACCAACAACAGGGATG
>OY747722.1:4087500-4100000 GCA_963556495.2 Valencia hispanica | reverse complement strand
CAATGAACTGAACATATTCTTCAACAGGTTCAGTTCTGGAACTACCTCAGCATCCCCCTCTCCTGTTCCCAGCCAAACAGACATCCCACTATCCTCTGATCAACAGCTTTCCTGTTACACCTCGGATGTTTTATCCTTCACCTCAGCCATGGACTCTTCTAATTCCACAAGTTTGACTTCAATCAAGTCAGGAAATGCTGCTACCCCCTTTGCCTCCCCCTCCCACTTGTCTGTCTCCAAAAGTCAGGTGAAGAGGCAGCTGGAGAAACTGAACCGGAACAAGGCTGCAGGTCCAGATGGTGTCAGCCCCAGAGTCCTGAAGGCCTGTGCAGAGCAGCTCTGTGGGATTCTGCAGCACCTCTTCAACCTTAGCTTAACTCAGGAGAAGGTTCCAGTGTTGTGGAAGACATCCTGCCTTGTTCCAGTACCCAAAAGAACTCACCCATCAGTCATCAATGACTATAGACCCGTTGCCCTGACATCCCACATCATGAAGGTCCTGGAGAGACTCCTGTTGGCACCCCTGAGTAAGCAAACAAGAACGTATCAGGACCCACTGCAGTTTGCTTATCGCTGTGGAGTTGGAGTTGAAGATGCCATCATCCACCTACTTCAACCAACCCACTGTCATCTGGACAAAGCAGGCAGCACTGTGAGGATCATGTTCTTTGATTTCTCTAGTGCATTTAACACAATTCAGCCTGATTTGCTTTGTCAGAAACTCCTGAAGACACAGGTGGAGCCCTCAACAATCGCCTGGATCAATGACTACCTGACCAACAGACCACAATTTGTGAGACTGAAGAATTGTGTGTCAAACCAGGTGGTCAGCAGCACAGGAGCACCACAGGGGACCGTACTCTCACCATTCCTTTTTACTCTGTACACCTCAGACTTCCAGTACAAATCAGAGACCTGTCATCTGCAGAAATACTCAGATGACTCTGCAATTGTCGGGTGTATCAGAGATGGACAAGAAGCTGAATACAGAGAGTTGGTGGACCGCTTTGTGACATGGTGTGGAAACAATCGTCTCACCTTGAATGTGAACAAAACAAAGGAGATGATTGTAGATTTCAGAAGAAACAGGGATAAGTCAAACACTGTTTCCATCATGGGAGAAGAAGTGGAGGTGGTTGAGGAGTATAAATACCTCGGAGTTCACCTTGACAACAGACTGGACTGGAGGCGCAACAGTGAAGCCGTCTACAAGAAGGGACAGAGCAGACTGTACTTCTTGAGGAAGCTTAGGTCCTTCAAGGTTTGCAGCAAGATGCTGCAGATCTTCTACAAGTCTGTTGTGGAGAGTGTAATCTCTTCAGCCGTCATCTGTTGGGGTAGCAGCATCAGAGCCAGGGATTTAAAAAGGCTCAACAACCTGATAAAGAAGGCTGGTTCTGTTCTTGGGACAACTGTGGAAAATCTGGAGATGATAATGCAAAGAAGGATTCTTCATAAAATCAAAAAAATTATGGACAACCCTGAGCATCCTCTTCATGAGACAGTCACACAACAACAGAGCATCTTCAGTCGGAGGCTTCTTCAGTTTCGCTGCAATACAGACCGCTACAGGAAATCCTTCCTGCCCACAGCCATCATTATCTACAACAACTCCTTAAAGAATTGATTATATGAGCTATACCAACACTTAATTTCCCTCTGGGATCAATAAAGTATTTTTGAATTTGAATTGAATTGAATATACATATATATATATATATATATATATATATATATATATATATATATATATATATATATATATATACACATATATATATATATATATATATATATATATATATATATATATACACATATATATATATATATACATATATAGCATCCTGAGCATCCTGTTCATGGGATTATGCTACAACAACAGTGTCTTCAGTCAGATGCTTATTCAGTTTTGCTGAACAGAGTGCTACAGGAGATCCTTCCTGCTCACACCTATCATGATCTACAACAACTCCTTGAAGAATTAAAAAATGGTGTGAGCTACAACAACCCTTAATTTCTCTCTGGAAACAAAGTATTTTTGAATTGCATTAAATTCTCCTGAACAATAGAACGATTATTTGTTTATTAACACTGCGACGCATGCGCAAATGGTTTGACACCGAACCTTTACATAACCGCCTAGTTCCCACTGTTATTTGTGGTTATCCTGCAGCTGTACAGTCGTGGCCAAAAGTTTTGAGAACTACATAAATATTGGAAATTGGAAAAGTTGCTGCTTAAGTTTTTATAATAGCAATGTGCATATACTCCAGAATGTTATGAACAGTGATCGGATGAACTGCATAGTCCTTCTTTGCCATGAAAATTCCACTGCATTTCATTGCTGTCATTAAAAGGACCTGCTGAGATCATTTCACTAATCGTCTCGTTAACTCAGGTGAGAATGTTGACGAGCTCAAGGCTGGAGATCATTATGTCAGGCTGATTGGGTTAGAATGGCAGACTTGACATGTTAAAAGGAGGGAGATGCATGAAATCATTGTTCTTCCATTGTTAACCATGGTGACCTGCAAAGAAACGCGTGCAGCCATCATTGCGTTGCATAAAAATGGCTTCACAGGCAAGGATATTGTGGCTACTAAAATTGCACCTAAATCAACAATTTATAGGATTATCAAGAACTTCAAGGAAAGAGGTTCAATTCTTGTTAAGAAGGCTTCAGGGCGTCCAAGAAAGTCCAGCAAGCGCCAGAATCGTCTCCTAAAGAGGATTCAGCTGCGGGATCGGAGTGCCACCAGTGCAGAGCTTGCTCAGGAAAGGCAGCACAGTGAGGCGAAGACTTTTGGAAGATGGCCTGGTGTCAGGAAGGGCAGCAAAGAAGCCACTTCTCTCCAAAAAAAACATCAGGGACAGATTGATCTTCTGCAGGAAGTCTGGTGAATGGACTGCTGAGGACTGGGGCAAAGTCATATTCTCCCATGAAGCCTCTTTCCGATTGTTTGGGGCATCTGGAAAAAGGCTTGTCCGGAGAAGAAAAGGTGAGCGCTACCATCAGTCCTGTGTCATGCCAACAGTAAAGCATCCTGAGACCATTCATGTGTGGGGTTGCTTCTCATCCAAGGGAGTGGGCTCACTTACAATTTTGCCCAAAAACACAGCCATGAATAAAGAATGGTACCAAAACACCCTCCGACAGCGACTTCTTCCAACAATCCAACAACAGTTTGGTGAAGAACAATGCATTTTCCAGCACGATGGAGCACCGTGCCATAAGGCAAAAGTGATAACTAAGTGGCTCGGGGACCAAAACGTTGAAATTTTGGGTCAATGGCCTGGAAACTCCCCAGATCTTAATCCCAATGATAACTTGTGGTCAGTCCTCAAGAGGCGGGTGGACAAACAAAAACCCATTAATTCTGACAAACTCCAAGAAGTGATGATGAAAGAATGGGTTGCTATCAGTCAGGATTTGGCCCAGAAGTTGATTGAGAGCATGTCCAGTCGAATCGCAGAGGTCCTGAAAAAGAAGGGCCAACACTGCAAATTTGGGCTTGATGGCAAATATTATCTATTTGTTTTTGGGAAAATCAAGATTTTTCACACAGCTTTGAATTGAGGTAGACTCCCAAAGGAGATATTAAAATAAGAGTTTAAAAAATAGATTCTGTCATTTGTTATTTCTTTTTAAGAAAGTAAAGGGAGAAAGAAAAAAATTGATTAAAATCGGAAATCGGATTTGGTGTGAAAAAATCGGAGATTTTATTTTCAGGCCCTACTGCAAATATTGACTCTTTGCATAAATGTCATGTAATTGTCAATAAAAGCCTTTGAAACGTATAAAGTGCTTGTAATTATATTTCAGTACATCACAGAAACAACTGAAACAAAGATCTAAAAGTAGTTTTGCAGCAAACTTTGTGAAAACTAATATTTGTGTCATTCTCAAAACTTTTGGCCACAACTGTAGTGTTGGTTAGCTATGTTAGCTTGTTTGTTAGCCAAGGCTTACCTGATCTGAAGTGATCGCTGGAGATCGTTTCATTTTTAATCATCTGCTCATTCCAATCGCTTGCAAAGACGTCTCGTTTGCCTTGAAAGAGGCGAGTCAATGGAATAAAAAGTTTTATTTTTATCAAAGCGATTTGTGCAGCCAACAGCACAAGACATAATAGCATCTCTTTCTGCAGACGACATGCTCAGCAGAGCAGGGAGCGACATAGACCAATAATCCCCTATTGTCCGCCACTGAGGAGAGACGTTCACATGGAACCGTGGATGCAGTTTGGTTCTACCATGATGTTTACGAGACGAGTGACCACTGAAAGCTGTAGTTGAATTGTGGGGTAAACAGGGCGGGTCATTCTGTGCATGCGTTAATTCTACAAATTAATCACCCTGCGTTAACACGTCAGTCTGGCTGTCTTTATAAATCCTTCCCCACATGATGTTTGTAAAAAGTGCCTACAAATGGCTTCATTTGGATTTATAAGTTCAATTTGGCAGGATAATGAAACAGACACAGAGAGTTGTGTTTATACTGACGTAATGATGTTACCACTGTATAAATGGGTATTTACCAATGCAATCTTTCAGTTTCTTTATTTTTTTTACATTTTCGTGTAAGCTTGTTTAATTCTACACTTTTTGGTCTAAAAACGTCTTAGTCCTGCCCTCTTAGGGTTGAACTGTGGCTACTGCATTTGAATTTTGTGATTGGTGGAGAGCGGTACATCTCTACGTCACCGCCATGGTCTCACAGACACGCCCCATGGATTTGGGTATAAAACTATCGGACATACCGCCCCCCCCCGTGGCGAGTTTGGAGTTGGATTGCGTTTTTCAGGTTACCATTATTTTTACATTAGCACTTAGTTAGCATAGCTAACATACTGTTTTGAACGTTGTTAGCCTATGTTAGCATTACCACTCAGAGACCGGATCCTGTCTCCCTCTGCCTCAGCAGCAGTGCCAGCCTCGGGCAGCGCTGACTCAGCGCCCTGAGCCAGCGGCTTGATTTGATACGGCTCATGGCCGCTTGGCTCCATTAAGCCTCCCTCTATCTCCTCTACCTCTGGTGACGACGGAGGAGATCCGCTGGCTCAGGGCGCTGAGTCAGCGCTGTCCGAGGCCGCCGCTGCTGAGGCAGAGGGAAACAGGATGGGTCCGGTCTCTGAGTGGTAATGCTAACATAGGCTAACGTTCAAAACAGATGAATGTTGATCAGATCGATCAGTTGCAAAACTGCCAACGTCGCTTTGGTCACTGTCCATGTTTCAGTGTCAGATTAAGCGAGCTGTCACTGTCCTCCTGAACACACCCCCACGTCCCCCCTCTGCTCTTCCTCCACACTTGGCCACGCCCCTCCGTGCTTCCTGGCACCGCCCACTTTGTAGAATTTTTCAAATGTTGTCTGGGGCGGGGTTATGATTTTTCATGGGGTTCAGTTACACTTTAAATGACACAGAGGCACATATTTAACCACTGAACCCTGTAATGGTGTTTACATCTCAAGGTAGATTTACCCCCAGTCAATAAATTTTAAGTTCAGAAAATCTGATTTTTAAATGTTAGTTTTATTAAGAATAAACATTTTCAAAAAACAATTAAAAAAACATTCCACTTCATCAAGCCTTCTCACTCCCAAACTTTTTTTTTTGACTTCACTCTAAAGCAAAACATGGAATAAGTTAGAGCAGTATCTGTTTCACAGGGCCCCAACTCCTCTTAATGTCCAATCTATATGCATAGAACAGAGCGAGTGGAAAGACGGGACTGGGGAAGCCGATGAGGCCGACTGTGTTTTTCATGTCGGAGGCAAAGCCAGCTGCCGATGCAGACGATTACCTAATGTGTTGTGGTTAAACAATGGTGGGTAATGCTCAGACCTGTCACCAGTTATAGATTTATGACTCTACAGTTATGGACCTGTCAAACTTGCACAGCAATGATAGATAACGGAGGCTGGTATGCACGCAGATAAGAGCTCAGACACTGGTGGGGCACATGTTGGGATTTAATACAAACACCATTGTGTCACCACTTCTGGTTTCATTCTGTTGTTTAAGAATACATCCATGTATTTTACAAATTTAAGATGAACAACAAGTGACAGCCGAGAGAAGCAGCATCGTAACAATTTGAAATACTGTAAAAAGGTGGATTCACGGTATTCGCAGGGATTAGGAACAACAGCCACCAGCGAACAGCTAAAATCTGCAAATACTAGAGACCTCCTATAAAAACGCTTTCAACAGCCCATTTTATTAGTTAACGCGATATGTAAAAAACCTCAATATGCATTATTATACTCAGTGAACAGCGTCTCAGCACAACCAAAGAAGCTAATGTTTACACTCTTCCTTATTTCCGATGTTAGGAGTACAGCCAATCAGCGCCAGGAGAAAAATAAATGGCACTCCTGGATTGGCTGCTTTGAAAACGCCAGCCAATAGCGAGTCAAGTAGAACTGTGTACAAATATTCCAGCTTTCCAAGCTGCATTTGTTTTTTTTCAAATATTTTAGATCAGTGCTACAAAAAAAAATAAAAATCCACGAGTAGCTGTATTTTTTTCACGTTCCACAGCAAAATCTGCAAATCGGTGAATCTGCGAATAGGCGGGGGTCTTCTGTATTTATATCATTAGGTTTTTTACACTAAAACATTTCAGAAACTAATTTTAACATCGGACAAAGATAACCTACTTAAAATAAATACCAAAAGCTGTTTTGAAATGATCATTTTATTATTGACTAAAATCTAACCAAACTAGGCTGCCCATGTGGGGTGTCCAGAAGGCATCAATAACAGATATCTAAGTTACTCTGACTACTTCCAATGTAGAGCAGAGGTGGTTTTAAACTCAGCTGCTCTTGGATGAGCCCTGGCTCCTTATGGAAAAACATTACTTTAGCTGGTTCAATCCAGGGTCCATTTGTTGTTTTGGTCAGGATCCAAATCTAATGACCACAGTGAAGGTTGGAACTTTGGTGGATCAAAAACTAGAGTGTTACCCATTGCTTGAGCTCCTACTTAACCACAACAGACCTGAGCATCACTCTTAATCTCCCCATATATCCACCTCTGCTTCAGTACATCCTTTCTTCTTGCTTTCTTCAAATTGGCATTTCTTTTCAGTAATTTTGTCATTTAGTAATCTTTTACTTCTGTCTAACATAATTGTTATTCTTTGTACATCATGTTTTCAGCATAATGCGTTTCCATTAAGTCACTCTAATCCACCTAGTGAGATCCATTTGCAGGTCCATTTAGCATTTCTTAAATCATTTGACGTTTTCCAAGGGTCCTTCTGCCTCTCCCGTTGGTAATTTAATAATCATCTTCAACACTTTGAAGTCAAAGCCACAAACCTCAATGTCTATTGTTGGGATTTTATGTGATGAACCCACAGAAAGGTGTAAAAATGATATTCAGTACTGTGCAAAAGTTTAGGGCAGGTGTGAAAAAATGCTGTAAACAAAGAATGCTTTCAAAAATGGAAATGCTAATCATTTATTTTCATCAATCATCAACAAGCAGTGAATGAAAAAAAGATAAATGTAGATCAATTCAATATTTGGTGTGATCACCCTTTGCCCTCAAAACAGCATCAATTCTTCTAGGTACACTTGCACACAGTTTTCGAAGGAACTCGGGGTTGTTGTCCTGCTGCAGAATACATTCGGGGCCAATCATACACCTCCCTGATGGTATTGCATGATGGATAAGTATCTGCCTGTATTTCTCAGTATTGAGAACACCATCAATCCTGATCAAATCTCCAACTTCATTTGCAGAAATGCAGCCCTAAACATTCAAGGAACCTCCACCGTGCTTCACTGTTGTCTACAGACACTCATTATTGTAACGCTCTCCAGGCCTTCGACAAACAAACTGCCTTCTTCTTCTTCAGTCAAATATTTGAAATTTTGTCTCATCAGTCCAGAGCTCCTCCTGCCATTTTTTTATGGTTCCATGCATATTTGAGTATCTTGGCCTCGTTTCCACGATGGAGGTTTGGCTTTTTGGCTGCAACTCTTCCATGAAGACTTCTGGCCAGACATCTCCGGACAGCAGATGGATCTACCTGGATCCCACTGTTCTCTGCCAGTTCTGAGCTGATGGCACTGCTGGACATCTTCCGATTTTGAAGGTTAATAAGCTTGATGTGTCTTTCATCTGCTGCGCTAAGTTTCCTTGGTCGACCGCTGCGTCTACGATCCTCAATGTTGCCCATTTCTTTGTGCTTCTTTAAAAGAGCTTGAACAGCACATCTAGAAACCCCAGTCTGCTTTGAAATCTTTGTCTGGGCGAGACCTTCCTGATGCAGTATAACTACCTTGTGTCTTATTGCTGTGCTCAATGAAATTATATGACATGAAACTAACTTCCACAACCTCACCTTGGTAGCAGAGTTTGGCTGTTCCTTACCCAGTTTTAAGCCTCCTACACAGCTGTTTCTGTTTCAATTAATGACTGTGTTTAAATGTGACATTGACTATCATTAGCACCTGTTTGGTATAATTGATTGATCATACACCTGCCTATAATCCTACAAAATCCCTGACTTTGTGCAAGAGTACCTATAAGAATTTATGCTGGTTTAAAGTGAAAGAGTAGTAACACCAAATATAATATAATTTGATTTAGATTTTTCTTTTTTTTTTGCTCACTGTGCATTTTGTAAATTGATCAAAATAAACAACCATTATTTATATTTCTGAAATAATTCTTGGTTTACAGCATTTTTTCACAGCTGCCTGAAACTTTTGCACAGTACTGTATGATGCCAAGTCTGGTGTCCAAAATGTACTAAACCCCATTTTTCTCAGAAGTTTGTTAAAGAACATCATGAAGACCAAGAGAAATGGCAGACAGGTCAGGGAGGAGGTTTTGTCTAAAGCAGGGTTAGGTTGTATAACAACATCCCAAGCTCCAACGTCTGAACATGGAGAGAGGATGGACCAACTGCAGGTCTATCAAGACAACAGCATCCAAATAAACAGATAGGAGAGTATTAACCGAGGGGCAGTCAAGAGGCCTGTGGATCCACAGCTCAGTGTGGGAGAATCTCTTTGTGAAATAGTGGCAAGATTGATGAATCATGATAAGAAGTTTACCACAAGCCACGTAGGTGATACAGTAAACATGTGGAAGAAGGAGCTTTGGTCAGATAAAACCAAAAGACACTTGGCTAAAAATAAAATAGTCATACACTGGGGCAAAAAAGTATTTGGCAGCTACCGATTATGCAAGTTGTCCCACTTACTGTCAGGGGTGTGTGTGGAGTATGGACCCAAACGCAGACGCTGATAGGAGGTGCAGGATGTTTATTAAAGGAGGAGGTGGTGATGATGATGGTGGTGGTGAAGAGGACGATGGCAGGAACGGAGAGACTGGACATCAGGCAGGAAACGACACACCATGGGGATGAAAACACTATAGTATGATCCGGCGCTGAGTGAAGGGAAGTAATGGGTAATAAAGGCAGGAGGTGAGTAGGATCAGGTGTGAATGATTTGGGAGACACGGGTGAAGACAATGAGGAGGAGTGAATAGAGCAGCGTGACAGGACCCCCCCCCCCCCCCCCTTTGAAGGTGGATTCCAGACGCCTTAGAGAGACGAGCAAGAAAAAAAAAGGAAAAAAAAGAAGCACCCTTCCCAGGGTGGGTGGAGGGGGCCCACGGGTTGGAGGGCCCCCCCGAGTCTTTCTGGGTACGCCCCTGGAAGTCTGGCGGACGGCCCCGGTGGCGTCCCCTTGCTGGACGGCGGTCGGGCGGACGGCCCCGGTGGCGTCCCCTGGCTGGAGGGATGTCCGGAGGACGGCCTGGTGATCCTCCCTTGAGGACCTGGAGATCAGGCGGACAGCCCTTAGGTCCTCTTCTGAGGGTCAGGCAGCAGCTGAGGAACTTGGCTGGTCGGCGGCGATGAAGATGCTTGGCCGGTAGAGGTCGGCCGAGACGAAGAGAGTCTGGAGGCTCGGACGCTGGCTGAGACGAAGAATCTGGAGGCTCGGACGCCGGCTGAGACGAAGAATCTGGAGGCTCGGACGCCGGCTGAGACGAAGAATCTGGAGGCTCGGAAGCCGGCTTAGAAGAAGAATCTGGAGGCTCGGACGCCGGCTGAGACGAAGAATCTGGAGGCTCGGAAGCCGGCTTAGAAGAAGAATCTGGAGCCTCGGACGCCGGCTGAGACGAAGAATCTGGAGGCTCGGAAGCCGGCTTAGAAGAAGAATCTGTAGGCTTGGACGCCGGCTGAGAAGAAGAATCTGGAGGCTCGACCGACAGTGGTCGACAGTGAAGAGGCTCCAGCGACGGGTCCTCCTTGACCCTCCCTGGGAGCTCTAGCGACGGGTCCTCCTTGACCCTCCCTGGGAGCTCTAGCGACGCATGGGGAAATGTCGGTCGCTGGAGAGCTGCCGCTGTGACTGTTAAGAATACAGCAGCCACAATAACAGCAGGTTCTGGAACGGGTCCCCATAGAAGAACTCGAACAGCTCCTCCTCCCTGATGTGAGGAGCCCCCGAAGAGCCAGCTGGAGGAGGGACAAAGACAGCGGGGGAAAGAACCAGCGGTGCGTGCAGCGCGGAGATGCAGCTGACGTTGGTGGTCTGTGTGGGAGCACAGCTCTTCTCCCCGCTCCCGGAAACTCCGGCTCGGCGGGACCATCGCCTGCGGCCAGATCGTGGAGGCAGAGAGTGCGGACCAGTGATCTGGTCCAACGCCTCCTGGCAAATCCTCTCTGCCTCGCGCCGCAGATCGGTGAGATCCCGGGCAGAGAAGACACTCTGGAAGTGAGGGAGCACTCCGAGGATCTCCTCCGCTACGGAGACCCGCACAGGAAGGTGAGGAGAGGCAGCGAGTTTGGCCAGGTTGGCCCAGACGTCCTGGCGCAGGGCGGCGATCTCCCGGGCGAGTGCTGGGTCCATGTTCAGGGCCGGATCATTCTGTCAGGGGTGTGTGTGGAGTATGGACCCAAACGCAGACGCTGATAGGAGGTGCAGGATGTTTATTAAAGGAGGAGGTGGTGATGATGATGGTGGTGGTGAAGAGGACAAGGGCAGGAACGGAGAGACTGGAAATCGGGCAGGAAACGACACACCATGGGGATGAAGACACTATAGTATGATCCGGCGCTGAGTGAAGGGAAGTGATGGGTATTAAAGGCAGGAGGTGAGTAGGATCAGGTGTGAATGATTTGGGAGACACGGGTGAGGACAATGAGGAGGAGTGAATAGGGCAGCGTGACACAAAGATGAGAGAGGTCTTTAATTTTCATCATAGCTACACTTCAACTGTGAGAGACAGAATGTGAAAAGAAATCCAGGAAATCACATTGTATGATTTTTAAAGAATTTATTTGTATAATGGTCCAGAAAATATGTATTTAGCATCTGCAAAAAAGCAAGAATTCAGGCCCTCACAGACCTGTTACTTCTTCATTAAGAAGCTCTTCTATCCTCCACTTGTTACCTGTATTAATGGCACCTGTTTGAACTCGTCATCTGTATAAAAGACACCTGTCCACACCTTCAAACAGTCAGACTCCAACCTCCATCACGGCGCCAAGACCAGAGAGCTGTCCAAGGACAACAGGAACAAGATTGTAGAACTCCACAAGACTGGGATGATTCGATCTACAATAGGCAAACTGCTTGGTGAGAAGAAATCAACTGTTGGAGCAATTTTTAGAAAATTTAATAAATACAAGATCACTGACAACCTCCCTCGACCTGGGGCTCCATGCAAGATATCACCTGGTGGGGAACACAGGATCTAGAGAACGGTGAGGAAACAGTCCAGAACTACACGGGGGGAACTGGTCAATGACCTGAAGAGAGCTGGGACTGCAGTAACAAAGGTTACTATCAGTAACACACTACGTCGTCATGGATTAAAATCCTGCTGTGCTCAAAAGGTTCCCCTGCTTAAGCCAGCACATGTCCAGGCCCGTCTAAAGTTTCCCAGAGACCATCTGGATGATCCAGAGGAGGATTGGGAGTAAGTAATATGGTCAGATGAGACCAAAATAGAACTCTTTGGTATAAATGCCACTTGCCATATTTGGAGGGGGAAGAATGCCGAGTTGAATCCCAAGAAGCATGGGGGTGGAAACATTATGCTACAGCCCCAAAACAACAAAGCTCTAGAGAACATCTGACTGGAAGAATGGGACAAAATACCAGCTAAAGTGTGTGCAGAACTGGTGAAGACTTACAGTAAATGTTTGACCTCTGTCATTCCCAACCAAGATTACTTTACAAAGTATTGAGGTTAACCTTTCTTTTAGACTAAATACTTATTTTCCGCATCATTATACAAATAAATTCTTTCAAAATTATACAATGTGATTTTCTGGATTTCTTTCACATTGTCTCTCATGGTTGAAGTGTACCTATGATGAAAATTACAGACCTCTGTCATCTTTTTAAGTGGTAAAACTTGCACAATCAGCGGCTACCAAATATTTTTTGCCCCACTGTATATCCAGAGAGCTATCTGCAGGAGAGTGTGTTTCTCTTGCCTTCCTTCTCTGCA